>CM033407.1:31282177-31771479 GCA_019426215.1 Buddleja alternifolia | reverse complement strand
TTTTCCCGAATTCCTTCTCCAAATCATACTCATTTACAGCTAGTTTCTTTCATAAATTTTTAGTTTGTCCCTTTCTTTGACCACCAATTTTTTTTCTATGGAAAGACATAGTTTTATTTGTTTGCTTGCCTTTCCTCTCTTTAACATGTAATATTGTGTATTTTTATTTTTTTTGGCTAATATTGGTATGTAGAATTGTTTTTATGACATGAAATTATCTATTTCCTGTTGTAATCCACAACCCAATCATAAACCATATCCAATGTAAATAACCAGTTTTGCTAAGATATTCAAATTATAAATTTGATAATTGTATTATGTTTTTAAACCGATCTAACTGTTGTACATTTTAACAAATTCATTTGGATAGGTATAATTTTTTGCAACAAATTGGGGTCCAGGTCAAGGAGATGCCAAAATCATTATTTAGCAAAGAAAAAGGTGTCAATATTAACTCCATCATCCGGCAAGAATCCTGTGATTACGGCATGGAATTTAAGAAATCAATGATGCAGGGATTGGTCAACACTTGTAAAGGGTAAACTTGGAATTTGGAGGATTTTGCTCTGGCATTATGGAGTTTTTCTCTGGATATATCAACGGCCTTAAAATATTTATTTCTAATTCAAAGTTCTATAAACAACCATAACAAATAATTACCCATAAATTAACTTGAGTACTTCTTATTATGAAAGTACTTTAACACATTTATTTATACTAATTTCAGACTTAATTCGGCCAGGTTGAATATATCATGTGATGATAATAAATACATTTGCTTTTAGCGATTAACATTTCAATATATGTTATAAAATAGTATGATAACTAAAATACACAATACTAAGCAAAATTAAGAAACGTACCTTTGGGTGGTTCAAAATGATAAGAAATTTATAGAAGAAAATTGATGCAGAAGAATCTATAAATTTTTTAACTTATCATAAAACTGATAGAGAGGAACCGTGTAATTTATAGAAGAAATTTATAAACTCAAAAAAAATCAATAAGACAATGTCTTATTTATAGAAGAAAATTGATAGAGAGGCACCGTGTAAATTTACTCATCAGATCCACTACAAAATCATAATACATCACTAGATTTTTTTTTTACCCTATACACACTAGACTTTTTTTTTATCAGATGTCTTTTTCCCTGTTTTCTTTCCCACTTATTCCTGCCAAAGTGAGTATAGACTATAGAAAGTGATTAAAGTAAAAACTCATTTTCAGCTTTTCCCCATTTTTGGCTGGAAAGTGTAAAGTAGGAGATGGCTCACTTCCATGCCTCTGCAACTCTCCGCCATTTTCAGCCTTTGACCGCCGCTCTCATCTCTCCCGGCTATTGTCCACCCGTCCTCCGTTCCGTCGCCGGAAGCCGGTTCCGTCCGCTCTAACAAGCCGCAACTCGGCTGTCTCGCCCGCTTTTCGGCCGTTCCGGCACGTTCCACGTACAAAATCGAGATGCCCGCGAATTTTGGAACGGCGGGGGCCGTTCCCGTTCCGGAACGGCCGTTCCGGCCGCGAAAGCGGCGTTCCGGCGAACCATGTGTGTGTGTGTCTGCGTGTGTGTATATATGTGTGTGTGCGTGTGCTTATATATATCTATATATATTTGTATAGTTACTGTTCATCATCTTCATGTGGAAGACGATGAATAGTACCTATGTGTGTGTCTGCGTGTGTGTATATGTGTGTGCGCGCGCGTGTGTTTATATATCTATATATATGTGTGTCTGCGTGTGTGTATATATATATGTGTGTGTGTGAATGAGTGTGTGTTTTGGTGAAGAAGATGAAGTAGAGAGAGAGAATAGGGTGGATGAGAAATGACAAAAATGCCCTCAATATTTGTGTTAAATTGCATTTTAATCCACAAAAGTGACACATGGTCGGCCATGTCATTAATTCATTGCCCACTTGGTGGCCACATCAGCAATTTCCAGTGCCACGTCATCAATTTTCCCTCCATTTTGGAAAATTCCCGATTTTGATATTTTTCGGCGGCCACGTCAGCAATTTTCGGCGATATGTACTGAAATTGCCAATTTTTTGCCCAATAGTGTACCGAAATTGCTACCCCCCATATTAATGTACCAAAAAAACGTGCAGGCCACATTATTATACCAAAAATGCAATTTTTCCGATGATTGCCACGTAATAAAAATTACGAAAAAATTATATTTTTGGTACACTAATGTGGCCTGTACGTTGTTTTGGTACACTAATATGGGGGGTAGCAATTTAGATACATTATTGGTCAAAAAATCGGCAATTTTAGTACATATCGCCAGAAATTGCTGACGTGGCACCGGAAATTGCTGACGTGACTGCCGAAAAAGGTCAAAATTGGAGATTTTTCACAATTGGAGGGAAAATTGATGATGTGGCAGCAAAGTGGACAATGGATTGATGACATGGCAGCCAAGTGGACAATATATTGATGACATGGCGGCCAAGTGGACAAAGTTAAAAGTTTTTGCTACTTGGGAGGTTTGAACACTTGACCTTTCAGCTAAAATTTAGCTCTTCTACCACTCCACCACATGCCATAACTTGTTATATTTGACTTTAGTTTAGTTACTTATACCATTACTTTGGTATATCCCTTAGTAATATGTAATTATTAGCATTTTATATAAAAATATTACTAATATTTATATAATTACTATAATCATATATACACAAAAAGATATAATTAATAATCCATATACAAAAAGAGAAATTTTATATTTTGAGTATATAATTATTTTATCTCAAATTTATCATAATGATATGGGTCATAATTTTAATTATTCCAAATGAGTCCAATTAATTAAATTGAAGAAGACCTTCAAAGGGAAAGCTCGTTGAAAAGCCCAAGGAAATGCTCGGGAGAATGCAAGGAGAAAAGCCCAAAAGAAATCTCATCAAAATGCTTACAAGAAGGCTTGCGTGGATATGGACTCTTAGAGGGGATAATATTCCCACAACTAAATCCTAAATTGTGGGATTTTATTTATCTTTTATCCCTAAAAATCCTAGAGGAAGTTGGAGCCGATTTTGGACTCTAAATTCCTACAAAAATCGGCCATTAGGCCTATAAATAGGGGTTCCATTTTCATTTTGTGTAATTTTGGGAGAAGTCATATTTTAATAAAAGGAAAAAGTGTATTTACTTCAAATATTAGAGTTTATGTATTTCAATATTCAAAGTCAATAAGGAAGTTTATTTTTTCTTCCATTTCTCTACATTTTTTAGTTTTAATTTATTATTCCTACATATCAAATATAAAAATAAATTCAAAAGTCTTGTTTAGCTATTTTAATTTGCTTGGTGTAAATTGAACCAACATCAAGTGGCGTCGTCTGTAGGAAAAGGAGTTTAAGACGTGAGTTATTGCATTGAAATAGAAGGAGTTCAAGGATTGAGACGTTCGGAGCGAAGAAACGCCGTCGTGCAACCGCCGGCTGCAGCAACACAAGGAAGGACCGCAGGGTTGAAGAGGCCGCGCTTCCCGTGGCCACCACGCGGCCCGGTCTTACACCGGGGGAGTTGTTGACTGTAAATCCCGCGCTTGCTTCGGTTTCCGTGTTACCCATTTTGGAGAACACCACCGTTGCATTGGGATTCATTCAATCATTACCTCAAAGAAGCTTACCCTCGCAGTAGGTGGCTGCGCCGGGTATCCCACATGTATATACACGTTGTCAGGAAGCAGATCACGTATCCCCTCCTAACTTAGAGGGACCTTCCAGCCACCTCATCCACCACTGGCAAATGAGAACGGAGGACTCACCCCACCAACGTAAGGACATGTGTCTGTAGGCGAAGGAGGTCAACAATTGGAAGGAAATGATGAGCAGCATGCTCACCAAGTAGCATATGCTATCCCATCAGGTTTCCCACCAGTAGGGGGTGAGCTTCCTCCCGCGGATCAATGGGGACAAATATTTACTACGGCGATGGCCTCTGCTTTACAAGGAGGATACACAAAACCGAGTGATAAGCTCATATTTTACACCTTTTTAAGCGCCTCTTTTCTTGTATTTTGGTGAGTTCTTGAGTGTATTTATGCAACATATACTTTGATTTTGTGATTGGTTGTGTTTTTATAGGTTATTTGAGAATTTGAGCAAAAATGAATGAAAAGATCAAAGAAATTCTCAAAATACTCCTCCAGCCACAGCTATGAAGACCCTTAGCCATGGTGATCATGAAGAAACCTTTGTACTTTGAAGATATGAAGTTACCAAAGCTAAAATAGGCAAAAAACGTGAACAACAGATTTTAGCCATGGCTACCGTCTTTTTAGCCGCGGCTAAGGGCCGATTTCAGCATCTATAAATATGCGCTATTAGGTCAAAATTCAGGACTTTTGCCCACTTTTGAGAGTTTTGACACTTTGAAACACACCAAGAGGGTTGAGAGAAGTCTGGGGAAGAAGAAGAACGCGAGGATACTCCATCTTTGTCTATGAAGACGGAGAATTCAAGCAAGATCTATCAAGAAACGTTATTAGGGAGTTTTAATTTCATGCTTTTAGATTTGTTTTCATTAAACATGTCCTTCAATATGAATTATCTCTTTTCTTTTATGATTATGACTTAATTTCCCTTTGATTGAGGCCATGTGAAATCCAATTACTATGTTTGATTTATGAGTATTATTTTTCCAGATTAAATTTGTTTTGGGTTATGTGTTTAATATTTGTTCTTAATTCTTATGATTGCTTAGCTACCAATCGTATGAATTTGTGCTTATTTTTGAGATCGAGAGGAGATAAACTAGGGATGCATCTAGGTATTAAACACCACAACGTAAAATTGACTAGAGATAGATTCGATTTCCTTATGTGTGCTTTTCGTGAAAACGGGAAATTCCATGAATCTCCATTAATTCGAATTTCATATAGAGATATAGAAATCGTTAATGAAAATAGAATTGTTATACCAAGAGATTGGATAGTGAGTAATTTAGGGAATTTTGCCTTAACCTAATCAATCGAATAATCCGGTAAGATAGAATCATAGTCAAATTGAATGATTGGTTGAATCGTGTGCTTTAATCACTTTTCTCATTGATTTAAATTCAAAGTTGATTTCTCTTATTAGTTGGTAATTGCTATTTAGTTTTTTACTCATAATTCACACTGTTATCGATTGATTTAACTTAGAATTAGATGACATAGTAATTTCAATACTTAAATACAATTGTCTCTAAGGTACGATAATCCGGACTTACATCCACTATATTACTTGCACGACCTAGTACACTTGCTAGGATTTTGTGTGTCACCGAGGAGAGAGGTTCCGGTGAGCATTCCATTGCCACCTCTCCAACTGTCACTCCTGCTATCCCCGTGGCTCAAGGTTCAAGGAGGGCGACATTCTTTACGACGCATTTTCCTCCTAGTCAAACCTACGGGAGGGGTGGTCATCTTCATGAAGGGACCTCAGGAGGAAACCAACAAGGATGGAGTCACCAGCACCTTGGGGAGATGGGTAATATACCCTAGAGGCAACAACCGGTGAACCCTATGGGCAACAATATGATGCCCATAGAGGTGATGGAAGGATTCGAGGACTTAAAAGAGGAAATGAGAGAAATGAGGCGTTATGCCCCACCACCTCCTCCAGGAATTCCGTTCGGGCCGCGGATCCTGGTGGAAAAAATTCCCAATAATTTCCGAGCCCCAAATATTGCGGAGTATGATGGATCGACGGACCCCACAAAACACTTATCAAAGTTCGAGAATAGTGCTCTACTTCATCAATACTCTGATTGGGTGAAGTATCAAGTCTTCTTGACCACCCTGACGAAAGCTGCTCAGCAGTGGTTCAATCAACTAGCCCCTAACTCGATCCACTTATTTAAGGAGTTCAGCTAGGGATGACAACGGGACGGGAATGGGACGGGTTGGGCAGGACTCATTTCCCGTCCCGTTAAAAAAAATTTGGACCCGGACCCGGTCCTGTCCCGGACCCGTCCCGGACCCGTCCCGGACCCGGTCCTGTCCCGGACCCGTCCCGGACCCGGTCCTGTCCCGGACCCGGTTATTTCCTGGCGGGTCCGGATCCTTCCCGTTGGACCCAGCTGATTTTTTTTTAAAAAAAAAACTTTTTTTTTTCTTCTTTTTCTTCTTCCTCCCTATTGCTTTTTCTTCCCTTTTATTTTTATTCTTCTTCTACACCAACAAACATGACCAACAAAACAAAAAACAGATGAAACATCCAACATAAATTAATTAATTTTACAGGAAACCGATAATTAAAATAAAAGTCACATAATTTCATCATGTCCATTTATATATATATGTCCATCTACCAAAAAGAAATAGAAAAATAGAGAATAAAGTATTAGGGTTTGGTTGATATAATAATTATTATATATATAAAATTAAAACATATATATTATACTACCGGGACGGGTCCGGGTCCGGGATGGGAAATCGACTGGACTCATTTCCCGTCCCGGACCCGGCCGGGTCTTGAATTTCGATTCCCGGACCCGGACCCGGTCCCATTTTCTTGGACTCATTCCCGTCCCATTAGGGACGGGTTCGGGACGGGTACTCGTTAGACTCGGTCCCATTGCCATCCCTAAGTTCAGCTTGATGTTTTTACATCAGTTTGCCAGTAGCAAAAGGTATCAAAAGACCTCTTTGAGCTTGTTCAATATGCGTCAGAGAGCTAATGAGCCCTTAAGAGTGTACATAAAGAGATTCAATGAGGCTGCTTTGGAGGTAACTTCCGCGAATGCTGAGTTTCTAGCTAATGCATTCGCCCAAGGTTTGAAGGATGGAGCTTTCTTTAGGTCCCTGGCCAAAAAGCCGTCTGTCAACTTTGACAACCTGCTAGAACGAGCAGAGAAATATGTGAATCTGGAAGAAGCAACCCAAGCGAAGCTAGCTAGCAGCAACCCGACTGCTAAGAATGAAAAGAAGATCCCGATGGAGTCCAAGAAGCCTGCCTATCCAAATAGGTACAGAGACTAGTATTGTAATCCAACTCGGACACCTCTTAAGGTGACTCCCCAAAAATCTCTTATGGCAATAGAGAAGGAGATTAGGATAATGATAAAATGGCCAATGAGTGCTGAGTGTGGGCCCACTCAGCCCAAATCTGACCTATATTGCCGTTTTCACAAAGATTATGGGCATGATACTAACACCTGTCGCCATTTACTGAATGAGATAGAAAGATTGATAGTATGTGGAAACTTACAAGAGCTCATATGTCGTGACCGAGAAAAAAACATGAGGATGTTCAAAAGGAGTCTTACTCCGCCACTATACCGTGCGAATGTCAAAATCCGTCCCCAGGAAGATCCATGTGAAGTGGCGAAAAGACGAGAGGAAAAGGAAAGACCAAATCAAAGAAGGAGGTTTATTAGCATGATATCCAGAGGTCCCATCGATGGAAATTCGCATAGAGCTCAATGAGCTCACCTTAGGGTTCTGAGGGAGTTATATGATTTAGAGATGACTGAAGAAGAAGCCGAGGAAGAAATCAAGGAGATAGTCGCGATTAAATACCGGACCTCTAATACAATTCGGGCCTGGTGATGGGCACTACCTCAACCGCCCTCATCACGATGCCCTCGTGGTCACGACTACCATTGCCAACTATGATGTAGGCCAAGTCTTTATAGACTGTGGCAGCTCGAGTGCTGGCCCTAAGCCGTTTTATTTCAAGACTAGGGGAACGCAGCCTACCCTTCTTCAGGGTCATCAGGAAGGCCAACACATTCTCCTGGAACGAAGAATGCCAGAAGGCCTTTGAAAAGTTAAAGACGTACTTGACCAGCTTATCATTGCTGACCAAACTATTACCCGGCGAGAGTTATACCTGTATTTGGCGATTTCCAGTCATGTTGTTAGCTTTGTGCTAATATGCGAAGAAGGACGAGATCAGAAGCTGGTGTATTATGCTAGTTGAGCCCTCAAAGGAGCTGAGGAAAGATACCCAGATATTGAAAAGGTGGTCTTTGCTTTAATAACCACTGTCAGGAAGCTGAGGCCATACTTTCTGTCACATAGCATTAAAGTAAGCACCAATCACCCCTTGAAGCAGATATTGGGGCTTCCCGAGGAATCAGGAAGGATGATCAAGTGGGTTGTGGAGCTCAGTGAGTTTGACATCACCTATGCTCCACGTCCCGCTATCAAGGCTCAAGCGCTAGCTGATTTCATAGCAGAAGTACCCTCTTCCCAAGATGACAAGAAGGTCTGGTTGCTCCATGTTGATGGTTCAACTACCTCGAAAGGAAGTGGGGCCGGAGTAATATTGACGACCCCTGAAGGAGAAAACTTGGAGGATGCCATGAAGTTCAATTTTCGAGCTTCTAACAATGAGGCCGAATACGAAGCCTTGACTGCAGGGATCGAGATGGCATTAAATGCGGGAGCAAAACTCCAGGTAGTCCACTCGGACTCACAATTGGTTGTTTGCCAAATCAATGGCCAATACGAGGCCAAAGAAGGAAAGATGATGGAGTACCTAAAGAAAATTGGAGATTTGAAAGACCAATTGGAGAGCTTTGAGATAAAGCAGATACCTCGTATGGAGAACTAAAAAGCTGACTACCTAGCATGGCTAGCTGCCACACTCGGCAAATTACCATCAAAGCTGCTGAGTTCCCTGGCAGGAGAGAAGGTAAATTACATAACCTTGGAGTCCGAAGACTCGAGAGCACCCTTAGTATCCTATATATTGCAGGGAGGATTGCAGGAGGACAAGAATGGGGCCTTGAGGATTCAAAGGCAAGACCTTCGATTTACCATAATCGAGGAAACTCTATATAAAAGATCTTTCACTCACCCATTTCTGAGATGCCTCTCGAGAGAGGAAGGGTGGAGAGTTCTAAAAGACGTACATGAAGGCTTGTGTGGTGACCATCCGGGTGCATCCACCATCCAAGGAAGAGCCCTTAGGGTTGGCTACTATTGGCCCATGATGAAGGAAGATGTTAAGTACCTAGTGAGGAGGTGTGAGCAATGCCAAGTGCATGCAACCTTATATCACCAGCCAGCCGGAGCGATGGGAGCCATGAGCTCACCTTACCCCTTTGCCAGATGGAGGATGGACATAGTGGGGCCATTCCCCACTACCGTTGGACAAAAGAAGTTTCTGTTGGTGGCAGTGGACTATTTTAGCAAATGGATTGAGGCGGAACTGCTAGCTAGGATCACAGAGAGTAAGGTTATCAAATTCTTAAGGAAGGCTATACTCTTTAGGTTTGGGGTACCTCGCGAGATAATATCCGACAACGGAAGGCAATTTCAAGGCGCCAAAATACAATACTGGTGCATGGAGATGGGCATAAAGTAATTGTTCACCGCTGTAGGCCACCCACAGTGTAATGGACAAGTGGATGTGATTAACAAGATCATCGTGCAAGGCCTTAAGACACGGCTGTAGAAAAACGAAAGCTCGTGGGTGGAAGAGCTGCCGAGTGTGTTATGGTCTTACCGAACCACTCCCCGCAGCACTACTGGAGAAACCCCCTTTAGCCTGGTGTATGGAGCTGAGGCTGTTATACCAGCCGAGGTCAACATGATGTCCTACAGGGCAAAGTACTTTGATGCTGAGAAGAATGAAGAATTGATGAGGGAAAGCCTTGACATCATTGAAGAAACTAGGAGCATGGCCTACTTGAGAATGACGAAGTACAAACAAAGAGTGGCAGCTGCTTACAATCGAAAGGTGGTAGCTAGAGAATTTCAAGTAGGGGACCTAGTCCTCAGGCGAGCTGATGTGCTAAAGCCGATCAAAAAACTGAGACCTAAATGGGAGAGTCCTTACAAAGTGGTGCAGGTGCTGAGTGGAGGTGCATACATGCTTGAAGATGTAGGAGGCCAGCAACTATCTAGGCCGTGGAATGTGCATAACTTGAGAAAATTCTACACTTGAAGAAAGGATTATCCACATGAAGTTAGTACGTTTATTGTTTTTCTAAAATAAATGCTTGAAAGCATCTCGAAGTAGTCTTATGATTCACTACTATCCTCATGACAAAAATATCATGTTTATGTTCAAAATGCATGTTCAATAAATGTGAAATAAATTAATTTCATTCATCCTCATATTACTATGCTCATGATATGGCTAAAATATCTTGGAAATAAAAAGCCTTAGGCTGTGTAAGCCCTAAAGGCATCGTAAGACCTCGGCACCCTAACTAAAAAGCCCTAGGCTGTGTAAGCCCTAAAGGCATAGTAAAACCTCGGCACCCTAAATAAAAAGGCCTAGCCTATGTAAGCCCTAAAGGCATCGTAAGACCTAGGCAGCATGACATGTATATCTTATGAATAAACTTATGCTTATGTATACATCTTCTATGAAAAACATATATATATATATATATATATATATGTGATCATCGCAGGTACACCCTTTATCAATGTCATATGTTGAATGAAAAAGCAAATGTCTTTTATTACTTCAAAGAAAGGGAAAACTCATGCCCCAAAAGTAAGCATGATACAAAAACTAATATATGTGTCACGAAAGGTGAACGCAAAAACAAAGTACTTGCAAGAAAAACAAAATGCAGGAAAAAGAAAGCAGCTATCTAAACAATCTAAATCAAGAAGGGAAAATCAGGCTCCTCTCGGACATCCAACTCGCCTATAGTCTCGAAGAAGGACTTAGGGGGAGGCTGGTCACTCACAATAACATCATCTGGGGCTCTGGCAGGTATCTCATCAGTGATCTCATCGACAGTCTCATCAGGGGCCTCATCAGTTGTCTCAACGGCGAGCTTCTCGACAAAATCATCACTTGTCGCTCCAGCAGTCTTATTGGCAGTCTCATCAACTATCTCCTTAGTTGGCATCTCAATGGGCTACCTAGTAGGTGATGTATACTCGGGAGCTTCCTCGCCAGGAAGATGAGCATCTTCTAACCCCGTTAGTTCCTTAAGGAACGAAAAATCTGAGTCTGGAGGTAAAATTCCAACCTCCACAAATTGCTTAAGGCAAGAACGAAAACCATGGAGATAGTATGAGAGAACTGAATTCAGCAACACTTCAAAAAAGTCATTGAACTTCAAATACAAGGGTTGGAATAAAAGATGTAACAAGAAATTGGAACAGATGATCCAATCTGCAATACGAGTGCTTAATTGCCAAAAAAAAAAAAAAACTCAATGATGAGTGCTTAGATACGTAACATAACAAATTAAATCAAAATTTATTAATTTAGTTTATATGAAAGTATTTTTAGAGTTTAAAAAAGTATTTACTTAGATTTTTAATAAGTAAAAAAAATACTAAAAATAAATTAAACAATATAATTGTATAAAAAGAAAAAGAAATATGAGGAACACATGAATAAGTGAGGAGAGATGAGAAAGAAATAGAGTAAAATTAGTATAGCTTGAGAATGATTTGGATGATTTCATATGTTCTATGAAGCATAATGAAAGTTGCATTCCATATAATTTGCTTGTATTACTTGATTTTATTAAGCATATTATTTCCTTAGTCTTATTATTCTCATAATTTCTTTTACTTTAAATAAAATTGGATAAATTAGATACATGATAAAATAATAAATTATTATGATACGACCATGAATCTCGTATTTACTATTTGGACTTATATGCAAATTAGACCCCGTGACATACAATTAATTGGGTCGGAAGAGCAATCGAACATTTAAGAGAAGACCAAGATGCAAGCCCATCAGATGAGTGTAAGGCGTAAGCAAGGTAGAAGCTCGTACGTCAAGCTTGCAAATGATATAAAAAAAGATAGCTGAAAAAAAGATAGCTAGCAGATAGAAGGATGTCAGATGAATAACTAGAAAAAGGATAAGGGTGTGGACCAAATCAAATTCCAACCACTATCCCCTAAAATGGGGGATATGATTCCCATATCCCCACCCATCCCACCACCCCCAACACACACACAAAAATTGCCCTATACACTCCAAAGAGGGGAGAAAATTGGCCCTAGGCCATATAAATAAGATTTTTGGTCATTTTTTGTATTCTTTACATTCACTTACTCTTTTTACTAAGTATTTTGTATTCTCTCTCTATAAAAGTTAATAGAAGTTTCATTTTTCATTCATTTTGTGAATTCGAGTGTTCATCATATATTTTAGTATATTAAATTCTTAGGGACGATTTTGAAATTAAACTAAAACTTCAAGAATGATTTTGAATTTATTCTTAACTAGTATGATTTAAATGACTAACTTACCCTTCATTTACCATAAATTATTGCTCATAAGGATGAGATTGACAAAATTCAAAACATCAGGGATGATTTTGAAAGAGTCTTGAAACCTTGAAGGACGATTTTGAATTTTTTTTATACGGAAAGCAAGATCTACACAACAAATTATGTAGCTAAGGGTTATAGACAAAGTCATTAATTAATCTACAAATAGAAAAGGCGTGGATTCTTATCAAAAAGAGAAAAAAGAAAAGGCGTGGACTAAAAGGTGACTAATATGCAGTGGCGGATCCAGAAACAGAAGTCAGTGGGGGCACTAGAAATTTTACCCAGAGGAGTAAGCCCCCCGCGGTACGGTACGCTATATTTATGGGAGGAAATATAATAATTAATTAGATTCAATTACAACTTTTGACATAATTTATACTTTTATACCTCTTTTGTTATAGCCAGAATTTTGGGTTTTGGGTGGGTGAACTCAAAGTAAAGGGAGAAAACGTAATATTTTTTGACGTTGGGGGGACGAAATTTAAATATAAAAAATTTTGTAAGGTAAAAAAATGAATTTTCAAACTTGAGGGGGAGCATTTAATAATTTGAGGAGGGCATTAATGTAATTAAAAAATTAAAATTTGAAAATATATGTGTATTTAGGAAAAATAAAAAAATTTCAGTGGGGACACTGCCCCCTTCCACAAAAGTAGATCCGCCCCTGGTAATATGGGTTGCATTTAATACAAATATAGCACTATTATTTGAATTTATTTTTGTATTATATCGAGACATTCTTATTGTCTACAGTTGTTGTCAATCTTAAAAAGAAAATTAATTGGAATTTTACTTCCTCTCACGTTACATTTCTTTCTAGAGTATTCAGTTATTTAATGAGAAACACATGGCTCAAAAGACAAGTAAACAATTAATCAAAAAGACCAAATTAAACGAATTCGATTCTCCATATGTGAAACGAAGACATATGTTGGTCTAAAGAAAATTGTACCTGTAGAATGATTCAAGACGAAATTGCTTTATGTCTCATTGCCAGCTTTGAAAAATTAAAATTAAGTCGCCCATAAACTTGTTAAAACATGCAATTACTATTATTATCATTTTAACTATGCAATTATTATTTTTAATGTTTTTCTATGTAACATATAAGTTCGAAATATATCTGAATTATTTCATGAAGAATTTAATTATGGTGGAGCTAGCTAGTTAAAACATCTTTCAATTCCTTACACATGTATATAAATGCATGCAGCAAATTAAATTGGAGTAATTCACATGTTGCACCCCAAGAATAGATTAGTTTGATGGTCTCCACCCTGAAATTCCGGAAATGGCGGTCTCCACTCTGAAATTGTAATTAGTTTGCCGTTTTGCACCCTCAACCAAATTCCGGCGAAAAAAGGATGATTTAGGCGAGTCAAATTTGTCCTGAAAAAAGAACACAATTTCCGCCTAATCTGTTGCCTAAGATACGTGATATGCACGTGAGATCACAAGGGTAAATTTATCTCAGTTTTTTTTTACTAATCGTAATAAACCCTAAAATTAACCCCTTCCCTGGCAGCAACTCTGGATTCTTTTTCCTGCTATTGATGTTGCTTTGTATCAGTTGGAATGTTGGGAGGGTTCGATTAGGGTGGTGCAGATGAGGCTCGGAATTTCGGCGACTGTATACTCTTTCAAATTTCCTTGCCCTCTTCTGATTTCAGCAGTGCATTACAATGAATTTGTGTTATAGCAAATGGTAGATGGACTAGTCCTTCATTTCAATTCCGAAGCATGTTTGAAGCATGCTTGAGGAAATTTCGATATTTCGAGTATTCTTACGTGCTTCTTCAACATTTTCAAACACTGAAATATAGAGATTTTCAACCTCAAATTTCGAAATTGGACTATTCTCAAGTTCAGAATTAGCCATGAAAAGCGAACCAAGCTACTTTATTCAAGATTGATTGCTAAAAGCTCATTTGAACTCGATCCAATTAACATATCAAAGCAAGTTTGAACAACTTTATTTGTTTAATAAATTTTAAAACTCGGCTCAATTAATAAAAAATTATAAAAGCTTGTTACGTATGAAAGCAAGGTACACATCTATGTGTTTGATAAATTTTGAGCTCAACTCGATTAGTAAAAAAATAATAAAAATCCTTTTGAGCTCGATTCATTTAACATATCAAAACTAGTTTGAACAAATTTATGTGTTTGAAAAGTTTTGAAACTCCGCTCAGATTAATAAAAAATGATAATATATTGAAAAAAAATCAAGTTAATCAAACTCGACTCGCGTTCGGTTAGATTAAAGCTCGTTTGACCTCGATCAATTAACAATCTAATCAAGTTCAAATACAAATTTCAAAACTCGGTAAAATTTCAATCAAGCTTGAACAATAATGTGGCTCAACTCAGTTTTCACAATTACCTTTGGCTTTTGAATATTTTGCAGATTCTGAATTTTCAGAATGGTTGCCGCATGATTATCAAAAGTTGGAAATTAGAACTTCTTTCCGTACATCCTCCACCCTAATTCTGTAAAATTAGGGATGGCAACGGGGCGGGTATTGCAGGACTCGTTACCCCCCTCGTTAAGGATTTTTTATACCCGGACCCGGTCAATACCCGCCCCACCCCGGACCCGGCGGGTACCCGCTAAGTCCGGGTCCTACCCGTTAGACCCGTCCGAAATTTTTTTAATTATTTTTTTTATTTTTTAGTCTATTTTATTCTCACAAACGCATTCAAAACATATAAAATAAGTAAATAACATCGAATTGATGATTCAATGTAAACAAATCTAATACAAGTCATTCGATACTTAAATACAAAAAAAAATTCAAAACAACTAAACAAGTACAAAGTTAAAAAAAATTAGATATATAATGATTGAGGGTTTGTTGTTGAAGGGTCGAATGATTGAGAGCATTTTTTTGATATAATTTATAAATATTAATAATAATTAGATATATAAAATTTTAAAAAAATTAGGTTAATAGACCGGGGCGGGTCCGGGGCGGGTATCGACTGGACTCGTTACCCGCCCCGGACCCGGCCGGGTCTTGAATTTCGATACCCGAACCCCTTTTTTTGGACTCATACCTACCCCATTAAGGGCGGATACTCGTTAGAACCGGCCCCATTGCCATCCCTATGTAAAATTCTAATTCACTTTCCAAGTCTTACAACTCCTTTTCCCTTTCATAAAGGAGATTATTAGTTCTTTGAAGTGCCTCTGTATCAGACCCCACTTGCTACTCCATCATTCTCAACTTTTGAAGGCTTCAAACATGCAATTCTCAATTTTGATCTTTATAACTTAAGTTTGCAAATAATTTCGGTGGCTGTGTTCACAAATCTATATATTGCTCTAATTCTTTTGTTTTAGAGCAATTTAACAAGCAGCGCCACTAGGGGTGTACATAAACCCGCCCAACCCGCCCGAACCGCTTAACCCGAACCGATCTGCCCGAAAACTGCCTGTTTAAAATTATTAAATAATAGTGGTGGATTAAAAATATTGCAACCCGCCACTTTCGGGTTGGGTGGTGGGTTTTATAATTGTAACCCGTCTAACCCGCAACCCGACCGCTAATCATTTATGTTACAAGTATAAGTATATATAGTTAAAGATTAACACTAAACTTTGAAAACTATATATGCATATATACTCTCTAATAAGAGTGGTTTATTCATATTCATGTAACATGCTTTATTTTTTATTTGAGCAAACAAATTGACTCATTTGAACACTTGTTTTTATTTGATTTGAACGAAAAATTTATATGTATATGTATATTTTGATAATAAATTTAAAAAAAAACATTAATTTTATTAATATTTTAGAGTTTTTCACTCATTAGAAATCATAATAATATGAATTTTATTTAATAACACCCCTTATATGTGTATTTCTCACCAACTCAATTTTTTTAGTTAAATGTACAACAAGTATAATATTTCATTTCTTACTTACTGGTTATAACTAAAATTAAGTTGTAAATATTATAGCTATAATTTGATAACCCGTCAATCCGCCCGCTAAAACATTAAATCCGACCACCCCGAACCGCTCAGTTTGAAAAGATAATATGCATTTTTGGTTTGATATTTTGTCAACCCGCATATGTCGGGTCGGGTTAATTTTTTGCGACTGGACTCATACCCGACCGTGTACACCCCTAAGCGCCGCAACGAAGAACTGGTTGTGGAAGTCGCCCCGTCTTAAATCCTCTTTGATTACTGTAGCAAAAAGGCTAGTTTGGGAGTTCATTTATGGTGTTAATTTTTGGCGCGAGAACAGATAGAAAGAAGCAGGATTGAACGGGAATTGTGTCCTTTTATTCGTGGATAAATTTGCCCCGCCTGAATCATCCTTTTTTTCATCAGAATTTGGTTGAGGGTGCAAAGTGCCAAACTAATTACAATTTCAGGGTGGAGACCGCAATTTTCGGATTTCTAGGGTGGAGGTCGCCAAACCAATCTATTCTTGGGGTGCAACATGCAAATTAGTGATAGTTTGAATTTTGGAACCATGATAATTCTTTATGTATGATAACTTTACATAAGAACGAATTATTGTGACTCTCTAGATTTTGAATTTCAATTGCTGGTGTGAATCATTCATTTCCCAACTGTCTTAGATTTTGGATTTTCATTTTTTTTTGGAGAGATTTGGTTGGATTTGATCATTCACATATTTTTTTAAAGAAAAATTTGTCTTATATATCATTCAATCGAAAGTTTACAACACCGGGAACAAAACAATTCATATCGACTCAAACGATGTAGTAAGAACATCTGAAACACCAACTATCAAGTTTTTGAAGATAACAAATCTTAAGAACTCACAAACGAACACAAGAAAATTCTTGTACAACTCCTTTTTAAGGAGAGATGAAACTCTCATTCGAGAGAGAAAGCAAACTCTCATACGAGAGAGAATATAGAATACTAAACAAAATATCTAAAACGCTATATAAAATTAAAAACTTAAGGATCACCTGTCTTTATCTCGTCAGATCTGTCTCTGTCTCTTTAGATCCATATGCGTCTCGTCAGATTTTGAGATGTATCTTTAGATCCATATCCGTCTCGTCAGATTTGAAGATGTGATGTACAACTTGAAGAAGGATGCCCCAAACCAACCCGCCGACGATGGTGGTAGTAATAGTGGTGAAGTAGACGACTGTTTCACCAAGCCATTACCGACGGAGGAAAATAGAAGAAAAAATAAGGTTAGGGTTTAGAATGAGATCTCTTCTTTTGTTATTGAAAGAGTGAAAATTTGATCATTCACATATTAAGTTGTCAAGATTGATGACTTACCGTATAATTTGGACTAATATTAGTTATTGAAATTATTGGTTTTCGTATATATAAAAAAATAAGTTATGAATTTCTTGACTTTTCTTTTTATTTTTAAAATGATAGAGATGGAAGGGTGAGAATTAAACGTGTTTCATGTATTCAGTATTAAATTTGACGAATAATACTTTATGTATGACAAAAAATATTATTTTTATAGAATTGAAAGTTATATTAAAAATATTATAATCAGTAAATGAAAATGATACGATTAGAAAATATAGATTTTATAATTTATCAAAATATTAATTATTGTTAATTAGTGATTCATACGAAGTTTTTTTTCATAATTTAAAAGCGGGTACAAGCAATATATCTTACAACATAATTTAAAAATAAGTCGTATTTTTACTCCCGAATTATTCATTTTTATTCATATTTTATCTGTAGGAGTACTAATCTATTTATTTTCCGTTCCCATACTTTTTAGCCAATTTTTATACCGTAACTTTCAACAAAAAATATAAAATTATCAAATACCAAAATCTTGTTGTCCCGTATTCAACTAATTAGGGACTCGAGTAACATTTTATATGAGATAATTCTTAGGTTAATCGGTCCGTTGAAGTCAATCCACTCAATATTGTTAATTACCGGGTTTTGGTGATTGATAATATTCCAATCATCGTAATCACACTATGTACGTTGGAGTTGGACCAGCCCAATACCCACCGTCCTATAACGACCTCATTATGTGTGACGTAAAGTGGGATGACACTTGGTGATTTTCAGGAGTCCAACTATTGGGTGATTTACACCATTCCCCATGTGTATATTCAGGTGGGCCCCTCATGTATAACCATATTAATGGTGTAGATCATCCTGGGAGTTGGATTCCGGGAGTCGGCAAGTTTGACCCCATAAAGTGGCATTTAGATCTGAAATTGTTACTTCTTTTATCAATATTAATTGATCCATTAAATTTGAGACAATGCCCAAAACGGAAACAATCTGAAATTCCTTCTCAAAAACAATTGGAACCAACGGAGAAACAAGATGAATTGCAAAGCCACATGATAGTTTGTTTGTTTGCTATGTCAAGGAATTGAAAGAGTCCTTCATCACCGCATTCTTCCACCTCAGAAACTACAACTAGTATATAGTAAACCTTGTATTCTTTTTCTCTTTATGTGTGGATAGGAAAGAGAGAGAGGTCTACAAGGGGCTAAGCTATAATGTACGGATATTTTTAAAAATGATCCCGTGTAGTATCGTATTCATAAATGATACGAATACTTCCGGATACCGTTTTCGTGACATTTTTGATGTGTTTGAAAATAAAAAGAGATGAGAAAATTCTGGATAGAGTTTTTATTAAAAAATTCGAAGTATCCGACATGCCTTGGATACCAGACAAACTATTGTTTTAATATTATACAATATTTTTGGGCTAAAATAGGAAAAAAGAGAATGTGTCTGATCTTTTGTTAAAAAGTAAACCTTAACAATTAATAAATAACAAAGAAATTTAAAGAATTAGACCAAATTTTATTTATGAGACTATATTGAATCAAAATTATTTTTAAATATTATAAATGCATAAACATACACGTATCCTCAACACATAACATCCTAAAATTTTAAAATTATCGTATTTCGTTTGTGTCGTATCGTATTTATATACTGACCATATCCATACACTACAAAAAAATATGACAATGGTGACAAAAATGTTAAGTGACAATGTTAAAGTTGTTACTAATTATCAATTTTTAGTGACAAAAACTTTTGTCTTGTCACTAAAATATGTTCCACATGTATAATAGTGACAAAATTTGTATAAAAGTTGTCACTCTGATAATTAGTGACAAGAAAATTGTTGTCACTCTTGACAATTAGTGACACACCTTTTGTGACAATTTAGTGACAACAATTATAGTTGTCACTCTATTTTTATTGTCACTATATACGTGTCACTAATTGTTAAGAGTGACAACTTTAAAGAAACTCTTATAATTAAAAATTCTTATTGTGATAAAGTAAAAATTATTATCACTTAATATGTACATTTAGTAACAATTTTCATATTATCACTTTAAATTTTGTCACAAATATTATTTTTTTTGTTGTAGTACTACCCATGTAGCGGGGGGCGCAAGGGCAAAGAAAATGAATTATTATCTCCATAATAATTGCGTGAAAAGGCAAACGAAACTTGACCTACACGTGTAGCCACCTGATTGGCCCACTGCAAAATAATTCATCATTAATTTCAGAAAGGTGCCCCGTTAATGTTTTAATCTTTATCGATCGAGCTTCTCGTGTAAATTTGGCTTTCACATGTTTGTATTGTAACTGGCTTCATTATCAAAGCTATTCTTTTGCTGGGGTGGGGACAATACCTGCTGCAAACTTCCATTTTTGTCCTCTTAACCATAGGCATGTAACAAAAATAGTCTTGTAATTATGTAATTAACAATTTTAAACCTATAACTATACCTAGTTTGACATGATATAATCACGTATATATCCTTGACCCTTGTAACAAAATTGGTCCTCGACAATTTTAGTCCTACGTTTAAGTTAAAATTTCAAACAATTAAATCATGATTCCTATAAAGTTCAATATACCCGTATATATATTTCTATGTCATTTATGAGAATATAAAATTTGATAATTGAAACACTTTAATATGCATATGATATCTACGATTTTAATGGTCAGGCCACTTTGGTGACTAACAAATCATCAACATCAAATAGATTTCATATGCAAACTTTAATACACATTGAAATTTATAAATTCAATGATCAGGACACTTTGGTGACTAACAGATCTCTATTAGATAAATTCCATATGCAAATCATGATTAATATTATTTGCAAACATATACATTACTATAGAACGATTCATTATAAATTTATGTCTTGTAAACCAACAAGACAAATGAACAATAGAAAATTACAAGTCCTAGAAACATAATCAGGCTTGGATTATCGTCCTATGATGCAAATAATTATAATCAAAATAGAGAATGATCCTTTAATACTTCAAAATTTTATATCCATCTTTAGTATGCATGTTCTGGGTAAACACATGGATATATATTTTTCATGAAATCCAGCAAACTTTTCATGTTCAGTATCTAGAACAAATCAAACCAAATGTGTATTTTCATATGCATAATACATATGTATATTTTATATCCCCATAGTCACAGTCAAAGTGATTAATCTTACTTTTGCTAAAACCAATGTCCTTAGATTTCTTGCAATTTCTTCAATTTTGGGAACATTCAAATCATACTTTCAGCGAAATTTCATGATAAGCAGCGGAAACATCAAGACTTAATTCACAACATCAGATATCACAAATTTGCAGCGGAAATTTTAATTCTTAACTTCATAACCTTTCAGCGAAATTTCAACTTTTCACTTGCAACAATTCACAAATCGGAAAATCAAGAATTTATAAACCATGCCCTGATACCACACCACATGTAAGTTAAAATTTCAAACAATTACATAATTTTCATAATCGTGAACTTCATGATTTTCACATAATTCGATAATCATAATGAATAAAACACTAACCTTTATCCATAGCTTTTATTGGTAGTCTTTTATCGTTGATTTGCTGCAAAGTCTCTTGAGGAAGACTGATTTCTCTCCCTTGACCCATCGTTCAATGATGGAACTATACAATACTTTTATCAGAAAGAGTTTTCTGCCTTTTACGTAATATCGTGTGGAGAGATGTGATAGGGGTAGAGAGAGGATCAGACTCCTCTTTAAATAGAACACTAATATATGCCTCCCATCAAGGCATCTTTTCAATAGAGTTGTGACTCTTCCTTCCGCCAATAAAAATTAATCACTTAATATTCACACAAATAATATTTTATCAAATGGACTTTAATATTGATAAAATATAATTTGTAAATTATTATATGTGAGCCATATATTTCTTACACTACGTCCACTCTCTGTCCGTTCCTCACCTACCAACCCAAAATTGACAAAAGCAGCCTCGTGCCTCACCTACCAACCCAAAATTTACAAAAGCAGCCTGGTTTCCCAAACGTGAATTTTTTTGTCTACAATAATTTGCAACAAAACAATAGTCATCATTATTATGAATAATTATTTGTGGACGTCTATTTATCTTCCAATTTGTTAGCCACTCAATTTTAATTATTACTTGTGGTATCTATTTATTTCTCAATTTGTTGGCCACTCAACTTTAATTAATATAGTTTATTCTTATTATAATGTAATAAACCTTTGAAGTTATTGTTTTGTGCTTATAAATAGGCTATGACATTGTATTGTAAACACACATAAGAATATCAATAAAAGAGTTCTCTACTTAATTCTCTCATTTTATTCTCTCAATTTCATAATATTTGAGTTTATTTCATAACACGTTATCAACACGATCAGTCTCAAGGTATTAATCATTTGGAAATTTGGCTAAAGATATACATGGGATACTCAACGTATGATGTAAAATCCATTGAGAGATTTTCGTGAGTTATTATGAGTTTGTAAAAAAAATTGATGGACAAGATTTTTAAAACAAAGCAAGAAGAAAAGGTAAAGAAAAGGTACGTATATTTCAATATTTAACAAAAATAGAAATATGCAATAATTCTCTTGATGTTTGGAAAGAAGACATATGTATATGTGCATATATTTGATTAGTATTATTCTTTTGAATAATCCTATCATGTTTAAAATATTTTAAAAAGTTGAATGATCGTTATGTTATTCATTTTATACTTTGATAATAGTATTATATTGATGAATCTTGAAAAAACTTGACTTTGTGACTCTTGATATTACGAGGAAAAATTATTTTTCTTGGGCGTCAGATGTTGAAATTCATCTTGATGCAAATAACTATACTCCATTCCCTGAAGTGAATGTGTTGAGCAATATATAATTATTTTAATCATGAGTCCCGTCCAACTAGTTCTGCTACATTCCCTGAAGTGAAAGTAGCAGCACATAACTATTTTAATCATTAAAGAAATCGTGGACGTGGACGTGGTCGTGGTTATGGTTATGGAAATCGTGGTGGTTATTCAAAGAATACATCTTTCCACCAAAAGTGGAAAAATAATGAAGAGAAACATGAAAGTGGCCAAAATAGCAAATTTGTGAAAAATTTATGCTATCGTTGTGGTAGTAAAGGTCATTGGTCATGTACCTGTCATACACCAAAACATCTTGTTGACCTTTACCAAGAATCGCTAAAAAGTAAAAGAAAGAAAATAGAAACAAATTTTGCTTTTGAAGAAGGCGATTCTGATCATGGCCGATTTTGATGACACTCATTTAGATGTTGCTGATTTCTTTGATGATCCTAATGAAAAAATTGATCACTTGATTGGAGATTGAAGTTTTCAAAAATAAATTTGTTAAATTTTAATTCTAGTACTTTATAAATAAATATTTAAGCATGTTGTTTTCTTTTTAAGAATGAATTTATTCATAAGATTATCGTTTCTTATATTAAATAATATTGTTTGATATTGATTTATTTCTTTTTATGTTTCAATAAAGAATGAGTATTTACTCGATCAGCAACAACATCAATAATGAAAATATATGTCTCGATGATAGTACAACAACTCACACCATCCTCAAAAAGAAAAAATACTTCTCTTATTTAGTAATGCAAGAAGCCAATGTTAGTATAATATCGGGTAGTGCAAAATTAATTGAAGGCTCCGGCAGAGCTAATATATTGTTACCCGGAGGAACACAATTTTATATTGATGAAGCCTTATATTCTACTAAGTCTCAAAGAAATTTACTAAGCTTCAAAGATATCCGCCGAAATGGATATCATATTGAGACAACAAGTGATGGCAATATTGAGTATCTTTACATCACTAATACAATATCTGGTAACAAATGTATATTGGAAAAGTTGCCAGCATTGTCTTTCGGTTTGTACTACACGCATATATCTACTATTGAAACACATGTTATCGTAAACCAGAAGTTTACTAATCAAAATAAGTTTGTTATTTGGCATGACCGGTTGGGCCATCCCGGATCAATTATGATGCGAAAGATAATTGAGAATTCATGTGGTCATCCATTGAAGAGCCAGCAGATTCTTCATCCATTGAAGAGCCAGCAGATTCTTCAATCGAATGATTTCTCATGTGCTGCTTGTTCACAAGGAAAGTTGATTATTCGACCATCAACAACAAAAGTAGGAAGTGAATCTCTTACGTTTTTGGAACGTATTCAAGGTGATATTTGTGGACCAATACACCCGTCGTGTGGACCATTTAGATATTTTATGGTTTTAATTGATGCATCAACAAGGTGGTCACATGTATCTTTGCTATCAACTCGCAACCTGGCATTTGCGAGATTGCTTGCTCAATTGATTAAACTACGAGCACATTTTCTTGATTATCCAATTAAGAAGATACGCCTTGATAATGCGGGTGAATTTACTTCTAAAACGTTCAATGACTATTGTATGTCTATTGGAATTGATGTTGAACATCCTGTAGAACATGTTCATACACAAAACGGTCTAGCAGAATCGTTTATTAAGCGTCTGCAGTTAATTGCAAGACCTTTACTTATGAGATCAAAACTTCCTATTTCTTGTTGGGGACATGCTATTTTGCATGCAGCAGCACTTATTCACATAAGGCCAACAAGTTATCATAAGTTCTCCCCATTACACTTGGTTTTTGGTCAGGAACCAAATATTTCCCATCTAAGAATTTTTGGATGTGCGGTATATGTTCCAATTGCTCCACCACAACGCACTAAGATGGGATTCGAGTCTCAATCGATAATAAAGTATCTAGAGTCATTGACTGGAGATTTATTTACGGCTCGATTTGCTGATTGTCATTTTGATGAATCAGATTTTCCAACATTAGGGGGAGAAAATAAGTAGCTGGAAAAGAAAATTAGTTGGAATGAATTATCTTTATCTCATCTTGATCCTCGAACAAAACAAAGTGAACTGGAAGTTCAAAAGATAATTCACTTGCAAGGTTTAGCTAACCAACTGCCAGACGCATTTACTGACCTAAAAAAAAATGATTAAGTCACATGTACCAGCTGTTAATGCTCCAGTAAGAATTGTTGTCCCTGAAGGTCAAAGTAATGAGTCTACTGCACGCCTGAAGCGTGGTAGACCTATCGGTTCCAAAGATAGTCATCCTCGAAAAAGAAAAGGAGCTAAGAATTAAGATGGTCTAATCGAGGATAAAATAACTCCAGAAGAGTCCCCAGTCATAACTAATATTTCGGTTCCAGAAGAACCTCAGGTACCTGAAAATTGTGAAAATAATGAGATCTCAATCGATTATGTTATGAACGGGAAACGATGGAATAGAAATGAAGTCAACGTTGATGATAAATTTGCATATAATGTAGCGCTAAATATGATGAATGATAATGAGGATCAAGAACCAAAGTCTGTTAATGAATGTCGACAAAGAAATGATTGGCCAAAATGGAAAGACGCAATGAGGGCAGAGTTAAACTCGCTTGAACCAACGAAAAGTTTTTGGACCTGTAGTCCGTACACCTGAAGATGTAAAAGTTTTTGGACCTGTAGTCCGTACACCTGAAGATGTAAAAGTTTTGGACTTGTAGTCCGTACACCTGAAGATGTAAAGCCAGTAGGATACAAATGGGTATTTGTGCGAAAACGAAATGAGAAAAATGAAATTGTAAGATATAAGGCACGTCTTGTTGCCCAAGGGTTTTCGCAACGACCTGGCATAAATTATGAGGAGACTGATTTTCCTGTGGTGGATGCAACTACTTTTCGTTATATAATAAGTCTGGCAGTGCATGAAAAACTTGATTTGTGTCTAATGGATGTTGTTACAGCCTATTTGTATGGCTCCCTTGATAATGATATATATATGAAAATCCCTGAAGGATTTAATATGCCTGAAGCATATAAATCAAGTTCTCGAGAACATTATTCAATTAAATTAAGTAAGTCATTGTATGGACTGAAACAATCTGGACGAATGTGGTATAATCGTCTCAGTGAATATTTGTTGAAGGAAGGATATAAGAATGATCAAATTTGTCCTTGTATTTTCATCTGGAAATGAGTTTGTTATAATTACAGTTTATGTTGACGATTTAAATATCGTTGGAACTCCTGAAGAGATTTCAAAAACTGTTAATTGCTTAAAGAAAGAATTTGAGATGAAAGATCTTGGAAGAACAAAATTTTGCCTTGGGTTGCGAATTGAATATTTAAATAATGGAATTTTTGTATATCAAGATGCTTATATATCAAAGGTGCTAAAACGATTCTATATGGATAAATCACATCCATTGAGCACCCCGATGGTCGTAAGGTCACTAGATGTGAACAAAGATCCTTTTCGACCTCGAGAAAGTGATGAAGAACTACTTGGTTCTGAAGTACCATATCTAAGTGCAACCGGTGCACTAATGTATCTTGCTTGTCACACTCGACCTAATATAGCATTCGCTGTTAATCTATTAGCAAGATATAGTTCTTCTCCTACACGAAGGCATTGGAATGGGGTTAAACAGGTACTCCGCTACCTTAGAGGAACAATCGATATGGGCTCGTTTTATTCAAATGTACCCAAGTCCGAATTGGTTGGATATGCAGATGCTGGATATATGTCTGATCCTCATAATGGTCGTTCACAAACGGGCTATTTATTTACATGTGGTGGCACAGCCATTTCATGGCGATCTATGAAACAAACTATATCGGCCACATCATCTAATCATGCAGAAATCTTGGCTATTCATGAGGCAAGTCGAGAATGTGTCTGGTTAAGATCCATGATTCAACACATTCGAGGGACTTGTGGTTTATCCTCTGGAAAAATGATCCCGACGATCTTATATGAAGATAATTCCGCATGTATCGCACAATTGAAAGAAGGGTACTTTAAAGGAGATAGAACAAAACATATTTCACCAAAGTTCTTTTTCACTCATGATCTTCAGAAGAATGGTGATATTAATGTTCAACAAATCCGTTCCAGTGATAATCTTGCTGATTTGTTCACCAAGGCACTTCCCACAACAACGTTTGAAAAACTAGTCTACAATATTGGAGTACGTAGACTTAAAGATCTTGACTGATATTGTCATGAGGGGGAGATAATACGCGCTGCACTCTTTTTCCCTTAACCAAGGTTTTTCCTACTGGGTTTTCCTGGTAAGGTTTTTAATGAGGCAGCATCTGATTGCGTATTGATATGTACTCTTTTTCCTTCACTAGGTTTTTGTCCCATTGGGTTTTTCCTAGTAAGGTTTTAATGAGGCATATTTTTAAGTGATAGACATCCAAGGGGGAGTATTATGAATAATTATTTGTGGATATCTATTCATCTCCCAATTTGTTGGCCACTCAACTTTAATCATTACTTGTGGTGTCTATTCATCTCTCAATTTGTTGGCCACTCAACTTTAATTAATATAATTTATTCTTATTATAATGTAATAAACCTTTGAAGTTATTGTTTTGTGCCTATAAATAGGCTATGACATTGTATTGTAAACACACACAAAAATATCAATAAAAGAGTTCTCTACTTAATTCTTTCATTTTATTCTCTCAATTTCATAATATTTGAGTTTATTTCATAACAATCATCTCATTTTCCTTGAAAATTCTAAGAATTCAAATTCTTTTTTTCATAGCTTGATATATCTCTAGTAAAAACCAAATATACCTTTCATTTTCTTCTTGCTCCATTCTATTTTTCCCATGTGATAAATTTTCTGATGTTATGTTATGCTTTCTTCCTCACCTCAGGAAAAATTTTATCTTCACAGAGAATATAAAGCTTCCAGGGCTGTACAGTCTTTTTTGGTCTGGAAAGTATGCTTAATTAGTAATATCTTTATCAATGCAACTTTAAAACTTAGATGACATAAATTCAAATGAGTGCACGTTCACATCTCCAGCATGATCCACTGCGGCTAGAAAATATGATTTTGAGTGACAAGCCATGTGCTAGATAGAAATACAACTTTTGAGTTAGCTGTATTTATTGTTATACAACTAAGATAAAAGAATCATGTTTGGGGTTTTGATGTTTAAGTAAAATCTGTTGGAAAAGTCATATGTGAAAAGTGTGTTTATTAACTTTTGCACACGAAATTCGAACACCATAAATATCGGGAATGCTAAATATTATTGGATAATATTATTCTACTCCAGGGAGTAGATAAGTTTAACATTTCGAATTTCTTGATTCGGAGTTGAAACGAATGAGAAATTAATTGCTAAAGTTGGGTGTTTGATTGAGCTTTGTCCCACATTGGATATAAGATACAAGTTATGTATGCTTATATACAATGGTGGGCAAAATGATAGTTTGGGCCCTTGGGTCATGGCAATTTTGTGTGGGCTTGAAGGGGTGAGGACTTAGCCTTAGTCCGTTTCACCTTGCACGTGCGCCGCCGCCGGCTGTCCGGCTCGGCTCTGCTCGTGGGCCGTGGTGAGGACTTATGGGCTTTGGACTCCTAATTATCTTTTTGGGCCAAATTTGATTAATTATTTTGGGCCCAGTTAATTTTCTCTTGGGCCAAAAGTTGAATTAATTTAATTTGGGCCCATTTCCATATGTTTTGTTTCAGCCCAGTTCCTGTTTCTTTTGCAGCAACCAGCAGAAACGTTTCAAGTTGCTGGAATTGAAATGTTTCAAGCTGCTGAATTGGAAAAGGCTGTTGGAATTGAAACGTTTGCAATTAAAAATTGCTGTCTGAACGTTTGGAATTCTGTTTTTCCTCCTATTAAAAGGGTCTCCCATATGAATGAGAAATCACACAAAAAAACATAAACCATTCTGCATTTTTTCTGCATACTAAAAATCTGAGAGTTCTTGAGCAAATTAAGTTCGTGGAGTGTTGTTCTTGAAGTGGTTCAATTACAATACGTAATCATTGTATCTTGGGAAGTTAATTGCACGATCCCGTACCACCGTAGGGGGGCAATATAGCTTTAAGGATAGAGAGTCCAACTCTCCCTTCGATTGTTATTCAATTGTTCTTCGCATATTTTTCCAGAATTTTTTTTCTTTTAAAGTGCAGATTATGGAAATTTATCAAAATTGAGGGGTTAGGTAATTACACAATAAGTGAGGGGATGGATGTGATTATCCCATACTTTTAAGACAATCATAATAATCTAATAATTATTATGGATTTTTCAAGGTTATCTTTCTTTATAGAGCATCATTTCGAGTGTTTATTTGGTAATAAATCACCCAAAAATGTGTAGAAATATGAAGGGATTTATTGAAAAGTTAAAATAAATATGAAGCTATTTGAGGAACAAATTTTAATATTATCACCAAATTATATTTATGAGGATGATAGAACTTTATAGCATATATAATTAATTATAGTTCTAATTTCAACTTTCATCTCAAAAACATGATTATTATGATTTAAATCGATATGGTAATAAACGATGCTTATCATTTATCAACATAATCAACTATTAATTGTTTGATAGTTTTATATGAGTACAAATAAAGTAATAAACTTTAGGAAAAATTACTAAAAAAACCCCTAAAATAAATTTTTATATCCAAAAAACCCTTGTTAAATTTTTCATTTCAAAAAATCATTCCACCAATTTTTTATTCCAAAAAGCTCAAGATTTAGGGTTAATAAATTTATGGACTTAATTGCCCTTAGCCTTCTAGACTAAAATATAATTAATTATAGTTTTGTATGGAGATTTATTTATTTAGGAATTTTATATTGATAATTGACTAAATATAATTTTATTTTAAAATTTTCAGATTTTTAATCTTCTTAAAAAAATTTAAAAATATATTTTTTAGATAATTATCATAGTAAAATACAAAAGAAATTATATAAAAGTATTAAAAATATTTAATACTAAAAATAAAATTTTTTACTATTCAACTTATCAATTTAAAAATTTTAAAACGAAAAAAAATTCAATAAAAAAGATCATTGATCAATTCTTAACTTAACAATGAAGGGTAGTTTAGTCAAAAAAGTTCTTAATCTAACTTTTGGGGTTTTTTGAATGAAAAGTTTATAAAGTGGGTTTTTGAGATTGAACAATATTTTAATGGATTTTTTGGATATAAAAATTTATTTTAAGGGGAATTTAGTAATTTTCCCTAAACTTTATTACGTGGGTATAATTGGAAAGAAAACGTTGATCAAATTTAATCTATTTATGTCAAGAGGGATCCAAGATAATGCTTACAATCTTGTCGAATATGAGGATTACATTATAAATTATTACATGAAAACGTAGTTAACACCTAAGGTTGCTAATGATAATTGTAACTGAATAAAATCATGTCACGTACAAAACAAAACTAAAGATTTGAAAACTAATAACTAATACAATGATGGAGCTCAAGGTTTGGCTTGCATTTCTAAAATATAAATTAATTGTATAATAAGATCAAGTATTTTTCTATAAGCATAGAGTATTTTCTATTAAATGGTTTAGATGGTGTCATTTCAACATAATAATTGTATCATTATTTGTCATCCACGTGGACCATTTGATAATCCAAAGTTGATTTATATAAGAATTTTTCACATGAGTCATGTCATTGAACTTATATTCGATATATGCAGTTATAACTGTACGAATGAGAAATTTTAATTTGAATGTGGCAAGTGAATTACATTTGTAATTTGATTGATCTACAATTTAAAAGGAAAAACATATGTAACACAGTTTAAAAGGAAAAACATATGTAATAATACTTATAATATGATTCGTATGACTTGGGGTGGGGTGGGAGGGGGGGGGGGGGTTTCATTAAAACTATTTTTTAAGACTAATAATACATAACACAAGACTTGTTGGTCTAGTGATATTTATCTCTCACTTTATGTGAGAGATCCAGTGATCGAATTCAGGCTGCCGCAAGTTGTAGCTCTCCTCTCATTTATGAAGATAGGTAGAGTTTTTATGGCTTAAAAGTTAGAATTATAACTATCAACCCAGATTTATCGGACTAGATATGTAGGATAACCCCCTCCTCTTAAATTAAAAATAAAATAAAAAGAATAATACTACATAGATATTCAAATTTATTTTTGTTTTAACTGTAAATTTTTGTTTTGTCACGTGTAAAAAACTAATGGTTAGTAAATGTATAGTACTTTCGAAATATATAAGCAATTATCAAAAAAAAAATGACTTCGCATACATTGTTGTTTCTTTATAATAGATCTTGTATAATCAATTTTTTCTGCAATTCTTCTCTCTATGTAAGACAATCTGCAAGGTATTAAGCCTTTATCTTTTTTTTTAGTCCATTTTCACCAATTCATGCCTGAAAAGGACCTCTCGGCTTTGAAGTGGTAAAGGGAATAGAGTAATACCAAACAAATTAAACGGTTAATTAGATGGTACACCACATCATTTCGTATCATTTTTAGTTGTTGACATACTTAAGAAATTATATAGATAACTATTTAAATTCCGTATTATGAGATACATCGAGCTCATAATGCCGTGTTTAATTTGTATCTCAAATGCAACCTCTCTTGCTCTGTAAATCCAATTGGATAAAACTTATTTGCTAATTCACAAATATGTTCAATATTAAATAATTTGAAATCATCTATTGAATCAGATGTGGAGTTTATGAGAGCAAAAGGGCTCACACTTTTCTCATGGAATATTGAGTTATAACAATTATCAATACTAATTTATAATCTCGAAATAACTAAATGAAAATAAATTTTTGTTATCTTTAGGGATCAAGCCCGTGCCTTAAAGAAGATGCTCACTCCAAAGACTTACACACTTAACTCGCTTACCAACTGCGCAGGAGATTCTTTCAATTCATAATTAACAGTTTACAATCATATCCTGGGGCGGGGCCATATTATAAACATTTATGTACTCCCAATTTAAAAGGGTAAAATATATCTTCGACCTCAACCTATCTCAATCCAAGCTTTTTGATACCTAATCTATTAATTTTTACACTCTAGTACCCAACATTTGTAACTTGTGATACTTAAGTCCATTGGAGGAATAATTTGATTTAGATTGTGCACTCGATTACCTATACGTTGCATGATATGTGCACTTTGTACCCTATCCTATGACATTTTGTGCACCTGACTACTCATACATTGCATGATATGCACATTTTGGTACACAATTTAAATAAGTAATGGCAAGACACATGACAAACTTTTTGAAAGGAATATTCCAAATTATTCCTCCGGTGAACTTATGTGTCACAATTTACAAAGGATGAACACTTGAGTGTAAAAATTTATAGATTAGGTATCAAAGTTTCCGACCAACATAGGTTGAGGTCGAAAATATATTTTACGCAATTTAAAATTAGAAGTGAGAGGCCCCTCCCTGGATCCATGCCAAATAGGATCCGTTCAGAATTTTCCATGTTTAGTGTGAATGGGTACGATGTAGAAGCACCGCAATTTCCTTAACTAGCATGTGAATGCCCTACAAACATTGGCTTCTGTATATTGACATAAAAGCAGCAATCGGATTTGATGTGCGAATCTTAAGCCGAAAGACTTCCGTCTCGAATACATATTATCTTGTGTAATTAGTGTGTATTAATAGAGAAGCCATCACGAGTCAAGAAGTCCGACACTAATCATGTGATTAATGAAAATATGGGAAAAACTTGAAAAATAGTATTATCAAAAACGTTTCGAAAACATTATGGAAAACTTGAAAAATGCTAGAAACAAGAGAGGAATAATGAAAAAGTAGAAAATGAGAGTTGGTTCCTTTTTTTCATTAGCAAAAAGTCAATATTTAATCGATTAAATTTGACTAACAAACAAAGTGGTAATGTGAGATTCAAGTTTAGCGTCTATAGAGCATATAATCAACAAATTCAAGTAACTTAAATTTTAAAAGTGTCATTGCCAAAAAAAATATTTTAATATCAATGATAACATGGTTTCAAGCACATCTGCAAATTACTAAAAAAAAAAAAGTGTGGTATTCACATTTTGACTGAGTCACCATGAATCGCATATTAGAAAAATTGCTCCTCCGTGAAATAAATGTTTGGTTGACTGTTCGAGAATGATATTTTTGTAAAGAGGCTTCATAATCTTCATTCACACTTTTTTTTTTTGTTCAAGTCATCCATAGTATCATAATCACTATCATTCCTAAGGTCATAAGGAAAATTGTCACCTCCAATATACTTAATTCTTTCTAGTTTGTTGTGTGTGTATTTGCAGATAGAACAAAATTCTCGTATAATTTGGTTGGTTATCTAAGGGACTTGTTTGATTCTATTTATGACATAATTTGGTAGATTGTTCGATTGATTACTATTTTTTTCTCCTTTCTTAATTTTATTTTACTTAAAATCTAGAGATTTGAGAGCGCTCTATTATCTTGGACAATAGAGCAACAACTCTTTTCGAAAAAATTTCATAGAAGCTATGGAAATATTGAGAGTATCCGTGGAAATCATGAAAATATTGAGAGTTTCTTAAGAAATAATGTCATTTCGAAACTATTTCATGGTTTCTTTTCCAAAAGCTGAAAAACATAAACTTTTGAACGTTTCAGTGGAAAAGAAAAAAAATTTATAAGCATGATCCATATGTCTTCTCATAAAGAGGAAAAAAAAAGAGCATATATATAAAAAGAAAATTTTCAATTACGGGAAAATGTGGAAAGTCTTAGAGCTACTGTTTTGAAAGACACTGGAGAAATTAGAGTTGTAACCGGCAGATCCATGCAGAAAGTCGGTGAAGTTTATGTACGACGTCGGAATACGGAAAGATGGTGGCGCCGCCTTCATCATGAAGTTTGAAGTTTGGTTACGGTAAAAATCTTTGAATTCTTTAGACATGATAAAATTTTAGTTGATAATAAGAGTTTAACATGTACGACATTTTTACTCGAGCAAATTTTTTATCCTATCTACAATGTTGTCACATCAAAGAGGGAATAATAAGTGTTTATAAAAAAAATTTGATAAATAATTCACTCATATATTAATTAAATTGACACTTGTCAATCTCATATTAATATGATATTATTATGTGACACCATTGTGATAGAAGACCTGTTATGTTTTCATTTCTATAGAAACCAGCAACGGTTGCAAACCGATATGAGTGCTTATAAAAATTAATTTGTTACGTGTAGAGTTAAATTAAAGTTTATCAACTTATTTTGTATGAACATCTTTAAGATTTTTTAAGAATTAATATTAAAGTAATTAAATAATATGATTGTATAAAAAGAAAAAGAAAAAGAAATAAGTGGAAATATCATGAATAAATGAGGAGAGAGATGAGAAGTAAAGATAAAAAGTCGTGAGATAAGGGAGAGTAACAATGACATGAAAAGTAGACAAAAGCTAATCGGTAATTATCTTTCTAATTAAAGTTAAGTCAATTATTTTGTTTCGAAACACACCGCAATAGTTATTTTAAGTTGCTAACGGTTTAATGGTTTTATCAATAGTTTAAGTGGTTTCACAAACCTAAGTTCTACTGTAATGATGATGTGATAATTTGCTACAAACGATTACTTAACACAAATTAATTCAAAAAAAAATTTACTTAAAACAAATTCTTCCAAACCCTTTATGTTCACCTTAATTTATTGAGCTTATCGAATGCTAATTAATAAAAGTTGCAGGTGTTGATAACAAAGAAAAATGACTAAAAGTTGCATGTAAAATTTTTATGCAAGGGTGTGGAGACATAAAAGATGTGATACACTGGTGGATGGCAAATTTTTGGTGGGATAACAAGGATACCAAGAAGATACACTGGTTGGCTTGGGATAAACTAGGCAGAAGTAAAGATGAGGGAGGTATCGGGTTTCGGGAACTTAAAGCGTTCAATATGGCGATGTTGGCGAAACAAGGATGGAGGATTTTCCATAACCTGCAAAGCCTTCTCAGTAAACTTTATCAAGCTAGGTATTTTCACGATTCGTCTTTTTTTGAGGTGGAACCAAGTGCAGGGATATCGTTCACTTGGAGGAGTATATTGAGGGGCTAGGGACCTATTGATGGCGGGTTCTCGATGGAGGATAGGCTCTGGGGAGAGAGTTAGAATATGGAAATCACGCTGGCTCCCGAGGAAGGGAGATTGCCTAGTTATCACTCCGCCTAATACTCTACCGGTGGAGGCTACTGGTGAGGGTTAGCCAACTGATTGATCAACAAACGAGATGGCGGAATGTGCCGCTGGTGAATGAAATTTTTTGGCCAAATGATGTTGCCTCTATCCTTGCTATACCCCTCGACAATACTCATTCACAAGATCGCATCATTTGGAATGGAACAAAGTCGGGCAGATTCGCGGTAAACAGCGCGTATCACCTAGCTAGGACCCTGAAATCTAACTTGCTACCTTCTATTTCGGAGAACACTCGAGCAGACGGGCATCCCTGGAATTTCTTATGGCAAGCAAGGGTCCCTCCTAAGGTGAGATTGTTTGGTTGGAAAGTATGTCAGAACGCTTTACCTACTGTCCAAAATCTACGCCAACGTAAGATGGAAGTTGATTGAGTGTGTGGTTTATGTGGGACGGAAGAGGAGGATCTCGAGCATATTATGCTTAGATGTCCTATGGCGCGCCAAGCTTGGGCACTGTCGGGACTTCCATGGAGAGTGGTGTCGGATTGGAAAGGGGAGTCTCAAAGCTGGTTACGGGGGATACATGCGGAACTGGATTGAGAGTACTTCTGTTTTTTCTTAGTGATGGGTTGGTTTCTATGGTATAATCGAAATAAAAGTACCCGAGAGAACCATCACTTAGAGCCGGATGGATTGGTGGGAGCAACGAGAATATTTTTTCAACAATTCCGGCAGGCGGTTTCGTCTCAACCACCCAAGGGACCATTATCGAAACAAGTGAAGTGGATGGCTCCTCCTTCTGGGCGAGTTAAAGTAAACTTTTATGGGGCAACCTTCCTCAATTTATCGAAGATGGGCATGGGCGTCATCGGAAGAAATGCTCTTGGGTCAAAGCTTGCATGGAGTCGGCGACGTTTCCCTTTCTACAGCGGAGTGCTTCATTCGGAGCTTATGGCAGCAAAGGAGGCAGTGGAGTTGGCAATTCGGGAGGGCTGGAGAGAGGTGATCTTGGAGGGGATAATGCTTCGGTTATTACCCGATTAAGTTCGTTCGAGGAGGATCTCTCGGATTTGGGATCTCTTACTCAATACATAGTCTCTTTATTTCCATTTTTTTTTCTATTTCTTTTATGTTAGTTAGTCGTTCTTGCAACTTCGTTTCTTATTTTATTGCTCAATCAGCTGAGTTGGGGTAGGAGCCTGTTCCTGATCTTCCCCTTCGGGCTGAGGAAACTTTTGTGTTGGACCTTCAGTTTGCTTAATATAGTTATCGTTTTTATCAAAAAAAAAAAGAATAAAATTAGAATCGATATAATATATATATATATATATATATATTATTTTGTAACATGATTATCTTATTTATATCACAAACTATTCCGCAAACATTATTAATATGTGTGTAACATTGAAAGACGAAACAAGCTACTCGATACTTAACTCGAGATCGTTTGGTAAAACTCGTCTGAGTTCGGTTCGTTAACATATCAAATTAAGTATGAATAAATTTTTGTGTGTTTAATAAGTTTGAAACTCGACTCGATTAGTAAGAAATGATAAAATATGTACAAAAAAATCAAGCTACATGACTCGACTTTTGTTCGACTCGATTAAAGCTCGTTTGAGCTCGACTTGATTAACAATCAAACAAGGTTCAAACCCAAATTTCGAAGCTCGATAAGAATTCAAACAAGCTTGAATAACTCTCGACTCGATTTGACTCATTTACAGCCCTATATGTGTGTTGGGTTTAAGGAGACCGATTGATACGTTGGAATAGAGAAAAGTCGATGAGCCAAAAGAAAAATCAAAACGGAGCCAGAAAGGGGAAGAATGGGCATTGCCAGAACACCGTGGCGTTGGCGGCAAAGGTGCAACGCCGAGGCGTTGTAAGGACGAATGCCGAGGCATTCGCGGCAGTCAGTCAAAGATGCCTTTTTTAGGTTGAAAATCCGTAGGATTGGTTTCCTTATTGGTTTTGACTTGTGATTTGACAGATGACTTGTATTAGGAGTCCTAATTATCTAAGAATAGGATTGTGTTTACCAACAAGGTCCAACACAGTTGGTAGATAGCTGAGTTCCTTAAGCATGTTGTCCAGGGTTCAATCCCTGGCTGTGTGTGGAAAAAACTTTGTTGGGAGAGGCAAAACCCACTTCAATGATCACTACTCCTCGAAGGGATTAGTTTTCGGAATCCGGTTGGGGGAAACCTTTTGTATAAACCAAGAATAGGATTGTGTTTCCTATTTAGATTAGGGTTTTTTCTTTCCTTGTGTATCAAGTCTTTCACTTATAAATAGGACTTGTATTATTGTAATTGGTGTGATTCTCTAGTTAGACTCAGAAATAAAAGATGTAGTCTAGAGTTCGCTCGTGGATGTAGGCAAGTTATGCCGAACCACATTAAATCTTCTTGTGTTATTGTTTTTATGCTTCTTCATATTCCTTGTTTTAGTTTTTTTTTCGTGTTCTGATGACCTACCATTCCTAACAATGTGTGCAATGATAAAGAAAACAAATAATTTCAATAAAAAATGGTTATTAAATGTGTAAAGACTAAAGATATATTTATCATTTTTAATTTAATAAATTATAAAAAATGGAGTGGAGTGCATGTTATTTGCTATATTTTTTTAAAACAACAAAGATGTAATCAGATGTTTTTATAATACAACGGGTAACAAATACAAAGATGTAAAATGCTTTTTTTCCATTAATTGTAATTTTGAACCAATGTTTCCAGCCTCTAGAAATTCGTCAATAATTGGGGTATAAATATATATGAAATAAGTAATCGAGCTGGTGTTTTACAGCCTCTTGATCTCTACCCATAAAAAGTAATGATATCTTTTTAGACAAACGAAGTTAATCATGTATATTTATACCAGGAATATATGAATAATTAACAATTAATTAATAATTAGTAGTTTACTCATTATAAGTATCAGCAATTAGTAATCAATTACTATTACGTGTTTGAATTTTCTGCTATGTTTGGATAAGTTGATTGGCAAGTGTACAAGATCTTCTCAACCTCACTCATCATTTTTTTTTGTTATTGAGACGATGCCCTATTGATATATAGATCTGAAATCAACGAAACGTACGATGGTCTATCTTTTTACGTTTATGAATTTTTAGTTAATATTTGATATATTATTTCTCTCTTGTTAGAAATCGAGAGCGTACCTAATGCGGAAGTGTTATATTGAACGAACTTGATTAGAATCACATTGTCCCGAACTTCTTGAATGAAACACGAACACCGTCGGGAATTCGATTACTAGAACCGAAGACACAAATTCACGACTCAAGTATCTAAAGTATTTGGAGAGTTTATGATATGTATTAGTATATATATTCTAGTAATTAAAATGATGAACAATGGCCGTATTTATAGAAGAAAATACACCCTTTTACCAAGAGTCGCAACCAATGGACATGTCTCTTGGTGTTATTTCTAATATCTCCCACTCACCCATGACGACATGACCATAGGTTCATATAAACATATACTCTCCCAAAAAAAACGTATCATACCGATAAATGAGTCGTGCGATCGGCATCTACACTTATAATATCGGGAGCTCCAAACTAGAAACCTTTAAAGGTCAGAATGGAGACATCAACCCTTGATGGAGATAATTTTGTATTGTGTAGTACTGTACCCCAGGCTCGTTAGTCACCCTGATTAAGTATATCTTAATCCCTCTAAAAATTTATACTTAACCACTCTGTCAGTTTCACAAGTATTCACAGTTATATAATCCATTGATTAACATAACTGGCTAGCCGGTGAATATAGGTGAAAGGCGTGAATCTAAGTTTGTCTTCCTTTTACCCTAATAACACTAGGATCTAAGTTAGCTATTTTCCCAGTCATGTTCCTTTAGACCGCATCATCCATAGCCATAGGTAACATGCTAGAGTAGCTAACACTAACTTTTCACTTTGTGCCATAGTTAAAAGTCACATAGGGTACTACTAAGATCAATGATCTTTAGGACTCACACAGTGAGGAAGCAGGGATCCATTCACTCACTTCCAATTGGGTCGCTATGCACATGTAGTATGACATACATGCAACGGTGGAGACTCTTTATCATAAAGAGTGTATGTCTTTTATCTCTCTACACCGTACAGGTCTTAATTAGCTCATTTCTAAAAAAATGCCTAATTTGAGAATATATTACACATAAACTATTCTAAAGTAAATTCTCGCACCCGGCAACTTATAGGCTTCATAGATGGTGGGTAAACATCTATGTCAGCTCTTAAGATATAAAGAGCCTCATCTTGGTTTTCACTAAGGTGACATATCATTAGATTAACTACGTAACACTAAATAATGCTAACGAAAAAAAAATGTCTCATCTCTACTCGTTTTCTTAGCGCTAGAAGCGATTGCTTGTGTGAGAGAACCAATATCCGCCTATCGACATACATATCAAATCAATGTACTAGTTTATTGCAACAAATTATGCAAAATAATTGATATATTATATATTATCAATGTATGATTACAAAATGATCCTTTAAAGAAATACAATCACACTCTACGGAGCCCTAGAGATCTTACATGTGATAAATATGAATCTCTAGCTATTGGTTTGGTCATTGGGTCTGCTACCATATGAGTAGTAGAAATGTGTTTCAAGATCACTTCTTTCTGTGCTATAATGTCTCGTATGAAATGGTATCTTATTTGAATATGTTTGGTTTTTCCAGGATATTTAGGATCCTTGACATAAGAAAGCGCTGCCGTGCTATCACAATATATTGTTACTGGGTTAGAAGCACCGACAATGACTTTCAAATGTTCTAGAAATCGTCTTAACCAAACAGCTTCTTGCTTTGCCGCAAAACAAGCTATGTATTCAGCCTCCATAGTTGACAAGGCAATACAGGATTATTTTTTGCTACTCCAAGATATGGGGAAAATTGCAATTTTGGTCCCATAACTTAGCCCATGTGCGCTTTTGGTCCCAATATTTTTGACTTTAGCATTATACGTCCCATAACTCCAAAAAATGTGCATTTTTGGTCCCAACATACGAATACATCATGTATTTATACGGAATTGGCGTGTGCATTTCACGTTTTTGGAATTATGGGACCAAAAACGCACATTTTTGTGATCCCGCGTGAGCCACACGCGCCAATTCCGTATAAATACATGATGTATTCATATGTTGGGACCAAAAATGCACATTTTTTGGAGTTATGGGACGTATAATGCTAAAGTCAAAAATATTGGGACCAAAAGCGCACATGGGCTAAGTTATGGGACTAAAATTGCAATTTTCCCCCAAGATATGGCACCATTATTAAGTAGAAAAGCATATCCTGATGTTGATTTGCGTTCATCCAAGTCTCCTCCCCAATCAACATCACTATAACCAATTAAGTGCAAATCTTGTCCTTGATAACATAGCATGTAATCTATTGTTCCTTTAAGATACCTAAATATCCTCTTAACTGTTTTCCAATGTACAAGTCCGGGGTTGGCTTGAAAACGACTAACAAGACCAACTGCATAACAAATATCCGGTCTTGTGCACATCATCGCATACATCAAGCTACCAATTGCACTTGAATAAGGAACTCTAGACATTTTGTCTTTTTCTTCTGGAGTTTGTGGACCCATTTGAGAATTAAGGCTCAAATTCTTTTCGACAGGAGTATCTATAGGTTTGCAGTCATGCATTCGATATCTTTCAAGCATCTTCTTGATGTAAGTCTCTTGAGACAAACCAAGAAGTCTTTTTGATCGATCTCTAATGATCTTGACACCTAGTACATAACTAACTTCACCCATGTCTTTCATTTCAAAATTTGAAGACAATCACTTCTTAGTGGCTTCTATTAACTCCTTATCATTTTCAGCCAATAAAATGTCATCAACATATAAGGACAGGATCACAAACTTACTTTTGGATTGTTTAACATAAACACAATGATCTTCGTTCATCATTGTAAATCCATCGGCTATCATAGCTTGATGAAATTTGAGATTCCATTGTCTGGATGCTTGCTTCAAGCCATAAATAGATCTTTTTAGTTTGAAAACTTTGCGCTCTTGACCTTTGTTTATGAAGCCTTCAGGTTGATTCATGTAAATCTCTTCATCTAGTTGTCCATTGAGGAAAGACGTTTTAACATCCATTTGGTAAAGTTCAAGATCCATATGTGAGACAATGGTAAGAATAAGGCGAATCGAAGAGAATCTAACGACTGGTGAAAATGTTTCTTCATAGTCGATTCCCTCTTTTTGAGTGTAGCCTTTTGCCACTAAACGAGCCTTATATCTTTCAATAGATCCATCAGACTTTCTTTTAATCTTAAGAACCCATTTGTTTCCTATTGTCTTACGACCAGGTGGTAAATCAACCAAGTCCCAAACTTGATTTGATTCCATGGATTCCATTTCTTCCTGCATTGCTTTCATCCATTCTTTTGCAGCTAAAGAATTGATAGCTTCATGTACTGTTCTCGGTTATTCACCATCTTCTGGAGTTATCATGAAAGCTTCCCCTTCAATATCAAAATGACGACGAGGAATTCTTCCATGACTACTCTTTCGAAGTTGTGGTTCTTCGAGATTTTTCTCTATTCGAGTGGTTTTATTGGACACATCATCATTATTGGACACATCATCACTCCCAACTAGTTTGAGATGGATAAGAAAACTTATCATATCCTTCGATAACTTGATTTGATGTGTCAATTTCAGGATCTTTCAATTCATAAAATTGAAAATCCTTAGAAACCTCTCCTTTTCTAGGAAAATCTTCTTCCAAGAAAGTAGCATCTCGTGACTCAATTTCTGTTACACTCCCATCAGCTTGTTCACCAATGAAAACATGTCCTTTGGAATGTTCAGGATATCTTATAAAGATACACTTTTTTCCACTAGGACTTAACTTTCCATACATTCGAGAAGGTGAATGAATATAAGTTGTTGAACCCCATGGACGTAAATTACTTAAATCGGGTTTTCTACTTATCCATAGTTCATAAGGAGTAGATGACACAGATTTAGAAGGTACACGGTTTAGGATATAGGCTGCAGTAAGTAGAGCATCTCCCCAAAATGAAATTGAAAGATTAGCTTGTGCTATCATCGATCTAACCATATCTAAAAGGGTTCTATTCCTTCTCTCGGCAACACCATTTTGTTGCGGAGTACCAGGAATAGTAAGTTGTCTAGCTATTCCCTTTTCATCACATAATTCTTTAAATTTATCAGATAAATATTCATGGCCTCGGTCAGTCCTAAGCGACTTGATATTTTTCTCTAATTGATTCTCAACCAATTTCATATAACGTCTAAAACAATCTAATGCTTCAGACTTATGAGAGATTAAATATACATGACCATAGCGCGTAAAATCATCTATAAATGTGATGAAGTATGAAGCACCATGTCTTGCCTTTACATTCATTGGGCCACAAATATCAGAATGGATAAGTTGTAGAGGCATTGTAGCTCTAATTCCTTTGCCAAATGGTTTTCTAATAGTTTTTCCAGCTAGACAATGTTCACATGTAGGTAAGTTGACTTTCGAAATAGGACCAAGAAGGCCCTCTTTAGCAAGTCTATGCATTCTTTCTTGACCTATATGTCCAAGTCTAGCATGCCATTTCACACAATCATCACACGTGTCATCTCTTGAAGATGTAGCATATGAAAAACTATTATAATTCTCATTAGATAAAGGTACAGTATCTAATACAATAAAACCATCTGACAAATATTCAGATCCATAATATGTAGTTCCTAAGTACCAACTTGACATAACTATCAGCAAATTCTAATCCAAAACCTAACTTAAGAAGCGCTAAAACAGAGACAAGACTTCGTCTAATATCAGGAGCATACAATATATCATGGAGATATAATACGCGTCCACCACGCAATATTACTTTGCAAGTTCCAATTCCCAGAACATGAGCACTTGAGTTATTCCCCATATATATACGTCTGCTTCCAGCTGGAATTCGACGAAAGTCTACATATGTTGTTCGATCCCTCGCTATGTGGTCTGTTGCTGCTGAGTCTACAGTCCAAATAGGAAGAGATTCAGCCAACATCAAACAACTACTAACAAATAATTGAGGAGAACGACATAATGTAAAATGTACCTTTGCTTCAGTGCATTCACGAGCAAAGTGTCCCAGTTGGCCACAATTGTAACAAGGCATTTTAGACTTGTCTCTTTTATTCTTGCCTCCGCGCTTCCCTCTGTAGCGCTTATTCTTCTTAACCTTCTTAAAAGATGACTCCGTCTCATTACCTCTGCCTCTTTTGCGTTTAAACCCAGACTTCTTATTTAAGTCGGATTTTATCATATATGCCTCTTCAGAGGGCTTATCCGCAATTAGGCGATCCTCCTCAAGTTGAACATGGTGAGAAACATCATCAAACGTTTTGATATTATCATTATGAGTAAGATTAACTCGCAGATGTTCCCAGGAATGAGGTAAAGAACGAATAACAGCTTGTACTTGTTGTTCGTCTGTTAGTTCATGACCCGCTGCCCTTAACTCACTTATCATATTTGACATTGTTGTAAGATGCTGCATCATTGAATGATCATGGCGCTTCTTATAACTGTCAAATTTCATAGTAAGTTGGCGCAAACTTGTGGTAGATGTTCCACCAAATTGAACTTTGACGGCATCCCAAATTTTCTTAGCCGTTTTGAACTTTTCAAATCGCATCATGAGATCATTTCTCATGCTACTTAGCAACAACAGACGAGCTAGACGATCTTTACGCTTCCAACTTTGGCAAGCCTCAAAATCTCTCTTATGCTGTTCAGTCCCTCCTTGTTCAGGTTCAGACAATTGCTGACTTATGATTTCCAATAATTCTTGATCTTCAAGAAGATACTGAATTTTACGATGCCACACATCATAATTCTGATCATTCAACTTATCTTCTTGGTTAAGATCATCGATTATGCTCTTTGTTGAAGCCATTTGATATTCTAATGTGGAAAAATAAAATGACATAATAGCACATAATCATTAACTAGCACAACAAAATTAATTTATCGCAACATTAAAATTAAATAATAAAATTAAATATATCACAAGATCGAAAGAAATATAATATTCAATCATCTCTTGTCAATATAATAATATTATTATTTAAGTCTTGTATGCGAAATTCTTAGGAATAGACGAGAAATATCAAGAAATCTACCAATGTATATCCTCCCACTCAATATAATTTTCCAAAAACATGCTAATTATTATTTTCTAAATATAAAATTAGCACTTTAAAGAATAAACAGTAAACTTAATCCATCCGAAATAAAACTTTATACATTTCTCATCATGATTTAGTTTACTGGACAATTTCGTAACATTCATGCATTTAAGTCATATACATGATTAATTAAACAAGTCTTAGGCATAATATAATATAATTTATCCTACAGTTACTTGTCTAATGATTACAAGAAAAAGAACTGTATTCTTACAACAGACCAACTTATTCGCATGTGGAAACAAAACAAATTCCAATAACATAAACTGATATAAAGATCTGTTTATCGTGATCAATATATAATATTTTACTATTTCTTCATTAATTTATTGTGTTCAAAACATGTCAACATATTGAAGTTTCGTAATGAAGAAGTCCGTTCATACACAATAGACATATATATTCAACAGGTGTCAAGCAAAATTGAAATCCTTTCACACACATTATTGCTCATAAAAATAATGTAAAATATTTTTAAGCACTATCTAATTGGAATTAAGAAATAAAACTTTCCACAGTAAGTTTTCAGAGAACATGATATGTCTAATTCATCATTAATTCCTCTAATATTAAAAAAAAAAAACATTATAGACAAAATGAGGTTTAACGAAGAAACACGTCGGTTCATAACAGACATATATTATGTTATGCAGAAAACGACACTATGCATTTGATTACATAAATTGACATATATATTCTACTGCATGTAAACTAATGCAGAACGGGTGCAACATATCATCAAATTCTGACAATTCCTAAAACTTCATACTGTCAATTCATATAAATTAATCATGCAAGAAACAGACAGCGAACGGAAACTAATTGACATGCTCTGATACCACTGTTAGAAATCGAGAGCGTACCTAATGCGGAAGCGTTATATTGAACGAACTTGATTAGAATCACGTTGTCCTGAACTTCTTGAATGAAACACGAACACCGTCGGGAATTCGATTACTAGAACCGAAGACACAAATTCACGACTCAAATATCTAAAGTATTTGGAGAGTTTATGAAATGTATTAGTATATATATTCTAGTAATTAAAATGATGAACAATGACCGTATTTATAGAAGAAAATACACACTTTCACCAAAAGTCGCAACCAATGGACATGTCTCTTGGGTGTTATTTCTAATATCTCTCAACTGTGAGAATTGTAGTCACCAGTACAAGTGTTTCGACCTTCATAGCTTTATAATTGAATCTTGTCTAGAATTTATTTATTGTTTAATCTCTAACATATATAATACTGCATTTTCTGTAATTATTTCATAAAACAATACTAACGTATATACACACGAATTGTCATCTCAACTGTAACCTTTTGATTTTGATAAAATTAATTTCTCAAAAAAACAACACAAATACCAACATCAGATGGGATTCAAACCCGAAACCATTTACTAGGTTGTGATATTAAGAAGCATAATATATTTAGTACTTAAATCCTTTGACAATGAAAGATAACTTAATTAGAAGTACTTCTCAACCATTACGTATATTTTAAATCGAAAAAATAAATAAAACATATTATAAACGTGATTATCCTTATTAGGAGAAAATTCACAAACCCTAATTAGGTTTATGAATGTGAGTAATCAAAAGTCAAGGACGACGCATGCCATTTATCTATCTCTCTAATTCCAATTCGGATTAAACATTTAATTCGAACGTTAATGCTACGTTTTGATCAAGAATTTAACGAGAAAAAAGGGAAAATTGACAGAAGTCTATACTATAAGGTACAAAATAACATTATTTTGAGCAAATGCTTTCTCCTAAAGAGGTAAGAGAGAACAACACACACACACACACATATATATATATATATAAACAAATTCTCAATTAATTACTGAAAAATGTGAAAGTCTCGATGCTGCTGTTTGGGAACTGTTTACACCATAAAATAATTTGAGCTTTTGAATTACAGAGCCCAAATAGCCCAAACTGTAAAAATTCGAAAAGAAGAAAATTGGGTCCACAGGTAGGTAAGATAAGGCCTAATAAACTCAGAAAATAGCAGAAATACAGGCTGGGTTGATAAAAACCCAATAACCGAATCTGAAGAAATACAGAGAGTCCAAAAGCCAATAACTTGCATTCAAAGAAGACACGCCAAGTTGAGAATTTTGAAAAAGACGGTTGGATGCAGTTGACGGAAGTTCCCAAAGAAGAAGAACGTGGGCTTCCCAAGGCCAAGATATATAGGCGGCCAAGACGGAAAAAAAAAGACATCGCAAGATTATCAGACTTCTTTCTCTTAGCGTAAATTAGGAGTAGTTCATAGCGTAAATTAGGAGTAGCAGTAGAATAGATGTAATAGTTGCTTATCAAAAGCCACTTGGATGCGGCTGCGAAACATGTATCCATAATTATCTGTAACCATCACGATTGAAAACTTTCATGGAGGTGTAAATTATCGTTTATTCAGATTTAAGTATCGAATAGATAGTTTATGCACTGGACTTGAGTTTTCAATTTACCCTTTTGAGTTCGAACATATTAAAGTATGGAAAAAAGAGGTTCTCACGTAGGTACAAAATTATCTTGTGTCAGATTTAAGTATCAGAGAGATAATTTTTACCTGGACTTGAATTTTTCTTTTATAGTATTATTGTGTCATTCGAAGACGATACGTAACATCTAAAATAATACATTCGATCGAAAGGTTCTCACGTAGGCATAAGATTATCTTGTGTCAGATTTAAGTATCAGAGAGATAGTTTTTACATGTACTTGAATCTTTCTTTCATTGTATTATTGTGTCATTCGAAAACGATAAATATTGCGGTCCGAATAATTAAGTTAAACAACACACCGAAGTGTTAAAGTCTGGACCACTGTCTAGCGCATCGAATTCGAGCGCGGGGGTTGAAAGATAATCTCAAGATATAGATTATCGCGGGGTTCGGAATGCATAGTCGGATCCGCCCTAATCTAGTTTGGTTTTTTTTTTACGAAACAAGTTTTGGCGACCACAGTGGGAGTCGGTGCGATAACTGACTTTCTGAAAGTCTCTCAAATACAAAATTCTTGTATAATACTTTGAATCACTCAGAGACGATTTGGGTGACGATTGTGATGCTCAGTCAATTTTCAATCAGTACCGGGCCTTAGCACTAGTGTCTGCCTGTATATTTACTGCAATTGTGTAAGATATAGCAGTAAGTGCTCGAGATGGGCTTGCTCAAGACGTTACTCGAGTGATTACAGAGTTAGGCGAAAAACATGTGATGTTTTTTCGAATATGATAAATACACAGGATATCCTCGAGAATCTCGAGTTCAAGATGGTCCATTTGAAGTCGGTAAAGCTTCCAGCCCGATACTCCTCGAAGAACAGTATTTTGCGAATCAACAAAATACTGGGGGGCAAGAATTCTCATCGACAATTTTAGGCTTATTTTTTAATTGAGTCAAAACGGTGAACAATCTCGAAATCGAAATAAGCCCCTTTTCGAACCTTCAGTTCATAGTATTTGAGTTGAAGAAATCATTAAACCCGTGGGTGAAACTCCAGAAGCTCAGGCCTTTCAAATGAAGCTGCAACTCTCGAGTTATTTTTAACTGAGTCAAAATCTCTTGAGGTCGAAGTAATGTGAGTCTACTAAGGAAGAAAACAGACGTGTCTTTTAATACACATGAACTCAAAACGTTCATGTATATTAAGGGGGCATTTGTTTACACCATAAAATAATTTGGGCGTTCGAATTACAGAGTCCAAATAGCCTAAACTGTAGAAATTCGAAAAGAAGAAAATTGGGTCCACAGGTAGGTAAGATAAGTTCCAATAAACTCAGAAAATAGCAGAAATACAGGCTGGGTTGATAAAAACCCAATAACCGAATCTGAAGAAATACAGAGAGTCCAAAAGCCAATAACCTGCATTCAAAGAAGATGCGCTAAGTTGAGGATTTTGAAAAAGACGGTTGGATGTAGTTGACGGCAGTTCCCAAAGAAGAAGAACGTGGGTTCCCCAAGGCCAAGATATATAGGCGGCCAAGACGAAGAAAAAAAAGACATCGCAAGATCATCAGACTTCTTTCTCTTAGCGTAAATTAGGAGTAGTTCATAGCATAATGTAGGAGTAGCAGTAGAATAGATGTAATAGTTGCTTATCGAAAGCCACTTGGATGCGGCTGCGAAACATGTATCCATAATTATCTCTAATCATCACGATTGAAAACTTTCATGGAGGTGTAAGTTATCTTTTATTCAGATTTAAGTATCGAATAGATAGTATATGCACTGGACTTGAGTTTTCAATTTACCCTTTTGAGTTCGAACATATTAAAGTATGGAAAAAAAAAGGTTCTCACGTAGGTACAAAATTATCTTGTGTCAGATTTAAGTATCAGAGAGATAGTTTTTACCTGGATTTGAATTTTTCTTTTATAGTATTATTATGTCATTCGAAGACGATACGTAACATCTAAAATAATACATTCGATCGAAAGGTTCTCACGTAGGCATAAGATTATCTTGTGTCAGATTTAAGTATCAGAGAGATAGTTTTTACCTGTACTTGAATCTTTCTTTCATTGTATTATTGTGTCATTCGAAGACGATAAATATTGTGGTCCGAATAATTAAGTTAAACAACACACCGAAGTGTTAAAGTCTGAACCACTGTCTAGCGCATTGAATTCGAGCGCGGGGGTTGAAAGATAATCTCAAGATATAGATTATCGCGGGGTTCGGAACGCATAGTCGGATCTGCCCTAATCTAGTTTGTTTTTTTTTTACGAAACAAGTTTTAAAACAAGTTTCGAGCACATAGTATCTCGAGTATGCCTCATTTCACACATAGTTTTTCGAGTGTGCCTTATCTCGAGCATGCAAGTTTCGAGCATCTCTCTTCTTTGACTCGCCTTTCGAGCAACCAAATATCGCAGTGAATTTTTTTTTTTCATTTTCTCGAGTTACCCCTTCGATTAAGATTTGCTTAATGGTAAGTCCCCGAATTCTTGCCCTTCACGACCTGTTCCATTTAGTTTCTCGAGCACACATCTTGGATTGCGAGGTCTCGAAACCTTCATCTTCGAGCATGTTTTACTTTGAGCACATTGGTATTTTTGTAAAGTATATAATTTTCATTTTGAGTAAGATGAGATTCGAATTTTCCTTATTTTGAACATGATGATTTTGAGCATGATGTATTTTCGGATTTTTTGGGTTTTTCTAGCATGACCATATTCAATGTCTTTCTTTCGAGTACCTCAAGTTTCGATCAGGATGGCATTTCGAGTACTCTAAATTTCTAAATCATAGTTTTTCGAGCATGTGGGTATTTCGAATATACACTATTTTCGGGTATATAGATTTCGATTGCTGCCCTGTTTTGCTGCTGAGAGTGCCTACAAAATATGGTGGTTCTCCTAAGGGGAAAAACACGTATCCCCTTCTTGGGAAATGTCAATGTGAACAACACTGTTGCTTGCATCCTCGAGCTATGCTCTTGGTTTTACAGAACAATTGTCTTCTTTCTCGTCTGTGTGTCTGTTCCGTCTAATCTGTTGTCTCCAAATCCTCCGTCTTCAAGATTTTGCTCAGGTTTTTCAAGTATATTTTGATGTCGAATCAGTTTTGAGAGAACACTTGTGGTTTCAAGAGACATGCTTAATTAGTTTCAAGAGACATGCTCAATTTCGAATATGCTTGTCTTATTTATTTTCTCAAGTATGCTTAATTTCGAGCATGTAGTATCTCGAGTATATCTTATTTCGAGTACATGATTTTTCGAACATGTTTTATTTCTTGCCCCCCAGTATTTTGTTGATTCGCAAAATGCGGGGTATCGGGCTCGAAGCTTTGCCGACTTCAAATGGACCATCTCGAACTCGACATTCCCGAGTATATCCTGTGTATTTATCATATTCGAAAAAACATCACATGTTTAATCATTCGAGTAACTTCTCGAGCAAACCCATCTCAAGCACTCACTGCTATATCTTGCAAAATTGTAGTAAATATACAGGCAGACTCTTGCGCTAATGTCAGGTACTGATCATCGAATTCTCTTCTCAGACTCTCTCGAGCACCTGCTAAAGTTCGTTTCATGATCTGAACGAACTGTGCGTACATTTTATCTGCTCTAACCTTATTTCGAAATTGGCTGAGTGTTACAATCGTCACTCAAATCGTCTCTGAGCGATTCAAAATATTATACAAGAATTTTGTTTCTGAGAGATTTTTAGAAAACCAGTTATCGAACCGACTCCCACTGTGGTCGCCAAAACTTGTTTCGTAAAAAACAAATAAACTAGATTAGGGCGGATCCGACTATGCGTTCTGAACCCCGTGATAATTTATATCTTGAGATTATCTTTCAACCCCCGCGCTCGAATTCAATGCGCTAGACAGTGGTTCAGACTTTAACACTTCGGTGTGTTGTTTAACTTAATTATTCGGACCGAAATATTTATTGTCTTCGAATGACACAATAATACAATGAAAGAAAGATTCAAGTACATGTAAAAACTATCTCTCTATAATTCGAAAGCCCAAATCATTTTATGGTGTAAACAGGAACACAGGACGAATTATATCCTGTAGGAGTCCATGGTCAGTAAACTGGTGGAACTGCTGATGTTGGATTAAAGTTTGTGGTTGATGATATAAATTTTTTGTACTGCCGCCATTATAACTGTAGAGATGCTGATGAGGTATCTGAACTAAGAGTTCTGGAGGGAAGCTTTGATTTTCTTCCAGCTGAGGTAATGGCGGCACTAGCATTGACGGTGGTGCGAACATTCCGGCCATATCCCCACGGCGGGGCGCCGGTTGCTTGTGGTTGTGTTGGCAATTTGGTCTTCCCTTGTGCGATAGTGTTGCAATATATCACAATACGAATACATCATGTGTCTATTTCAAATGACCAAAAAACGCACATCTGAGCTCCGTAGACATGCTTCTTGGGACCGCACATTTTTGGCTTTTTTCAGTTGAGCATCTGAAGTAGCTTCTGCATTATGACGGGTAATTTTAGGTTAATTTTCGAGTCTCCTCATTTAATTTTATGCAAATTAATTTCCTAGTCTCGAGTTATACAATTCATTACTAATAAAGTGCAATGCACTAGAAACATAAATGAGTTGTGTTACATATTAACTTAATAGTTAATAGTAACATGTCATCGAATATATATATATATATATATATATAGCTAATATTCAATTTAAAAAGATGATCGATTAAAATATGGTTTTTCAACTCCGATCCCCTTCAGTTGACAGGGACCATAACGAAATGAGGTCGGAAGTGAATTAAGGTACTGACGATCAAGCGACTTTAGCTTGCCTTTTAATATAAATTCATTTAGTATTATAATTAAGGGTTTTACATTAATTTAGCAAGGCAAGCTACTTCCATGATATTGTGATTAGTAGTTTGTACATGCTAGCTAGGGTTGTGCTAGCTCAAACTACAAAGAAACACCAAATTAATGAAATATACTACATTCCTCTTTTGTTCATCATTACTGTATTAATTAATCTGCAATTAAGTAATTAATTAAGAAGATGATACAAGTTAACAACATTAAAGTTTGACTTATAGCTACTTAATTTGCATGATTTTATGTGTTTATATATATATATATATATATATCTTTTCATATATATATATATATATGTAGAAATATATCAATGAAAATGAAATTAATTAACCTTGGATAAGGGCTATTCTTGACAGCCTTCTGCCCATATTTTCTCCATCTATATCCATCGTCCAAATGATCAACCTCACTCTTTGTCATGAAAACAAATCTTGGCTCCCTTTGCTTCTTCTCTTTTTTCTTCTTCGCTTTAACCCTAATTTATTAATTTCACATATATAAAAAAAAATTAAAAAAATGCTATTTTCCCCCTATAAATTAAATCAATATAAAATAATCCAGTACGTACCCTTTCTTAGAGCTCTCTTCTCCATCTTCAGCCATTTTCTTTTTTTTCTTACCCTTGTTCAAATATCCATTGTCCTCCGCCGGCTCGGAGGCGGAGGAGGAGCCCAACGAGTTGGGCGTAGCTGGTATTTCGCCGCCATACACAGCCTCCACTGCCGGTTTTTCACCGTCTTTGAAAGAGTTGTAATCTGCAGATCCATGCAGAAAGTCGGTGAAGTTTACGTACGATGTCGGATCAAACATTTGCTGACCGTTAACTGATGAATCTGTGGAAAAGGCGAAAGTGTTGTCGCCGGAATACGGAAAGGTGGCGGCGGCGGCGCCGCTGGTGTTGCGCAGCTGATCATCATCGGGAAAAGTTTGGTGATAGTGAAACGGGTTGAATTCTTCAGACATGGAAAGATTAATTTTACGAAGACGAAGAGAATAATAAAGGAATAATTGAAGTAGTAATTAGTAGATTAGTTGAGAAGAATATGCAGTTGGAGAAGAGCTTAGTTTGCTATATATATATAGGTGGGAAGAAAATATCTCCTGGGTCGGTGCTATATAAACTATGGGTTGTAACAAAATTGGCTTTTATTACATGATGATATGACATGTATTAAGGTTTCAAATTTTATTATTAAAAATTGTCAAAAACAAATATACATACACCCATCCACACATACACAAATATATATACACCCACATATATACACAAATATAAATACACCCACACATACACAAATATACATACTCTCACATATACACAAATATACATACACTCATCCACACATACACAAATATACATACATACACCCACATATACACAAATATACATACACCCACACATACACAAATATACATACACCCACACATACACAAATATACATACACTCATCCACACAAATATACATACAACCACATACACACAAATATACATACACCCATACATTCACAAATATACATACACCCACATATACACAAATATAAATACACCCACACATACATACACAAATATACACACACCCATCCACATATACACAAATATATATACACCCATCAACATATACACAAATATACATACACTCATCCACATTGTTGGTCCCACAACGGCATACGAAAGGGTCTAGAAGGGGGGGTTGAATAGACCTTAAAATCTTTTTCGACTTTAAAAAATTTCGTATTAAAATCTCTTTTGAACGCTTAAGGATAGTAATCGCTTGACTAGTCGCTTACAAGTGTAGGCGCTTGACTAGTCGCTTACTCAAAGACTGTTTTGATAAAATTAACTTAGACTTAGTGATTTCAACTATTACCAAAGTAGGGTAATGTTTCAATCGCTTAATCAGGATTAGCACAGCGGAAGTATTTTAAAGTCTTCTCTTGAAAATGTTTTAGCGTTACAAAAGTTTTTCTTTAGTTGCTTTCCTTTTAAATAGTTTTGAACGCTCAGAGGGCTTAGCGCTTGACGAAGCGCTTAAGTATGTTTTGAAAGCTTAGCGTTCACTTTTTGCAAATAGTCGCTTAACTGTTTTAAAGCCTTTAAGACATGTAATATGCAAATGCAATGTAAATCATTAAAACAGTAAAGTGACACAAGAAATTGTAAGGTTCACTGGTTGGTGTAATCCCAGCTACGTTCTTCTTCTCCTTTGCACTCGGAGGCAATCCACTAAATTGATTCTCGAAGAGTCACACAGAGACTTCTACAAAATAGGGAAACAGGAATAGATGGATATAGATGACTTGAGCTCCTTGGTCACACAGATTTCTGCTGCAAGCCACTTCAATCCTCTGCTTTTGGAAAGACGATCTCGAGCTCCTTGATCACACAGATTTCAGCTCTAATGAAGATCTTCTCCAAGATGGCCTTGAGCTCCTTGATCACACAGACTTCAGCTCAAATAAAGACCTTTCTTCAACAAGCTTCTCTTACTCAAAAATACTGCTTGTGGAAGTCAACAATCTTTCTCACTCAGATGAAAGGTGTTGAGGGTTTATTGTAACAGGGTTTGTTTGATGTTGGGAAGTTCAAACAACTTGGGATATCTCAATAATAGTTTAGGGTTCTACTTGGAAGATGTTTGAGATATCGGGTGACTGTCTGGAATATATTTGAGAAGCTTTAAGGATATTGGAGCTTCAAGAAAGATCTTTTTCAACAAGCTTCTCTTACACAAAAATACTGCTTGTTGAAAGAATTAACTTTCTTGAATTCCAATTGGCTATGGAGTTTGGAATTTTTTTTTCTCAAATTATTTCTCAGCTCTCTTTCACGATTTCGTCTTTTTCTCACTCAGATGAAGATAGCTGAAGGGTACTATTTATAGAGAGGCTCGGGATTTGTCCGTTGGACACAAGTCAGGCGCGTGTTCCTCACGCAGAGCTTCAAATAGTCCATTTTCTGACATTCTTTGATTTCTGCTGATTCCGATTGGACATGAGCATACTTTAGCACTGAAAGGCTGACAGTCTAGTCAAAAGGTGGTTTGTCCGCAAGTCATACTGTCTTGTCACTTTTAATGCACTTTGAATTTATTTCCCGCTTGGAAATAAATGACCGTTGTTGATTGAATGACTTAAGGAAGTATTTCAGGTGAATCGCTTGAATGAAATGAGCGCTTGGATCAACACTCCTTGGATAGTCCTTTAGCGTTAGCTGGGTGCTAAGAACATTCTCTTGAACGCTTGATTCATAAATCCTGAAATAGACTCTTAAGCGCTTGACGAACGCTTAAGACAAATCTTCATCTTCTTCTGACTTCAGACGCTGATCTTCAACTTCATCTCTAATAGACTCACCTAGAATTCTATTAGCGACACAGTATCTATCACTTAGTCTAAAATCTACAAAGATAAAAATTACAAGCCAAACAAACTAACAAACTTTCAAACGCTTATACATATATTCTATGAAAGTGTAAACTTACATTTTTTTGGGGTCTAACATGAAATCCTATCTTGTCATCATCAAAACATTTAACATGAAATTCCTAACAATTTCCCGCTTTTTGATGATGTCAAGACCTTAACTCTTTTATAGTTTAAGAGTTCAAAGAAAAGCCCAAAATAAAATAAGTTAGCGTTTAGAAAGTTAGATTAGTTAGCTAATATTAGATTAGCTTCAACAAGGTGTTTCAGCGATAAATCATTCATATATATATATGGAATTGAAAGCGTAATGATTTATACTAAAAATTCAAACCTTGTTTCCTTTCTTTTTTCTTACTTCCCCCTTAAACTGACTTCCCCTTTAAACTGCTTTTCTTACCTTTTCCCCCTTCTTGGCATCATCAATATCAGAGAAAAGGCTGCAGAATCTGCTCTAAGCGTTTGGGTGTAGGAAAGTACTACTGGCAAGCGACTTAGGGAGTTTTTCTTTTGAGCGCTTAGGACAAGTTGGTGTGGGGATAATCTTTCAGCATCCGCAATCTCATCCACTTCTGGACTGACAGTGTAACAAAGGAATCTCCCAGCGATTTACACAGTTGCTTCCACGTCTGGAAGGACAGTGACAAATCTCTATCGATTTCCACCACAGTTGATACAACTAGTAGATATCCTTTGTTGATATCACTCGTTGATAAATCAACATCCCAACTGAGTCTGCCTTTAGTTTTCTTTTTTTAAAAAAATAAATAAATAAATAAAAAATTTATGCATGATTTTGTAAAATATTTTATTAAGTGTTGAAGGGAATGTTCAACGCTTAATATACCAATTTGAAATATGATACCAATTGTTTAAAGATTAATGTTGACGCTTGAAAATAAATTCCTTTTGTATTTGAGCGTCTAACACATCATGCACAAATAATGATAAGCGTTGATGATCTATGCAAATGAAAACGGTTTTTGATCATTGACGCTTAAAGATATGTTCAAGTACAATTTTAAGGTTCCCCCTAAATTTAATAACTTGTAACACTTTTGAAAAATGCTTTTAGACAATATAATAAAGTGAATTCCCCCTACATTATATGTCTAATAAAATATGATGCATAATGATTAAGCGTTTAAATAAATTGTACCTTCAGAAATGAGAACAAGATTTCTCTTTTCATGTCTTAGAAATTTTTCAAATTTTTTGACCAATAAATCCATTTCTTGATCCTCATCTGAATCTGATTCTGTCGCTTTCACCTCACTGGCTGATTTTTCCTTGCTATTTGTTGTAGCGATTAAGGCTCCGGGTGCAGTCGCTGAAGACGAGGTGTCACTGACTTCTCCTAATTCGAATTCAAAAGCCCTTAGCTCTGAGAACACATGTTCTGGCGTAATGATGTCCAACATTTGTGATTCTCTCATTGCTATGGTCTTTATCAAATATTTGCTCGGGAGACTTCTAAAAATCTTCTTGACCATTTCCTTATTGGTCAACTCCTTATCCAATGACGCTAACTCTGTAATAAGCGACGAAAATCTCGCATCCAATTGATCTAGCGTTTCATTTGGCATCTCTTAAATTGCTCAAATCTTTGCATGGCTATGGAGAGCTTGTTTTCTCTCATCTTTGTTGAACCTTCACATATTGTGGCTAACTTATCCCAAATTTCCTTAGTCGTCTTGCATGATTTGACCTTATTGAATAAGTTATCATTGTCTTCAATGGCTGTATAGAGAGCGTTTCGTCCTACATTATCCAAATTTGCTCTTCGACGCTCATCAGCTGACCACTCATGCTTACGATTTTTTGAGTTATACACACTGCCTCCCTCAAGCAATTTTTCTTATGAATTTCTATGTTAAGAGAAAAATACCCTTACATTTTAATGATATTTACACTTTATTTTATCTATTTCGTTTTCTATTTTTCTAATTATTTTAAATTTATTATTATTATTATTTTCTCTTTGATCTTCCCCAACTCATCTCTTCCCAAAACCCTACCCCAACTCATCTCTTCCCAAAACCCTACCCCAACTTTTCCCTCACCCCAACCTCCAAGCTCAACCCTATATCCACCTTCCATCCACCGTCTGGTTGCTACCACCACCACCCCTTTCAAATTCTATTCCTGCCCCGCCCTGCCCTCCACCCTCTGAATATCAAGCGTCGTCATCATCCCACACTACTACAAAAATGACCTATGACAGCGATTTTTTTGGGCCTATGACAGCGGTTTTAACCGCTGCTATAGGGGTGGACCTATTACAGCGGTTTTTAACCGCTGTAATAGATCAACTTATGACAACGGTTCCCTAAAAACAGCTGTCGAAAAACCAAAAAAAAAATATATATGAACCTGTGACAGTGGTTTTCGTCGGAACCGCTGTCACAATTACAAAAAAAAATTTAGTTTTTTTTGAATTATTTATTTTCCTATAATGATAATATTCATGTACATAAATACACCAACCAACAAATTTCAACTAACAACAAAACATATTCAACATAAACAAACACCACCCCGAACTTCAATATTACCATCTCTTTCCTCCAACAATAAAATGTTATAATCTCCAACAAAATGTACAATCAACTAATTAAATTACTAATGACCTTCCGAAATACAATAAATAAAATCTCAATTTACAACAAGTCACAATGTACAAAAACTACATTACCTAATTTCTAAGGAGCTGCTAATAAAATGTAACGTGCAACTTCTTAGCGTACTTCATCAATTTGCTCATTAGTATAGAAGGATTGACAATCATCAAAGTACTCAAGATATATAGATATATATATATAGAGAGAGAGATTAATTGCAAAGTGAAATGACGTTTCAATTACCTACCAAAGGTTTAATAATTTCAAAAGCAATAGAATTAAGTATATATTAGGATTATGTATACCGCTGTTGAGATTTTAGATTGTCTGTGGCTAGTAATCTCTTTCATGAATCTCATAACGAAATAGCCACAATCCACCTCATTGGTCTGCCGGGGACACTACAAAAGCAATCAAAGTTACGTTGTATTAGAAGACGAACTTCTATACGAATATATAATCTCATGAAACTAGAAAACGCTAACCTTTATAGTAAACCATTTACAGACCGAACCGCTGGATTTCCTGGATTGGTTGTTTTTATTTGCAAGAAATATGTGCACAACTCTATAAAAAAATATAAAAAATAAGAAAATATGTTAAAAACAAGCAATTTATGTGAAATAAATACAATTTAAAAAAAATATTAAATATAATGGATACATTGATTGAATGAAAAACTTACTGATTGAATTTTAGTATCATATCATCTCGGTATTGCGGCTCACCATTCACAGAATCCAGATAGTAAACAATCTCTTTAAATGGATCAATTGCAACCAACAACCAATGACCCCTACAAAGCATTCAAAAGATAAGTTGAAAATTTGTTTTGCGTAGCTAGTTTTACAAATTAAAGTCGAGTCTTTAGTAGCTCACCCGGTGTTGTAAGGTGCAAGAAATAACTTATTCTGTTGTGCACTCTGTATCATAGCACGTGCTATGTACTGCACTTGTTGAACTGACGGGTCTATTTGAGCAGCTATGGAATGTGGGCTAAGGAACCCGAATCTTGCTTCTTTCCCTAAGGGGATCACGTAGTTAAACCACAAACACCTAAATTGAGCATAAAAAATGAATTTCGAGTAACGAAAAATAATCACAGTTCAGATGTAATAAAATAATTAAAAAACTTACTTTATGTACGCTGTAATGATAGAGGCTTCTATCTCTTTTCTACGCAGAGGGTGACAGATCTCCTCCTTTCCAATGAACTCTGAGAATGAAAAATTCATAATGGCTTCGTCCATGTATATATTGATCTGGGCACCAATATCATCATCTTCGTGTACTTTCCCAGAAATACAAGGTCATTAGGGAGTCCATCTAGTTGAAGATCTGCACATATGTCTACTTTACCTGCAGGCTCGGCCACTTGAGATTTTTCTTTGACAGCTGACAGCTTCGACGTCCCTGACTTACGATTTCTAGATGATTTGGACTGTTTAAGAAAGAAAATAAAATATGAATGTTACACACCAAAGTATATTTAGTAACCTCAAACAAATTGTTATAATTTATTAATGACTAGCTATTAATTACATACCGGTGCAGCAGTGACAATGAAAAGACTCGCTGGCCAAGCAACAAAGGTACCCAGACCATTAGAAATGGAGAATATTTCATCATTGAGAGGGACGGGCAGGAGTGTATTCGCCTCAACTGCAGTGTCAATGCGCACTTTCACATTGTTGGTGGCTAATGGACAGTTGTGAAGTGTTCTTTCAGTCTCCGATCGATTGTATAGCTGTCCCTTAGCCACCGCACGATATGATGGAGATGAAAGTGCTAATTGACATGGAGTGATACCCTACATATATATATATATATACACACACAACATTATATTAGAAAGTTTTGTATGATTTACAGAAATAGAGAGTCGCAAGTTGTATGATTAATAACCAAGTTCAAATTTTTACCTCAGGAAGCATCTTATAACCTGGTTTTGGGCTGCTATCTTTCAAAGAAATCATGTCATCTTCATGTGGCTGACGCGAGTTAGGGGCTTCCAAAACATCAATTCGTTGTTGCATGGCAACCATAGTTTCAAAGAAGTTTTTCACTATGTTTCTCAAGCTTTCCACCTCCTTTTCTGAAGCAGGCTTTGGATCCTTAAAATAGTCTCTTTGTGAGACCCCAAAGCCAACACCCCTAACGCGACCCGAATGCTCTTTTCTTTTAATAGCTTTAGCCAATAGGTCATCTCGACTCGTCTCATTTCCACTATGGCTAGTGCCCTCTTGTGAAATGCTCTCCTGTAATGATATATTTTAAAAAATTAAAAAAATAGTGAACCTTGTGTTTTCAACAGTATTTCAAAACAAACATACAACACTTAATAGAGCTAAAATTGCCAATAACTCACCATTTCATTCACCACTCTTCTAACATTTTCGTTACCAATTTGATTTGTCGCATCGGAACGCGCAACCCTCCACACGAGTGCTCGTGTCACATCTATACAATCGGATCCCGCATCCCTTCTTTAATTTATCTATATTTTCATTAAAAAATATATGTATGCATTAACATAGAATTATTATTAAAAAATTGTAAGGATTCACTGCTAAATGAACTACATACCTCCATTTGCTCCACAACAGCATGTCCAAGACTCCCTTTTCGGTAAGGATATTCAGGGTCCTTTGCTCTTTCCTGATTGTCCATACTTATTTTCTGTTTATTACATTATCAAATTATTAGCTAAATATAAACGCAATAACCAACAAATGAAACTATAAATTAAAATGACTAGCTACCTGCCAAGATTCACCTAAGCGAACCTCTAAAAATGCCGCCCAATCGGCTTGGGATATCTCATATTGTGGAGGTGGGTTGACATTAACGTTTCCATCATCATCTCGAACATACTTTCTGCTTATGTAGCTCCTGAAGTTATGTGCTAGCCTCCCAGCTTCTGCTAGTACGTACTTTTGTCTACTTTCGTCAATATCAAATGCCAACTACAAAAAACAAACCATAAAGTATATATAAAATTATAATTTAGAGAATATGATAATACATTAACACTTAAAAATATGATAATATCCAAATTACCTTCATCTCATCCCAAACGTTTTTTTTTATTGGTGACGGGACTTTTCACCAATTACTCATGGCAATCGACACCTTCTGCCGAACCTGCACGCCTATATACCCAACAAATATTGATTTGTTGGGGTTAACTGGCTGACCTCTGTCATTCCAGCCGACAGGTAGCCATATGCCTTTACTTCTAGCATTGATAACTTTTTTCATAGCCGTGACACCTCTCCGTATCTCCATTACACACCTCTCCATATCTCCTTTACTTCTGGCATTGATAATTCCATTACACATCAAATGATCTTCCAACTCACGTGGACTAATTCTCTTTCCAAAACAACAATGTAAACACGGGCAAGTGATCCTAGTTCGATCTGGTGCATGGTCAACCACAAACTTTATGAACTCTTTCACCCCTTTCTCATACTGTTCCGACATACGATCTGCTAAAATCCAACTTCGATCCATTTTGATTCTGAATTAATCAAATTAAACAATTTTATCATCAGTTCATAGTTAAATTAATTAAATAATTTTTATTTTAATTTATTTCCCATTATTCTAGAAAAAATTCGGCGGAGTAACAACGCAAAAATTTCTTCCAAGTTCTCGACTTAATCCTTACCCGGGTAGGTTGAATCCAATAAAATTCGAATCTTACGATCCGCTAAAATCCAATTTCGATCATAATTAATTAAATTAAACAATTTTAACATCAGTTGAGTCAAATTATTTAAACTATTTTTATTTTAATTTATTTCACGTTATCCTAGAAAAAATTCGGCATAGTACCGACTCAAAAATTTCTACCAAGTTCTCGACTTAATCTTCCCCCAAACTTGCAACCAACAAAATTCGTATATTTCAACCACAACAAACCCAATATTATAATCTTTCACCCACAACAAACCCAAAATGCCGATCTTACTATACGAAAATATTGATCACCAGTTGGATCACATAAAACATCATATTTCTACAAATATTGATCACCAGTTGGATCACATAAAACATCATATTTCTACAAATATTGATCACCAGTTGGATCACATAAATCACATAAAACTAAAAATAAAGCACCATTTTATAAAAATATATTGATCACCAGTTGAATCACACAAAGCATCATATTTCCAACAACTAAAAATATTGATCACCAGTTGGATCACATAAATCACATAAAACTATAAATAAAACATCATATTTTCAGCAACTAAGTATAAATATAGATCACCAGTTGGATCAAGGTACCCTAAACCACCAAATAACCACAATTTAATCTCAAATCAAACGTAATTAACACCCGACTAACCAAAATTAATACTAAATTCAGTCAAATTCCTAGTTCCCTTAAATTTTTTAATAAATAGGCAAATCTCAAGAATATACACAAATATATATACATACACCCACACATACATAAATATATACATACACCCACACATACACAAATATATACATACACCCACATATACACAAATATATATACATATACACCTACACATACACAAATATATATACACCTACACATACACAAATATATATACATACACCCATATATACACAAATACACTCACACATACACAAATATATATACATACACTCATATATGCATACACCCACATATATATACATCTATATATACTCTATGTGTGTATATATATATATTTATATTTATTTAAAAGAAAATACCAAAACTAAATGGACCACGGCGGCGGCAGCGGAGGTGGGCGGCGGCGGGGGGGTACTATCTATATATATATAGAGAGAGAGTTAATTTTATATATATATAGAATATATACATATATATGCACATATATATATATCTAGAAAGAGAAAGAGAGAGAGAGAGAGAGAAAAATACCGGAGCGACGGCGGCGGACGGCGGATGGAGCGGCAACCGGCGGCGCGAGAGAGAGAACTAGATCGAGAGATAGAGAGAAACCGAGAGAGAGAGAGAAGTAGATCGAGAGATAGAGAGAGAAACCGAGAAGATGACGGCGGATGGGGGACGGCGGACGGGGGTGGAGAGAGAGTTGAGAGAGAGAGTGAGTGAGTGAGTGAGTGAGTGAGAGTGAGAGAGAGGGGGGCCGGGTTGTAGAAAACCCGGCCCCTGTGCCAGCGGTTCGGCCAGAACCGCTGTCCTGTTAAAATTTTTTTTTTCTAACACCTATGACAGCGGTTTAACTCGAACCGCTGTCATAGGTCCGAACCGAGTACCCCTTATTACAGCAGTTTCCAAAATCGCTGTAATAGGGCTTTTTTGTGGTAGTGCCACCATCTAAAATCGAATGTCGCCAGCCCCCACCCTCTGGAAGTCGTACGTCGCTGCCACCACCCTCTGTAAATTGAACATCACCGCCTCCACCATCGACTAATCAAACACCGTTGTCACCCATCCTCTGAAAGTCGCTTGCCTTCTCCTCCACCATTTGAAGATCCCGCCACCAATTCCCCCCTCTTCCCCCCCCCTCCCCGGCTACTTGTCCCTTACGCAATTGATATTGATCGTCGGCGTTGCCACTGCTATTTCTCTCACCAAGTTGCAATGTGGGAGGCGGTGTTGGCCGAGTTTTGCAAGAGGCCGGGGGGCTTGCATGGGCGTGGTGGTTGTAAAGGGCGGAAGAAAGCAGTAATGTGGTGGCGGCGGCAGTTGAGAAACGACGGTTGTGTTGTTCATGTGGATTTGTAGAGTGTATGTATGTGCATATACTTTATATATATATATATGATGCACGATACGTGTATGATACGACACGAATATGAAATACGACAAATCTCAAAATATTATGATATGATACGTCGAGGATACGTGCATATATATGCATGTATAATATGTAAAAATAAATTGATTCGATAAATTCATTGATATAGATAACATTTTGTCTAGTTCTATAAATTTTGTTGTCATTTATTTAACTTTTATGTGTTCATTTTTAACAAAAGACCGAAAATATTATTACTTTTCCTATTTTAGTCCAAAGTGTATTGTAAAATATTAAAAAAACTACTTGGTATCTAAAACGTGTTGGATACTTCAAATTTTGTGTCGGATACAGTATCCAGAATTTTTATTTTTTTATTTTTATTTTTGGACACTTTAAAAATGGTCCGAACACGGTATCCGAGAGTATCCGTGTCAGATACGGGTATGATACTGATACGATACTGCACGGGATCTATTTTAGGAGTATCCGTGCATCATAGATATATATTGTATTATAAATATATTCTTTATAACTTTACAATATTTATAGCATATTTTTATATAAATATAATATATTTAATATGGATTGTTGATATCTTTAGATGTATGAATGTGATCAATCAAATATAATAAATATATAGGTGTTTAATGTGGACTATCGATTTATCATATGATCCACTGGCTGTTAGATCACGTGCAAAATTGTCCAAAAAAGTCAAAAGGAATTATAACCAATCGCACACTGCGTGAGTGAAGAGTGTAGCTTCTTTATTTTTAATTAGGTGGATTTTTTGATAATTTTTCTTTCTAGGGAACTAATTTGACATATTACAGGGGCAGTATGCAGTGGTGGATCTAGAAATTTAGGCCAGTGGGGGCACCAGGGATGGAGCCAGGAATTTTACCGAGGAGGGCGAGATTGTTGTGATATAGCTATATAATTTGTTTTTTGCCAAATAGACGAAGGATTTAAGGGGGGTACGGTACGCTATATTTATGAGGGGAAATATAATAAGGAACTAGATTCAATTACAACTTTTGACATACTTTCTGCTTTTATACCTCTTTCGTTATAGCCAGGATTTGGGTTTGAGGGGGGGGGGGGGGGGCGAACTCAAAGTAAAGGGAGAAAACGTGATATTTTTTTATCTTGAGGGGGGGGGGGGGCGAAATTCAAATATAAAAAATTTTGTAAGGTAAAAAAATGATTTCTCCGTCCCTGGGGGGCACAATTTACCGAGAGTGAGATGAAAATTGGAATTGAGGGGGGCCTTTAAAAATTTGAGTGGGGGCACTGCCCCCCTTGGATGCATGTAAATCTGCCACTGGTAGTCTGGTAGTATGTAATTGACCTATTAGGCATGACCCTCGTGAGTAGAGGTGGCAATTGGGTGGATCGGGTCGGGTCCAACTTAGGTCTTATGCTAAAAAAATTGCATTACAAATAAGACTCAACTAGGATCTAAAGCAGACCCAATTAAGACCCAACTAGGACCCAAAATAAACCCAAAATTGCATTATAAGACGCTTCAAACAAGTTTAGTCAAACACCCTTTTTACACACACCACACACATTTTCACACACACAACACACTTTTTACACACACTACACATATTTTCACACACAGTGCATATTTTTTACACACACTACATATTTTTTCACACGCAATGCATAATTTTTACGCACATTACACACATTTTCACACACAATGCACACTTTTACACACACTACACCTTTTTTACACACTACACATATTTTCACACACAATGCACACTTTTTACACACACTACACATATTTTCACACACAATGCACACTTTTTACACACACTACACACAATTCATATTTTTTACACACACTACACACATTTTTACACACAATGCACATTTTTTACACACACTACACATTTTTTACGCACACTACATTTTTTCACCCACACTACACACTTTTTACACTCACTACATACTTTTTCACACACTACACACTTTTTACACTCACTACACACTTTTCCACACACAATGCACATTTTTTACACACACTGCACACTTTTTTATATACATTGCACACTTTTTCATACACAATGCACATTTTTACACACAATGCATATTTTTTACACACACTACACATTTTTTCATACACAATGCACACTTTTTACACACACTGCACACTTTTAACACACATGCACACTTTTTCGCACACAATGCACATTTTTTACACACACTACACACATTTTCACACACAATGCACAATTTTTACACACACTACATATATTTTCACAAAAATGCACACATTTTACACACACTGCACACTTTTTCACACACACACAATGCACACATTTTACACACACTGCATACTTTTTCACACAATGCAGTGTGTAGTGTGTGTAAAAAATGTGCATTGTGTGTGAAAAAATGTGTAGTGTGTAAAAAGTGTGCAGTGTGTATAAAAAGTGTGTAGTGTGTTGAAAAAATGTGCATTGTGTGTGAAAATGTGTGTAAAGTGTGTAAAAAATGTGCATTGTGTGTCAAAAAGTATGTAGTATGTGTAAAAAAGTGTGCATTGTGTGCGTAAAAGTGTGTAGTGTGTGTGAAAAAATATAGTGTGTGTAAAAAATGTGCATTGTGATTGAAAACGTGTGTTGTGTGTGTAAATGTGCATTGTATGTGAAAATGTGTGTGGTGTGTGTAAAAATTGTGTTATGTGTGTGTAAGTGTGTATAATGTGTGTAGTATGTGTAAAGCGTGTGCATTGTGTGTGAAAATGTGTGTAGTATGTGTAAAAAATATGTAGTATGTGTAAAACATGTGTGTAGTGTGAGTAAAAAATATGCATTGTGTGTGAAAAAATGTGTAGTGTGTAAAAAATATGTAGTGTGTGTGAAAAAATGTGTAGTGTGTGTAAAAAATATGTAGTGTGTGTGAACATGTAGTGTGTGTAAAAAGTGTGCATTGTGTGTAAAAAATATGTAGTATGTGTAAAAAATGTGTGTATTGTGTGTAAAAAATATGCATTGCGTGTGAAAAAGTGTGTAGTATGTGTAGAAAATGTGCATTGTGTGTAAAAAGTGTGTTGTGTGTGAAAATGTGTGTAGTGTGTGTAAAAAGTGTGTAGTGTGTGTGTGAAAAAGTGTAGTGTGTGTAAAAAGTGTAAAATGTGTGTAGTGTGTGTAAAAAGTGTGTTGTGTGCGTAAATGTGTTCAAGTGTTTGTGTAAATTGTGTTTTGGGTGTGCATTAAATTTGAAACTAAGTTAGATCTAATTTGGACCCATATTGAGCCCAATTTAAAACCCAATTGGACCCATATATTAATGGGGAATCAACCCAGTTGGAACCAAAGAGAAAAAACTTAGGACCCAACTCAACTAAAACCTAATTAGATTAGGTTGAAAATATGTATTTGGCCCTAAATTACCACCCCACTCATGAGTAATCAATTAGAGCTTGAGGAAGTACCAAAGCACGCAAGTCAAAATAATTCTCTCTCTAGAGAAAAAATTCTCTGCCCAAGATAGTGCTCTTGAGCGTGCTCCCGCTGCTCAAGAAAAGGTATCTCTACCATAAGTCTCTCCAATAATGTACACTTCCTTATCTGGGCATGACTGACTTAGGCCCCGGACAGTCACCTCCGGCGAATGCCGCAGCACTAAGAAACTGAAAAGGGTTTACCCGGTGACTATACGATGCAGGAAGCAGAACCAAACGAAGCAATCAGGGAAGAACCCGGATCCAACAACAACCGTCCAAATGTTTGGCAAACGGATAATCTTCGGGATTCATGGGAAAAGAGTGCAAAACCACCGTCTTTCTACATGGGGGAAGGTGAGAAGGAGGACGACCTCGAGAGTTCAGACGAGATGGGCGACTCGCGGGACCAGTCGGAAAAGGAGAAAGAAGAAGAATATTCATGGCCAGCGATCTTTTTCCAGAAAAAAGAGATCTGTGAGATGGCTGCCCCATACAGACGTGCTCTCGCCGTGAAAGTTCTTGGGCGTACAGTGGGGTTTGCAATGCTAAAGCAAAAGATGAAGGTACTATGGCAAATTCCATATGAACTCAACCGTGTCGACATTGGTAACGATTTTTATCTACACCAATTTCGTTCTAAGGAAGATTACGATAGGGTCCTTAACAAAGGTCCGAGGATGGTTATGGGACACTACCTTACGGTGCGCAAATGGGATCCGAACTTTGAACCGAAAACAGCAAAAATTGCGTGCATGGATTAGATTTCCGGACCTCCCAATCCATTTTTTCAGTGCTACAGCGTTGACTCGGATGGGGAAAAAGCTTGGTCGAGTGATAAAAATCGACAAACACACCGAAGAATCCCTACGGGGTCGTTATGCTCGGATTTGCGTGGAAGTTGATCTAGACGAACCGATCATACCTTTTCTTCAAATCAATAAACGACTTCAGGTTATTGAATATGAGGGGTTAAATCTAATCTGTTTTGGTTGTGGCGCCTATGGCCACCGGAAGGAAACCTGTGGCGCTGGAAAGTCCCATTAGAGCATGGCGGATAGGTCGAACAGTGATGGGGTACAACACACGATGAAGAATGCCAAGAATGCCCAGCCGTCGACCTATGGAACCTGGAATATTGTCCAACCACGCGCTCACCGGACAAATCAAAGGCAAATGGTTGCCGGTGAAGGAAGCAAGCCACCGGAAGAACCCCGATTTATTTTTGGGAAGGGGACAAACCAGCAGGATATGGAAACTAATACCAAAATAGGCAACCTAAATCAAGCAAGGAGAATATTCCTAAAGAAGGAAACAAGTCCAAATCTGCATAGTTGTCCAAGGGCGCCAGTCAAGGGGAAAAATTAGTCCATGGATCAAGATTCATGGCCCTTTATGAAGACAATGAAGTCCAAGAGCAGGAGGATGAGGGGGATACACAAAATAAGTCCTTGTACGCCTGCCCATCTGTAGGCCCAGGTAACATCCAAAAAATCCCACAAAAGAAAGTCCAAAACAAAAGGCAGAACCTACCCAAGCCCATCCACAAGTGGAGCATCAGTCTAATCCAAGCCCCAAAAATTGCCAAAGGAAACTCCTATTCCATTTTCCAAAATAAAATCAACCCCAGCCCCCTATTCGAAACCAACCCATCTGATATATCGGCTTCTAGCCCAATTAAACTGCCACACGATCCAGTCCAACTATCGGACCCATCTCAACATTTTTCAGACCCGATTACTACCCCACCTGACCCATGATCAATTACATAATCTGTCCGAACCAGAACTATACTCCAGCTTGCTCCCAGCCGATAATCACCCTCATCTTCCACTTGCGTTCTATAACAACTCATTATTGGAAGAAGATACTAACAGCCACTCATCGATGGATGACGAGGATAGTAGCTGGAGATGCGCTGATGCAGAGTTTAATGGGGCAATACAGCCTCGTGATAACTTTTAGGGGGAACCATAACCCCATCTTTCTATTTGATTAAAAGCTTTGTCTTAAAATTTTATGTTCTGTATGGTTCACTGTCATTAGTTAATTGTTTATTTATGAACTCTCACATCATTGTTTGGAATTGTAGGGGTGTCTGCAAACCCGAAATGGTGGGCATCCTCACTGAATTAATTCACAATCATAATCCGTACACACTTGTGTTAATGGAGACTAGAGTCCTGAGGGATAAGGCAGACATGATTATGCGTAGAACTCGTTTTGATAGAGTTGAGTATGTTGAAGCTCGTGGCTTTGCGGGTGAGATTTGCGTTTTTTGGAATTCGGTTGAGGTCCATCTGGAGATACTTGATGCAAACGATCAAAGTATTACTGTTATCGTCCACCGGATGGGAAATGATGATTGGGTGTTCTCCGCTATCTATGCTAGGCCTTAACCGGATATGCGCAAATATCTGTGGGAATATATTTCGAGCATTACTACCTTTATTCAAGGTCCTTGGCTACTTATGGGGGACATGAATGTGGTCACTACTGCTTCGGAAAAAATAGGTGGAGTTGCGTTTGACTATAGTAAATGTCGGGACTTTATTAACTGCATGGATAATTGTGGATTCATTGATCTTCGTTATTCAGACGATATCATAGAGCAGACGGCGACCTGGAGCAAGGAGGTGTTTGGCAATATTTTTAAATGTAAACGTGCTCAGAGCTGGTGATTTAATAGTTATTTACAGAAACATGACATGAAACTCAAGAAGCAATACTTTGATACTCTCCGACAGAAGGAAATATTATGGAAGCAGAAATCTCGGGTCAAATGGCTGAAGGCAGGCTATATGAACACGAGCTTTTTCACATAGCCGCAGCTACTCGTTAAGGTAAGTCTCAAATTAAGGCCTTGATGAGAGATGAAGGAACTTGGGAGCATGATGCGATTAAGCTGGAAAAGATGGAAACTAAGTTCTATAGTGAGCTCTATGGTGCAAATAATGATATGTCACCCTACACTAGAACTGAGGGTTTCCCATGTCTAAGCTCGGACTAGATAGATCTTCTTTGTGCTCCGGTCACTAAAATTGAGGTCAAGAAAGCTCTTTGGGAGATACATCCGACTAAGGCCCCAGGCCTCGATGGTCTCCCCCCTATCTTCTTTCAGAAAAATTGGAACTTCGTTGGAGACGCTGTCTTTCATACGGTGAGCATGGCTCTTCGCACTGGTATGGTTGACTCAAATATTAATAAATCTTTAATTGCGCTTACTCCTAAAGAGCCAAATCCTACACATCTTTCGAGGTTCTGACCAATTAGCCTGTGTAATGTGATTTTTAAGATTATTACTAAAACAATGGCCAATAGACTATGAGCTTTCATGGACTCTCTGATTCCTCAGACTCAGAGCAGCTTCATTAAAGGACGGCAGACTGTGGACAATATCATAATTACCCAAGAGCTTATTCACTCAATGAATTTACTTAGGGGTAAGAAAGGGTACTTTATAGCAAAAATTGATTTTGAAAAGGCATACGACAGGATTGATTGGTCTTTCTTACGAAATGTGTTAGATGAGATGAAGTTTCCCATGTCTTGGGTTAACCTTATTTTGGATTGCACCTCCACAGCTAGACTGTCCCTTCTTTGGAATGGAAAAACTATAAAATAGTTCAACCCAAAACGAGGTCTTAGATAGGGAGACCTTCTTTCTCCTTATCTTTTTGTGTTTTGTGTGCAGAAGCTAGGTACCCTCATTGACAGGGCGGTCTGGAATAGAAGTTGGCACCCTGTTCCTTCGTCCCGGACTGGTCCCAGGGTTTCACACCTCATGTTCGCCGATGATCTTATTTTATTTGGAGAAGCTTCTGAGGGGCAGACCCGTGTTATTCATGATATCCTTGGACACTACTGCAGTATGTCAGGGCAGTTAGTGAACTACCACAAATCCAGGATCTTCTTTTCGCCCAATGTGCTAGGCCATCTTGCACGCGATATTGGAAGGAGGGTTGGGTTGGAGATTACGCGCGACTTGGGTCGTTATTTGGGCGCCCCGCTCCACCACTCACGTCCACTCCGGCAAACTTACAACTTTATTGTGGATAAAATTCGGAAGAAGCTTAAGGGATGGAAAATGAAAAAGCTCTCTTTCACAGGAAGAATCACATTAGTCAAATATGTCACCGAAACAATGCCGTCATACTTTATGCAGACTTCTAAAATCCCGGTGGGAATTTGTGACGAGGTTGAAAAAATCAATCGCCGGTTCCTTTGGGGAGGCACGGATGAGGTTCGACGAATGCACATGATATCTTGGGACCAGATTTGTCAAAGTAAAATAAAGGACGACCTAGGATTCCGTAGGATTCGTGAAATGAACTTAGCTCTGCTGGGCAAGCTGGGTTGGCAACTCATCAAAGGTGATTCGAAGCTTTGAGTCCAGATTTTGCGACACAAATACCTTCTAGGTCGGAATGGAAGGAGTCGAGATCGAATTTTGCACACGTAGAGGAGCATTCAAGCGTCTCTTCCTATGCTTGAGAATGGATTGAAGTAGAAAGTGGGAAATGGTGACACGGTGTGGTTTTGGGTGGATCATTGGCTCGGGAACTCTAGCTTGCAACATAGGCTCGGACATCCTCTCAATCATAATGATGTTTCTCGTTGTGTCTCTAGCTACTGGATTAGGGGACACAGATGGAACTAGGCATCATTGGAGGAACTTCCTACAGAAGTTAAACAGGAGCTACCTTTGATCAATATCGGTAACTAGAGCAGCCACGAGGACACGGCTATATGGCGTCACACACCATCTGGAATTTACTCTTGCAAAAGCGCGTATGGGATTTTGATGAGGGAGACCAAGAGTCGACATGAGGAGCTGACTTGGAGACGTATTTGGAAGATTCGAGGGCCTATAGACGTAAATTTACCATTTGGATGTTTCACCACGAAAAGCTTCTTACAGCCGAAAAGCTCCACCACCATGGATTAAGTGACTTGGCAGGTTGCAAATTTTGTGGGAGCGAAGTAGAAAGCAATATTCATGCCATCCGGGATTACCCGTGGAGTGCTAATGCGTGGAGGCAACTTCAACCACCACACCACGAGAACACGTTCTTCACCCTTGAGTTAAAAGATTGGGTTGATTGGAATGTCTCTCGGTCAGTCGGGTACCAGGTATGTAATGTTAAGTAGTCAACTATATACACTGAAATGATAAATTTCATTTGGCAGGAGAGGAATCGAGCATGGCATGATGTGGAGGGCAAGGAACCTACGCATAACTGGCCAATGGTTCTTCAAAGGATTCAGGAAGCTTGGCATATGGAGGACCATGATAGAGACCCGGAGCTCTTAACTAGAAAAATTCAAGTGGGTTGGCAAAAACGTGACTTAGGAGAGATCAAAATTAACGTGGATGCATCCCTCCCAACGCACCTTCACCAATCGGCTAGTGTCGGAGGGCTTGCTAGGGATTCGGATGGCAAGTGGATCCAGGGTTTTCTCGGTCGAGTTAATGTATATACGGTGCTTCGTGCGGAGCTGTTGGCGATTCAACATGGATTGGATTTGGCTAGGGGGCTGCATGGGCTCAAGGTTTACGTCGAGATAGATTCCAAAAAGGCCACCGAGTGTATTCGGATGCTACGTTCTCTCCCCAAGTCTTTGATGTTATCACGAATATTCGTCGAGCCTTATCCTGGACATGGGAGGTGCAAGTCAAACATATCCATCGTGAGACAAATAGACCGGCGGACTTCATGGCCAAAATTAAAATGCATTTAACCACAACATTACAACCATTATGCAACCCATGGGTGACCTCTGCGATCTTCTGGAGCAAGATAAAACCGAAGTCATGTGGAATAGATTAGTCATAGAGACTCCTGGCATGTCGGGATAGTCGTTAGGGTGATCCACTTCTCCCCGTCTCAAAATAAAATAAAATTAGAGCTTGAGGAATCTGAGAGAGCAAAAGTAAAAAATGATTGTTGGCCATTAACTGTTGTCCAGTCACGAAGTCCCAATCAGGCGGTCAATATTTCAACCTTGGGCTAATTTCGGATTGTTGGCTTGACCACGTGTCTTCAGGTGCACGCTCTGTCTTTAGAACATGATTTGAATGTAGACGTGATTTATGGACCATGCATGGTTCACATGCATTATGCCATTTTGGTCTGCTAATAACACCCACAGAAATGTGACAAGTGACATAATTTTGTAATAGTAAGTATAAAATGAAATTATGAAGATCTATTGAATTCAATTACCTAATATGTCTGAGAAGTACTAAAAGAGGTCGGTCTGAGAGCTGAGACATAAGTGGAAGAGATTTTACTCGTTTAATTAAGAGGACTTGTGTTTACAAAAAACTTCCTTGAAAAAGATCCCCCAATAACGTCGGGCAATATCTCGAGGGGATTGGTCTTGAACCTTCGCACTTAAGGATACCCATAAAAAGAATAATTTTTTTGAGAAGTGTTATATAAAATAAATTCTTGTATTCTTGTCATGTAATACTAACGCCTATCTGGATTACAAGTGGGCTTCGAGTCCAGTCGGCTCGTATCAAAACTGACTTGAGTTCGAGATTTTACGAGCTCGAGCTAAGTTTTTCTAATAAATCAAGCTCGAGCCAATTATATATTTATTGTTAATATATAATATTATATAGGGGTAAAGACAATAATCCACCCGAACTTTTCGAAATTTGGCACTTTTTTATACAATTTTTTTTTACACTTTTTTATCTCAACTTCACGGGTTTTACACTTTATTATATATTAGCATATCTCAACGGAATATTCCGCCGGAATTTCAATACAGATAAAAAGTATAAAAAAAAAGTATATAGTTTGGATAAAAAAGTGTAAAAAACACTAAGTTTGGATAAGAAAGGGTAAAAAAAAAAAGTTTGTTTATTCCGCCGAAATATGCTAATATATAGAAAAGTGTAAAACCAGTAAAGTTGAGATAAAAAAGTGTAAAAAAAATCCAAGGGTTGGAATAGAAGATGTAACAAGAAATTGGAACAGATGATCCTATCTGCAATACGAGTGCTTAATTGCCAAAGAAAAAAAAACTCAATGATGAGTGCTTAGATACGTAACATAACAAATTAAATAAAAATTTATTAATTTAGTTTATATGAAAGTATTTTTAGAGTTTAAAAAAGTATTTACTTAGATTTTTAATAAGTAAAAAAAATACTAAAAATAAATTAAACAATATAATTGTATAAAAAGAAAAAGAAATATGAGGAACACATGAATAACACATGAATAAGTGAGGAGAGATGAGAAAGAAATAGAGGTAAAATTAGTAAAGTTTGAGAATGATTTGGATGATTTCATATGTTCTATGAAGCACAATGAAAGTTGCATTCCATATAATTTGCTTGTATTACTTGATTTTATTAAGCATATTTTTTTCCTTAGTATTATTATTCTCATAATTTCTTTTACTTTAAATAAAATTGGATAAATTAGATATATGATAAAATAATAAATTATTATGATACGACCATAAATCTCGTATTTATTATTTGGACTTATATGCAAATTAGACCCCGTGACATACAATTAATTAGGTCGGAAGAGCAATCGAACATTTAAGAGAAGACCAAGATGCAAGCCCATCAGAGGAGTGTAAGGCGTAAGCAAGGTAGAAGCTCGTACGTCAAGCTTGCAGATGATATAAAAAAAGATAGCTGGAAAAAGGATAGCTAGCAGATACAAGGATGATGCCAGATGAATAACTAGAAAAATGATAAGGGTGGACCAAGTCAAATTCCAACCACTATCCCCTAAAATGGGGGATATGATTCCCATATCCCCACCCACCCCACCACCCCAACACACACACAAAAATTGCCCTAAACACTCCAAAGAGGGGAGAAAATTGTCCCTAGGCCATAAGATTTTTAGTCATTTTTTGTATTCTTTACATTCACTTACTCTTTTTACTAAGTACTTTGTATTCTCTCTCAATAAAAGTTAATAGAAGTTTCATTTTTCATTCATCTTGTGAATTCGAGTGTTCATCATATATTTTAGTATATTAAATTCTTAGGGACGATTTTGAAATTAAACTAAAACTTCAAGAATGATTTTGAATTTATTCTTAACTAGTATGATTTAAATGACTAACTTACCCTTCATTCACCATAAATTATTGCTCATAAGGATGAGATTGACAAAATTCAAAACATCAGGGATGATTTTGAAAGAGTCTTGAAACCTTGAGGGACGATTTTGAATTTTTTTTAAACCGAAAGCAAGATCTACACACAAATTATGGGGATAAATTCATTTTGGTCCCCCAGGTTTCACCTCAATCCCAAATTGGTCCCTGTGGTTTTAATTTATCTCATTTTACTCCCTGTGGTTCTTTAACCTATTTCAATTCAATCCTTATGGAAAAATTAATCTTTAATTATCATTTAACAATTTTACAATATTGCAAATTTGGTACCATAGGATAAGGCAAGTTCGCAAATGGTACCACGCTTTTCAGTTTTCTCATTTTTGGTACCAAAAATATTTTTCTTTCTCAATTTGGGTACCGCTGTCAGTATTTTGACGAATTTTGACACGTGTTTGTTAACTTTGACACACACAAAATTATATAATATTTTATATATAAAAAGGAAAAATTACAATTTTGGTACCGTAGGATAAGGCTAGTTCGCAAATAGTACCACACTTTTCACTTTTCTCACTATTGGTACCAAAAATGCTTTTTGTTTTCTCACTTATGGTACCGTCGTTAGTTTTTTGACGGATTTTGACATGTGCCCTGCACATGTCCGTTAACTTTTTGGAGCTTCTCGGCTGTGCAGACAGCTGTGCGCGTTTTCACGAGAAAATTCATAACTCATTGTAGAAAGCTTGGATTCATGAACCGTTTTCTTCCCATGAAACTAGATACATAGGGCTATCCAAAAATATATCGCACATAATTAGGAGACGTCTAGAACAGAGCAGTTTTGTATTCAAAATTAGCTAAAGATCTGTCGGCTGTGCAGACAGCTGTGCGCGTCTTCACGAGAAAATTCATAACTCATTGTAGAAAGCTCGGATTCATGAACCATTTTCTTCCCATGAAACTAGACATATAGGGATATCCACACATATATTTCACATAATCAGGAGACGTCTAGAACAAAGCAGTTTTGTATTCAAAGTTAGCTAAAAATCTGTGGTTAAATTGTTATTATTCTGCTGAAATACATATATCGCACTATTTCGTAGCTCATCAATTTCATTTTGTAGCTCACCAATTCCATTTGCCCTATTTGGAACAATTTGATTCTCCAATTTTCTTGTATTGTTGCGGAGTTCGTTTATCAATTCTCTTGTATTGTTGCGGAAAACTTTATCTCAATGAGTAAAATCACAAAAAATAGCCTTAAAAAGTTAAATAATTTGACCGTGTATTTCCCTCCAAATCAGTCTCAAACGGTATATTTTTCCCCAAAACTCAAAATTTAACGGACATGTGTCGTGCACATGTCAAAATCCGTCAAAAAACTAACGGCGGTACCAAAAGTGAGAAAATTAAAAAGCGTGGTACCATTTGCGAACTTGTCTTATCCTACGGTACCAAATTTGCAATATTGTAAAATTGTTAAATGATAATTAAGGATTAATTTTGCCATAAGGATTGAATTGAAATAGATTAAAGAACCGCAGGGACTAAAATGAGACAAATTAAAACCACAGGGACCAATTTGGGATTGAGGTGAAATCTGGGGGACCAAAATGAATTTATCCCACAAATTATGTAGCTAAGGGTTATAGACAAAGTCATTAATTAATCTACAAATAGAAAAGGCGTGGATTCTTATCAAAAAAAGAAAAAAGAAAAGGCGTGGACTAAAAGGTGACTAATATGAGTTGCATTTAATACAAATATAGCACTATTATTTGAATTTATTTTTGTATTATATCGAGACATTCTTATTGTCTACAGTTGTTGTCAATCTTAAAAAGAAAATTAATTGGAATATTACTTCCTCTTACGTTACATTTCTTTATAGAGTATTCAGTTATTTAATGAGAAACACATGGCTCAAAAGACAAGCAAACAATTAATCAAAAAGACCAAATTAAACGAATTCGATTCTCCATATGTGAAACGAAGACATATTTTGGTCTAAAGAAAATTGTACCTTGTAGAATGATTCAAGACGAAATTGCTTTATGTCTCATTGCCAGCTTTGAAAAATTAAAATTAAGTCGCCCATAAACTTGTTAAAACATGCAATTACTATTATTATCATTTTAACTATGCAATTATTATTTTTAATGTTTTTCTATGTAAAATATAAGTTCGAAATATATCTGAATTATTTCATGAAGAATATAATTATGGTGGAGCTAGCTAGTTAAAACATTCAATTCCTTACACATGTATATAAATGCATGCAGCAAATTAAATTGGAGTAATTCACATGTTGCACCCCAAGAATAGGTTAGTTTGACGGTCTCCACCCTGGAATTCCGGAAATGGCGGTCTCCACTCTGAATCAATTCCTTACACATGTATATAAATGCATGCAGCAAATTAAATTGGAGTAATTCACATGTTGCACCCCAAGAATAGGTTAGTTTGACGGTCTCCACCCTGGAATTCCGGAAATGGCGGTCTCCACTCTGAAATTGTAATTAGTTCGCCATTTTGCACCCTCAACCAAATTCCCGCAAAAAAAGGATGATTTAGGTGAGTCAAATTTGTCCAGAAAAGAGAACACAATTTCCACCTAATCTGTTGCTTAAGATACGTGATATACACGTGAGTCACAAGGGTAAATTTATCTCAATTGTTTTTTACCAACCGTAATAAACCCTAAAATTAACCCCTTCCCTGGCAGCAACTCTGGATTCTTTTTCCTGCTATTGATGTTGCTTTGTATCAGTTAGAATGTTGGGAGGGTTCGATTAGGGTGGTGCAGATGAGGCTCGGGATTTCAGCGACTATATACTCTTTCAAATTTCCTTGCCCTCTTCTGATTTCAGCAGTGCATTACAATGAATTTGTGTTATAGAAAATGGTAGATGGACTAGTCCTTCATTTCAATTCCGGAGCATGTTTGAAGCATGCTTGAGGAAATTTCGATATTTCGAGTATTCTTACGTGCTTCTTCAACATTTTCAAACACTGAAATATAGAGATTTTCATCCTCAAATTTCGAAATTGGACTATTCTCGAGTTCAGAATTAGCCATGAAAAGCGAACCAAGCTACTTTATTCAAGATTGATTGCTAAGAGCTCATTTGAACTCGATCCAACTAACATATCAAAGCAAGTTTGAACAACTTTATTTGATTAATAAATTTTGAAACTCGGCCCAATTAATAAAAAATTATAAAAGCTTGTTAGAGCTCAATTCAATTTACGTATGAAAGCAAGCTTGAACACATCTATGTGTTTGATAAATTTTGAGCTCAACTCGATTAGTAAAAAAATAATAAAAATCCATTTGAGCTCGATTCATTTAACATATACATCAAAACTAGTTTGAACAAACTTATGTGTTTGAAAAGTTTTGAAACTCCGCTCAGATTAATAAAAATGATAATATAATGAAAAAAAATCAAGTTAATCAAACTCGACTCGCGTTTGGTTAGCTTAAAGCTCGTTTGACCTCGATCAATTAACAATCTAATCAAGTTCAAATACAAATTTCAAAACTTAATAATATTTCAATCAAGCTTGAACAATAATGTGGTTCAACTCAGTTTTCACAATTACCTTTGGCTTTTGAATATTTTGCAGATTCTGATTTTTCAGAATGGGCTGCCGCACGATTATCAAAAGTTGGAAATTAGAACTTCTTTCCGTACATCCTCCAACCCTAATTCTGTAAAATTCTAATTCACTTTCCAAGTCTTACAACTCCTTTTCCCTTTCATAAAGGAGATTATTAGTTCTTTGAAGTGCCTCTATATCAGACCCCACTTGCTACTCCATCATTCTCAACTTTTGAAGGCTTCAAACATGCAATTCTCAATTTTGATCTTTATAACTTAAGTTTCCAAATAATTTCGGTGGTTGTGTTCACAAATCTGTATATTGCTCTAATTCTTTAGTTTTAAAGCAATTTAACAAGCAGCGCCACTAGAGGTGTACATAAATCCGCCCAACCATCCCGAACCGCTTAATCCGAACCGATTCGCCCGAAAACCGCATGTTTAAAATTATTAAATAATAGTGGTGAATTGAAAATATTGCAACCCGCCACTTTCGGGTCGGGTGGTGGGTTTAATAATTGTAACCCGCCTAACCCGCAACCCGACCGCTAATCATTTATGTTACAAGTATAAGTATATATAGTTAAAGATTAACACTAAACTTTGAAAACTATATATGCATATATACTCTTTAATAAGAGTGGTTTATTCATATTCATGTAACATACTTTATTTTTTATTTGAGCAAACAAATTGACTCATTTGCACACTTGTTTTTATTTAATTTGAACGAAAAATTTATATATATATGTATATTTTGATGATAAATTTATAAAAAAACATTAATTTTTATTAATATTTTAGAGTTTTTCACTCATTAGAAATCATAATAATATGAATTTTATTTAATAACACCCCTTATATGTGTATTTCTCACAAACTCAATTTTTTTAGTTAAATGTACAACAAATAATATTTCATTTCTTACTTACTGGTTATAATTAAAATTAAGTTGTAAAAATTATAGCTATAATTTGATAACCCGTCAATCCGCCTGCTAAAACATTAAATCCGACCGCCCCGAACCGCTCAGTTTGAAAAGATAATATGCATTTTCGGTTTGATATTTTGTCAACCCGCATATGTCGGGTCGGGTTAATTTTTTTCTAAAACCGCCCGAACCCGATCGTGTACACCCCTAAGCGCCGCAACGAAGAATTGGTTGTGGAAGTTGCCCCGTCTTGAATCCGTTTTGATTACTGTAGCAAAAAGGTTAGTTTGGGAGTTCATTTCTGGTGTTAATTTTTGGCACGAGAACAGATAGAAAGGAGCAGGATTGAACGGGAATTGTGTCCTTTTATTCGTGGATAAATTTGCCCCGCCTGAATCATCCTTTTTTCGTCAGAATTTGGTTGAGGGTGCAAAGTGCCAAGCTAATTACAATTTCAGGGTGGAGACCGCAATTTTCGAATTTCTAGGGTGGAGGCCGCCAAACCAATCTATTCTTGGGGTGCAACATGCAAATTAGTGATATTTTGAATTTTGGAACCATGATAATTCTTTATGTATGATAATTTTACATAAGAACGAACTACTGTGACTCTCGAGATTTTGAATTTCAATAGCTGGTGTGAATCATTCATTTCCCAATTGTCTTAGATTTTTTATTTTCATTTTTTTTTTGGAGAGATTTGGTTGGATCTGATCATTCACATATTTTTTTTGAAGAAAAATCGATCTTATATATCATTCAATCGAAAGTTTACAACGGTTGGAACATACAATTCATATCGACTCAAACGATGTAGTAAAAACATCTGAAACACCAACTATCAAGTTCTTGAAAATAACAAATTTTAAGAACTCACAAACGAACACAAGAAAATTCTTGTACAACTCCTTTTCAAGGAGAGATGAAACTCTCATTCGAGAGAGAAAGCAAACTCTCATACGAGAGAGAATATAAAATACTAAACAAAATATCTAAAACGCTATATAAAATTAAAAACTTAAGAATTACCTGTCTTTATCTCGTCAGATCTGTCTCTGTCTCTTTAGATCCATATCTGTCTCGTCAGATTTTGAGATGTATCTTTAGATCCATATCCGTTTCGTCAGATTTGAAAATGTGATGTACAACTTGAAGAAGGATGCTCCAATCCAACCCGCCAAGAATGGTGGTGGTAACAGTGGTGAAGTAGACGACTGTTTCACCAAGCCATTACCGACGGAGGAAAATAGAAGAAAAAACAAGGTTAGGGTTTAGAAAGAGATCTCTTCTTTTGTTGTTGAAAGAGTGAAAATTTGATCATTCACATATTAAGTTGTCAAGATTGATGACTTACCGTATAATTTGGACTAATATTAGTTAATGAAATTATTGGTTTTCGTATATATAAAAAAAGAAGTTATGAATTTCTTGACTTTTCTTTTTATTTTTAAAATGATAGAGATGGAAGGGTGAGAATTAAACGTGATCTCTTTCATGTATTCAGTATTAAATTTGACGAATAATACTTTATGTATGACAAAAAATATTATTTTTATAGAATTGAAAGTTATATTAAAAATATTATAATCAGTAAATGAAAATGATACGATTAGAAAATATAGATTTTATAATTTATCAAAATATTAATTATTGTTAATTAGTGATTCATACGAAGTGTTTTTTTCATAATTTAAAAGCGGGTACAAGCAATATATCTTACAAAATAATTTAAAAATAAGTCGTATTTTTACTCCCGAATTATTCATTTTTATTCATATTTTATCTGTAGGAGTACTAATCTATTTATTTTCCGTTCTATACTTTTTAGCCAATTTTTATACCGTAACTTTCAACAAAAAATATAAAATTATCAAATACCAAAATTTTGCCATCCCGTATTCAACTAATTAGGGACTCGAGTAACATTTTATATGAGATAATTCTTAGGTTAATCGGTCCGTTGAAGTCAATCCACTCAATATTGTTAATTACCGGGTTCTGGTGATTGATAATATTCCAATCATCGTAATCACACTATGTACGTTGGAGTTGGACCAGCCCAATACCCACCGTCCTATAACGACCTCATTATGTGTGACGTAAAGTGGGATGATATTTGGTGACTTTCGGGAGTCCAACTACTGGGTGATTTACACCATTCCCCATGTGTATATTCAGGTGGGGCCCTCATGTATAACCACATTAATGGTTTAGATCATCCTGGGAGTTGGACTCCGGGAGTCGGCAAGTATGACCCCATAAAGTGGCATTTATATCTGAAATTGTTACTTCTTTTATCAATATTAATTTATCCATTAAATTTGAGACAATGCCCAAAATGGAAACAATCTGAAATTCCTTCTCAAAAACAATTGGAACCAACGGAGAAACAAGTTGAATTGCAAAGCCACATGATAGTTTGTTTGTTTGCTATGTCAAGGAATTGAAAGAGTCCTTCATCACCTCATTCTTCACCTCAGAAACTACAACTAGTATATAGTAAACTTTGTATTCTTTTTCTCTTTATGTGTGGATAGGAAAGAGAGAGAGGTTTACAAAGGGGCTAAGCTATAATGTACGGATATTTTTAAAAATGATCCCGTGTAGTATCGTATTCATATATGATACGAATACTCCCGGATACCGTCTTAGGGACATGTTTGATGTGTTTGAAAATAAAAAGAGATGAGAAAATTCTGGATAGAATTTTTATTAAAAAATTCGAAGTATCCGATATGCCTTGGATACCAGACAAACTATTGTTTTAATATTATACAATATTTTTGGGTTACAATAGGAAAAAAGAGAATGTTTCTGATCTTTTGTTAAAAAGTAAACCTTAACAATTAATAAATAACAAAAAAATTTAAAGAATTAGACAAAATTTTATTTATGAGACTGTATTGAATCAAAATTATTTTTAAATATTATAAATGCATAAACATACACGTATCCTCAATGCATAACATCCTAAAATTTTAAGATTATTGTATTTCGTTTGTGGCGTATCGTATTTATATACTGACCATATCCATACCCATGTACCCGGGGGGCGCAAGGGCAAAGAAAAAGAATTATTATCGCCATAATAATTGCGTGAAAAGGAAAACGAGACTTGACATGTGTAGCCACCTGATTGGCCCACTGCAAAATAATTCATCATTAATTTCAGAAAGGTGCCCCGTTAATGTTTTAATCTTTATCGATCGAGCTTCTCGTGTAAATTTGGCTTTCACATGTTTGTATTGCAACTGGCTTCATTATCAAAGCTATTCTTTTGCTGGGGTGGGGACAATACCTGCTGCAAACTTCCATTTTTGTCCTCTAGCCATAGGCATGTAACAAAAATAGTCTTGTAATTATGTAATTAACAATTTTAAACCTATAACTATACCTAGTTTGGCATGATATAATCACGTATATATCCTTGACCCTTGTAACAAAATTGGTCCTCGACAATTTTAGTCGTACGTGTAAGTTAAAATTTCAAACAATTACATCATAATTTCTATAATTGTGAACTTCATAATTTTCACATAATTCGATAATCATAATGAATAAAACACTAACCTTTATCCATGGCTTTTATTGGTAGTCTTTTATCGTTGATTTGCTGTAAAGTCTCTTGAGGAAGATTGATTTATCTCCTTTAACCCCTCGTTCAATGATGGAACTATACGATACTTTTAACAGAAAGAGTTTTCTGCCTTTTACGTAATATCGTGTGGAGAGATGTGTAGGGGTAGAGAGAGGACCAGACTCCTCTTTAAATAGAATACTAATAGATGCCTCCCATCAAGACATCTCTTCAATAGAGTTGTGACTCTTCCTTCAGCCAATAGAAATTAATCACTTAATATTCACACAAATAATGTTTTATCAAATAAACTTTAATATTGATAAAATATAATATGTAAATTATTATATGTGAGCCATATATTTCTTATATTATCTCACTTGGCTCATATATTTACTTTTATGATTTAGAATAAACATAATGTGAATAGAAAATTGTTCTAAATCTTTCCTTAAAATTGGCTTTACCATAATATCATGATTAAGTCAAAATTAATGTGAGTTATGGCGGTTGTACGTCAAAGTAATCATGACTCTTAATGAAGAGAACATAAAAGTCCAGTTTTAATGTCTTTATCAAAGGTGACTCCCGTTATTATACTTCTATTCCATAATGTATACAATATAGAAAAACATGAGATTTTAGAAACACTTAAATGAGCTCAAGAGTATCAAATATAATAACTTAATATGCATATAACATAATCCAATTATGACGTCCTATAATATCCATTCTTTCGATATGCTCGTTAATATCTTGGGCGGTAAATCTATAATACCCTTTCTTTCGATATGCTCATTAATATCTTGGGCAAATGGTGCTAATATGTTCAATTGATACTCTTTGTTTCTGAATTTTTCTTTTAACGACAAGATACATAATTTTCATATGCATAGCACCCTTAAAATACTTGTCATTCTTTCAAGAAAACTGGGATACAATATAAGTTTGAAAATTCATCAAACTCTTAACATTAAATACATAATGAATTATTTTCACATGTTCTTGTTCCAATTCATTCTTTGGACTTTTCATAATGCTAAACATATCTCCCTTCTGAATTGGAAATATCTTTATAGAATATTTCCATTTTACGTCTTTCTAAAACTCTATCTATATAAACTTTATGAGACAATCCAAACAATCATTGTGATTCATTATGGAATATATCAATTCCTATCACATAATGTCTCTCTCATATCTTTCGTTTTAGAGTTTTTAGAAAGATATCTTGGTTTCATATAATAAATCAAGATTATTAGTGGCAAGTAAGACATCCATTTATCAATATACAAGACTAAGAAAATAAACATGCTCCCACTGACCTTGATGTATATATACAGCATATTTTAGTTTGTATATAGATCTTTTAAGCTTACACACACTTTAGGCTAATCGATAAACCTTTTCATTTAATCTTCATTAAGAAAGACAATTTAACATTAATTTGTTGTAACTCTCGAGTTATAATGATTCACCAAAACCATAATAAAGTCTTTTATAGATATCAATAAAAAAGTCACTTTTCAATCAATGCTTTATTTCATGGAAAAACTATTAACATATATCAAAGTTCTCATTTGGGATTTACTAAGATATATAAACCATAAATTATTGAAAGATGTACTTATTAGATTTATTTGTTATCTTTGGATATACAAAATAAATCTAGTATAACATACTAAACTTAACGATTATGTTTATATATTATAAGAACAATGAATTAACCTTTGGGCGATTCCCGAATGTCTTATAATAATAAAGTTCAATATACCCGTATATCTCTATGTTATTATGAGAATATAAAGTTCGGTAATTGAAACACTTTAATATGCATATGGTATCTACAATTTTAATTATCAGGTCACTTTGGTGACTAACAAATCATCACCATCAAATAGATTTCATATGCAAACTTTAATACACATTGAAATTTATAAATTCAATGATCAGGACACTTTGGTGACTAACAGATCATCCATTAAATAAATTCCATATGCAAATCATGATTAATATTATTTGCAAACATATACATTACTACAGAACGATTCATTATAAATTTATGTCTTGTAAATCAACAAAACAAATGAACAATAAAAAATTACAAGTCCCAAAAACATAATCAGGCTTGGATTATCGTCCAATGATGCAAATAATTATAATAAAAATAGAGACCGATCCTTTAATACTTCAAAATGTTATATCCATCTTTAGTATGCATGTTCTGAGTAAACACATGCATATATATTTTTCATGAAATCCAGCAAACTTTTCATGTTCAGTATCTAGAACAAATCAAACCAAATGTGTATTTTCATATGCATAATACATATGTATATTTTATCTCCCCATAGTCACAGTCAAAGTGATTAATCTTATTTTTGCTAAAACCAATGTCCTTAGATTTCTTGCAATTTCTTCAATTTTGGGAACATTCAAATCATACTTTCAGCGAAATTTCATCATAAGCAGCGGAAACATCAAGACTTAATTCACAACATCAGATATCACAAATTTGCAGCGGAAATTTAATTCTTAACTTGCAATATCAGACCTCATAACCTTTCAGCGAAATTTCAACTTTTCACTTGCAACAATTCATAAATTGGAAAATCAAGAGTTCATAAACCATGCTCTGATACCACACCACATGTAAGTTAAAATTTCAAACAATTACATAATTCTCATAATCGTGAACTTCATAATTTTCACATAATTTGATAATCATAATGAATAAAACACTAACATTTATCCATAACTTTTATTGGTAGTCTTTTATCGTTGATTTGCTGCAAAGTCTCTTGAGAAAGATTGATTTCTCTCCCTTGACCCATCGTTCAATGATGGAACTATACGATACTTTTATCAGAAAGAGTTTTCTGCCTTTTTACGTAATATAGTGTGGAGAGATGTGTAGGGGTAGAGAGAGGACCAGACTCCTCTTTAAATAGAACACTAATAAATGCCTCCCATCAAGACATCTTTTCAATAGAGTTGTGACTCTTCCTTCAGCCAATAGAAATTAATCACTTAATATTCACACAAATAATATTTTATCAAATAAACTTTAATATTGATAAAATATAATATATAAATTATTATATGTGAGCCATATATCTCTTACACTACATCCACTCTCTGGCCCGTTCCTCACCTACCCACCAAAAATTGACAAAAGCAGCCTGGTTCCTCACCTACCAACCCAAAATTGACAAAAGCAGCCTGGTTTTACCTAAACATCAAAAGTCAAAACCCCAAATGTGAATTTTTTTGTCTACAATAATTTGCAACAAAACAATAGTCATCATCTCATTTTCCTTGAAAATTCTAAGAATTCAAATTCTTTTTTTCATAGCTTGATATATCTCTAGTAAAAAACCAAATATACCTTTCATTTTCTTCTTGCTCCATTCTATTTTTCCCATGTGATAAATTTGCTGATGTAATGTTATGCTTTCTTCCTCACCTCAGGAAAATTTTTTATCTTCACAGAGAAAATAAAGCTTCCAGGACTGTACAGTCTTTTTTGGTCTGGAAAGTATGCTTAATTACTAATATCTTTATCAATGCAACTTTAAAACTTAGATGACATAAATTCAAATGAGTGCACGTTCACATCTCCAGCATGATCCACTGCGGCTAGAAAATATGATTTTGAGTGACAAGCCATGTGCAAGATAGAAATACAACTTTTGAGTTAGCTGTATTTATTGTTATACAACTAAGATAAAAGAATCATGTTTGGGGTTTTGATGTTTAAGTAAAATCTGTTGGAAAAGTGATATGTGAAAAGTGTGTTTATCCACTTTTGCACACGAAATTCGAACACCATAAGTATCGGGGATACTAAATATTATTGAATAATATTATTCTACTCCAGGAGTAGATAAGTTTAATATTTCGAATTTATTGATTCGAAGTTGAAACGAATGAGAAATTAATTGCTAAAGTTGGGTGTTTGATTGAGCTTTGTCCAACATTGGATATAAGATACAAGTTATGTATGCTTATATACAATGGTGGGCAAAATGATAGTTTGGGCCCTTGAGTCATGACAATTTTGTGTGGGTTTGGAGGGGTGAGGACGTAGCCTTAGTCTGTTTCGCCTTGCATGTGCGCCGCAGCCGGCCATCCGGCTCGGCTCATGGGCCGTGGTTGTGGTTGTTGGGCTTTGTGTGGGTTTGGAGGGGTGAGGACGTAGCCTTAGTCTGTTTCGCCTTGCATGTGCGCCGCAGCCGGCCATTCAGCTCGGCTCATGGGCCGTGGTTGTGGTTGTTGGGCTTTGGACTCCTGATTATTTTTTTGGGCCAAATTTGATTAATTATTTTGGTCCCAATTAATTTTCTCTTGGGCCAAAAGTTGAATTAATTTAATTTAGGCCCATTTCCATCTGTTTTGTTTCAGCCCAGTTCCTGTTTCTTTTGCAGCAACCAGCAGAAACGTTTCAAGTTGCTGAAATTGAAATGTGTCAAGCTGCTGGATTGGAAAAGGCTGTTGGAATTGAAACGTTTGCAATTAGAAATTGCTGTCTGAACGTTTGGAATTCTGTTTTTCCTCCTATAAAAAGGGTCTCTCATATGAATGAAAAATCACACAAAAAAACATAAATCGTTCTGCATTTTTTCTGCATTTTCAGCATACTAAAAATCTGAGAGTTCTTGAGCAAATTAAGTTCGTGGAGTGTTGTTCTTGAAGTGGTTCAATTACAATACGTAATCGTTGTATCTTGGGAAGTTAATTGCACGATCCCGTACCACCGTAGGCGGGGCAATATAGCTTTAAGGATATAGAGTCCAACTCTCGCCTCGATTGTTATTCAATTGTTCTTCGCATATTTTTCCAGAATTTTTTTTCTTTTAAAGTGCAGATTATGGAAATTTATCAAAATTGAGGGGTTAGGTAATTACACAATAAGTGAGGGGATGGATGTGATTATCCCATACTTTTAAGACAATCATAATAATCTAATAATTATTATGGATTTTTCAAGGTTATCTTTCTTTATAGAGCATCATTTCGAGTGTTTATTTGGTAATAAATCACCCAAAAATGTGTAGAAATATGAAGGGATTTATTGAAAAGTTAAAATAAATATGAAGCTATTTGAGGAACAAATTTTAATATTATCACCAAATTATATTTATGAGGATGATAGAACTTTATAGCATATATAACTAATTATAGTTCTAATTTCAACTTTCATCACAAAAACATGATTATTATGATTTAAATCGATATGGTAATAAACGATGCTTATCATTTATCAACATAATCAACTATTAATTGTTTGATAGTTTTATATGAGTACAAATAAAGTAATAAACTTTAGAAAAAATTACTAAAAAAACCCCTAAAATAAATTTTTATATCCAAAAAACCCTTGTTAAATTTTTCATTTCAAAAAATCATTCCACCAATTTTTTATTCCAAAAAGCTCAAGATTTAGGGTTAATAAATTTATGGACTTAATTGCCCTTAGCCTTCTAGACTAAAATATAATTAATTATAGTTTTGTATGGAGATTTATTTATTTAGGAATTTTATATTGATAATTGACTAAATATTTTAAAATTTTCAGATTTTTAATCTTCTTAAAAAAATTTAAAAATATATTTTTTAGATAATTATCATAGTAAAATACAAAAGAAATTATATAAAAGTATTAAAAATATTTAATACTAAAAATAAAATTTTGTATTATTCAACTTATCAATTTTAAAACGAAAAAAAATTCAATAAAAAAAATCATTGATCAATTCTTAACTTAATAATGAAGGGTAGTTTAGTCAAAAAAGTTCTTAATCTAATTTTTGGGGTTTTTGAATGAAAAGTTTATAAAGTGGGTTTTTGAGATTGAACAATATTTTAATGGATTTTTTGGATATAAAAATTTATTTTAGGGGGAATTTAGTAATTTTCCCTAAACTTTATTACGTGGGTATAATTGGAAAGAAAACGTTGATCAAATTTAATCTATTTATGTCAAGAGGGGTCCAAGATAATGCTTACAATCTTGTCGAATATGAGGATTACATTATAAATTATTACATGAAAACGTAGTTAACACCTAAGGTTGCTAATGATAATTGTAACTGAATAAAATCATGTCACGTACAAAACAAAACTAAAGATTTGAAAACTAATAACTAATACAATGATGGAGCTCAAGGTTTGGCTTGCATTTCTAAAATATAAATTAATTGTATAATAAGATCAAGTATTTTTCTATAAGCATCGAGTATTTTCTACATTAAATGGTTTAGATGGTGTCATTTCAACATAATAATTGTATCATTATCTGTCATCCACGTGGACCATTTGATAATCCAAAGTTGATTTATATAAGAATTTTTCACATGAGTAATGTCATTGAACTTATATTCGATATATGTTGTTATAACTGTACGAATGAGAAATTTTAATTTGAATGTGGCAAGTGAATTACATTTGTAATTTGATTGATCTACAATTTAAAAGGAAAAACATATGTAACACAGTTTAAAAGGAAAAACATATGTAATAATACTTATAATATGATTCGTATGATCCAGGCAGGCACAAATCCAAAAATGACCTTGGGGTGGGGGGGGAGGGTTTCAATAAAACTATTTTTTAAGACTAATAATACATAACACAAGACTTGTTGGTCTAGTGATATTCATCTCCCACTTTATGTGAGAGGTCCAGGGATCGAATTCAGGCTGCCGCAAGTTGTAGCTCTCCCCTCATTTATGGAGATAGGTAGAGTTTTTATGGCTTAAAAGTTAGAATTATAACTATCAATCCGGATTTATCGGGCTAGATATGTAGGATAACCCCTTCCTCTTAAATTAAAAAAAAAAAAGATAATACTACATAGATATTCAAATTTATTTTTGTAAATTTTTATTTTGTCACGTGTAAAAAACTAATGGTTAGTAAATGTATAGTACTTTCGAAATATATAAGCAATTATCAAAAAAAATATGACGTCGCAAACATTGTTGTTTCTTTATAATAGATCTTGTATAATCAATTTTTTCTGCAATTCTTCTCTCTATGTAAGACAATCTACAAGGTATTAAGCCTTTATCTGTTTTTTTTAGTCCATTTTCACCAATTCATGCATGAAAAGGACCTCTCGATCGGCTTTGAAGTGGTAAAGGGAATAGAGTAATACCAAACAAATTAAACGGTTAATTAGATGGTACACCACATCATTTCGTATCATTTTTAGTTGTTGACATCAGGGACGGAGCCAGGGGGCCGGGGCCTGGAGGGTGCGGTCGCCCCCCCTCAATTTTGAAAAATCATTTTTTTACCTTACAAAATTTTTGATATTTGGATTTCGCCCCCCTTTAAAATCGAAAAATATCATATTTTTTCCCTTTATTTTGAGTTCGCCCCCCCCAAACCCAAAATTTTGGTTATAACGAAAGAGATATAAGAATATAAAGTATGTCAAAAGTTGTAATTGAACCTAGTTTCTTATTATATTTTCCTCCACAAATATAGCGTATCGTACCGCGGGGGGCGAACCCCCCGCACCCCCTCATTCAAATTCCTGGCTCCGTCCCTGGTTGACATACTTAAGAAATTATATAGATAACTATTTAAATTCCGTATTATGAGATACATCGAGCTCATAATGCCGTGTTTAATTTGTATCTCAAATGCAACCTCTCTTGCTCTGTAAATCCAATTGGATAAAACTTATTTGCTAATTCACAAATATGTTCAATATTAAATAATTTGAAATCATCTATTGAATCAGATGTGGAGTTTAGGAGAGCAAAAGGGATGGAATATTGAGTTATAACAATTATCAATACTAATTTATAATCTCGAAATAACTAAATGAAAATAAATTTTTGTTATCTTTAGGAATCAAGCCCGTGCCTTAAAGAAGATGCTCACTCCAAAGACTTGCACACTTAACTCGCAGGAGATTCTTTCAATTCATAATTAACAGTTTACAATCATATCCTGGGGCGGGGGCCATATTATAAACATTTATGTACTCCCAATTTAAAAAGGTAAAATATATTTTCGACCTCAACCTATCTCGATCCAAGCATTTTGGTACCTAATCTATTAATTTTTACACTCTAGTACCCAACATTTGTAACTTGTGATACTTAAGTCCACTTGAGGAATAATTTGACTTAGATTGTGCACTCGATTACCTATACGTTGCATGATATGTGCACTTTGCACCCTATCCTATGACATTTTGTGCACCTGACTACCCATATATTGCATGATATGTGTACTTTGGTATAAAATTTAAATAAGTAATGCCTAAGGCACATGACAAACTTTTTGGAAGGTACATTCCAAATTATTCCTCCGGTAAACTTATGTGTCACAATTTACAAAGAATGGACACTTGAGTGTAAAAATTTATAGATTAAATATCAAAGTCTCCGACCGACATAGGTTGGGGTCGAAAATATATTTTACCCAATTTAAAATTAGAAGTGAGAGGGCCCTCCCTGGATCCATGCCAAATAGGATCCCTTCAGAATTTTCCATGTTTAGTGTCAATGGGTTCGTTGTAGAAGCACCGCAATTTCTTTAACTAGCATGTGAATGCCCTACAAACATTGGCTTCTATATATTGACATAAAAGCAGCAATCGGATTTGATTTGCCAATCTTAAGCCGAAAGACTTCCGTCTCGAATACATATATATTATCTCATCAGTGTGTATTAATAGAGAGGCCATAACGAGTCAAGAATTCCGACACTAATCATGTGATTAATGAAAATATGGGAAAAACTTGAAAAATAGTATCAAAAATGTTTCAGAAACGTCATAGAAAACTTGAAAAATGCTAGAAACAAGAGAGGAATAATGAAAAAAGTAGAAAATGAGAGTTGGTCCCTTTTTTTTATTAGCAAAAAGTCAATATTTAATCGATTGAATTTGACTAACAAACAAAGTGGTAATGTGGGATTCAAGTTTAGCATCTATAAAGCATATAATCAACAAAATTCAAGTAACTTAAATTGTGAAATATTAAATTTTAAAAGTGTTATTGCCAATTTTTCTTTTTTTAATATCAATGATAACATGATTTCAAACACATCTGCAAATTACTTTAAAAAAAAAAGTGTGGTATTCACATTTTGACTGAGTCACCATAAATCGCATATTAAAAAAATTGCTCCTCCGTGAAATAAATGTTTGGTTGACTGTTCGAACATGATATTCTTGTAAAAAGGCTTCATAATCTTTATTCACACATTTTTTATTTTGTTCAAGTAAATCCATATTATCATAATCACTATCATTTCTAAAGTCATAAGGAAAATTGTCACCTCCAATATACTTAATTCTTTCTGGTTTGTTGTATGTGTATTTGCAGATAGAACAAAATTCTCATATAATTTGGTTGATTATCTAAGGGACTTGTTTGATTCTATTTATGACATAATTTGGTAGATTGTTAGATTGATTACTATTTTCTTCTCCTTTTTTTAATTTTATTTTACCTAAAATCTAGAGATTTGAGAGCGCTCTATTATCTTGGACAATGGAGCAACACTTTTCGAAAAGTTTCCATAGAAGCTATGGAAATATTGAGAGTATCCTTGGAAACTATGAAAATATTGAGAGCTTCTTAAGAAACAATGTCATTTTGAAACTACTTCATGGTTTTTTTTTCAAAAGCTGCAAAACAGAAACTTTTCGAACGTTGTATTGGAAAAGAAAAAAAAATTATAACCATGATCCAAATGTCTTCTCATAAAGAGGGAAAAAAAAAAAGAGCATAAATATAAGAAGAAAGTTTTCAATTACGGGAAAATATGGAAAGTCTCAGAGCTACCGTTTTGAAAGACAACGGAGAAATTAGAGTTGTAATCGGCAGATCTATGCAGAAAGTCGGTGAAGTTTATGTACGACGTCGGAATACGGAAAGGTGGTGGCGCCGCCTTCATCATGAAGTTTGAAGTTTGGTTACAATAAAAATCTTTGAATTCTTCAGACATGATAAAATTTTAGTTGATAATAAGAGTTTGACTTGTACGATATTTTTACTCAAGCAAATTTTCTATCCTATATACAATGTTGTCACCAATGTTTTCAAAACCGAACCGGTGATCAAACTGGAGACTTAACTGAGTCATCGGGTCACTGGTCCAATCGGTTGAACCGGTGTGAAAAAATCAGTTGACCCAGTTTATATATATATATATATATATATATATAGCTCATACAATAAACGTAACTAATATGTAAAGTTATAATTTTTATTTTTCGTGAATCACAGAGTAGTAATCTAATTTTATATTTTCCAAAAATAATTTTTATGAGTTAATATCTAAGAAGGGTCAAAAGTCAAAACTAGTAAAACCAAAACCTAAATCACAATAGAAGTCAAAAATCACAAAACTTTCCCTTTCTTCCCTTTTCTTCTCACTGCAGCGCCGACTTTTTCTTGGGTCATTCTTGGTGGCACCTGGAGTATAGCTCCAGGCCACTTTCCTTTAATTGCCCAATGGTCCAGTCTTTTTCAAAGATATTACACATTGGTCCTCATAATTTTTAATATTTTTATAAAAGTGGCAAATACATATAAAATGAACAGTGTTACCAAATTTTTATTATTTAACGAGTTAAGCATTCTATTTTGAAATTCTCATGTAAGAGGGTTGCTTCATAAATCCGATTGCTTCATTAACGAAGACTTATAATAGATCTGGAGTAAAGTACCTATCTTACCCTGTTGAATTTTAAAATATAGTCTTAACTTATTTAATAATTTAAACTTAGAAACACCATTATGATAAATAGCTCAAGAAAACCTTTCTGTTGTGGAAGATCAGATTAAACTGCGACCACAGAGCATACTCAGAATACTCAAGCTCTGATACCATTTTGCTTGCACGTTGGGGGGAATTATCCCGCACAATTTGTCTCCCGACCAGTAACACCGAGACGGTAAACAAATTCTTCCCAAAGCAGTATCAGATATTATTGGAAACAATAATTTGTACAGTGGAAACATATTTTTGAGACGATGAAAAGGTAGAATGTTACTACTGTTCATCATCATTTTGTATTTTGTATTTTTTATTTGTTTTTCGAGCATTTTTACTGTTTTTGGATTTTCGATTTTTAATGTTTTTGTATTTTTTGACCATGAGAGAGTTATAACATTTTTAAATAGTAGGGGAATCCCGTCCCTAGGGGTAAACTACTCACTATGCATTTTAGTAAAACATAAAAACTTACAAGAGATTTTTGCACAAAGTAGATATTTTATTACAAGAAAAGAGGAGAGATTCTCTAGCAACCAAGAAGTGTGGGTTGGAGAATGTCAAGGTGCAAGTTTACAAATGAGGGAAGAGGTCCTTTTATAGGCCTCGGAATTGAAAAACATTACAACATATTGAAGAAAGACTTTGGCATCCACAGCTGCCATTATTACAAACAGTACAAACAGTGCTTAAACAGTGAAAAAGTACATAGGTGGCAATAGTGAATAATAAATATGGTACAAAAGTTGCTGAAATTATTAAAGATTGTTGCTTTGAATTCAGTGCCTTGTTTGATAGCTGAATTATTGCTGCAAATTATTGTCCTTGCTGCTGATACATTTATGGCTTTTGCATTATTTTGCTGAATCTTTGAATGCTGTCTTCATGAACTGTCTCTTGAAGTTTGTCTTGTAGCTGAAATATTGGTGCTGCTAAACATTATTGCTGAACTGTTAAAGTTTTTGTCTTCTAGTATGTATCTCGGCTGGTTCCTTCTAGATCTGGATTATATTCTGAATCCGGATTATACATATCAGGATTATATCTTGGTGGGTATTCTACACTTGTCATTGCTCTTTTTCCTAATGTAGTAAGGCGAATCTTGCATCTGGTCTTGGCCGGAATAAATATGCTATGATGAAGTGCCTGAAAAATAAGCTTGAGGTCTGAATCTGAATTGGGCATCATATACTGTCGCTGCGTTTTCCTTCGTATTTCCAAAGCTAATTTGAGCTCTTCTATATTGGCTAAAGGATTTATGGCTTCAGGACAATTCCACAATGTTGACATTGGTTCCCATTTTTCATAATTCTCTGTTATCGAAAAGAATGAATGTCCTATTTCTATTCCTGTAGTGTTCCAAATTGGAGGTAGAGATACTATGTCAATCTTGAGACTTTCTGCTGCTTGTTGCTCGAATATAAAATTGACAGCGTCTGAAATATGTCGACCTATATGAGTCACTTGTACTGGATCTGATACAAATATTTTTGCTATGAAACCATAGTCTAATAACCTTTGAACGCTGATGAATTCTTCATCTATCCATCCTTCTCTAAAAACTGATGCGTCTATATGAACATTAGGCCATGAAAAATATTTTAGGGTGTAGAATTTTAATGATCCTTCGTGGCGAATAGGTTCTCCCTTCCATTGTAGTAGGCGAGTCTTTGAAATTATTCCTTCTATCTGCTGATTGATAATAATTTGGGCTACTTTTAACATTCTTTTGTAAAAGCTATCTTCTGCTTTTTGCCAAATGATATTCTGAATTTCTTCAGGTAAAGCTAGAACTGTTTGGCAAGGGTTAAAAAAAGTTCGAACAGACAAGAACTGGTAGGATTTATTTTTGATTTCCTTAGGAACATCATTTTGTCTGGGGTTTATTAAATGGGCTGATAACTTTTGATGTTGGGCTAAAAGGTCTTAATAAAATTTGTTAAGGTTGGTAAACTGTTTAGTTATAGTCTCTAAGTCATCTTCGAGTGCTTCTACATCTGGGTTTATGGGTTTCTTTCCCTTTGAAAGTATTTTGGGCTTTGCATTTTCGGCATTAGGCTGTATGTAAAAATTTGGGCCTAAAATTCTTCTTGCTGCTGTTACTGCTTCATGAAAATGTTTAAAGGGCTCCAAGTAGACCTTTGCTACCTTCTGAATGCTTTGTATTGCTCGTTGATAATCTTCAAAGATTCCCACTGGTTCTCCTCTAATAACAAGATAAACTGCTGCTTCGTCTAATGAAAAATTTTTGTTTTCCTTTTCAAAGTAATAACAAAGTGCATTTAGTGCTGTTAATTTGCTGGCTGAAGGATGAGCTTCCCATATAGCATTGAGTAAGATACTTTGATCTTCGGTTATATGAGGGGTATCTTTTGGAAGCTTGAAATTATGTCTAACTGGAAGTGCTATTTTGCCAAAGGTTTTAAAAACGTTTTGAGTGGCTGGATTAAATAACTGTGTTTCAACTGCAAAGGCTGGTCTATTTTGAATATTTTGCTGAAAGTTAGGCCTGAAAGCTGGTCTTCTAGCTATTTGGTTATAAGCTGCAGAGGAAGGTCTTGTTTGTTGGTTTCCTTGGTTGTTGGATGTCATGATCTGTGACCCAAAATTAAAGTTAATTGTCTGCTTAATAAATCTGCTATACTATTGTTTGATCCTTTAATATGTTCAAAATCTACTTTATATCCATTACCTTCTATTGCATTTCTAAAATTTAACCATCTTTTATTATTTTGTTTTCTAGAATTTTCATTTTTTATGAATCTAACTACAACTTCACAATCTGTTCTGATGGTAAAAGGTTTATTTAAATATAGTCTAAAATGGTCTATTGCTTTAACTATTCCTGCTATTTCATAATCTAGGCTAGTCCAATTACTTCCTGTTTTATTAAAATTACCACTAGAATAAGCTGATATTTTTTCTTCACTTTTTGGAGAAAATTTATGAGGTTTACATTTTAATATTGCTCCCCATCCTTCTATAGAGCTATCTACTTCTATTATGACATAATCAGTACTTAAGGGTAATTCTAAAGGTTTTAAATCTTTAACAATTTCTTTAATTTTTCTGACTAAGTTAATATCTTCCTGATTAAAATGTCTTTGACCTGATTTTCCTGTTTTCTTATATAATGGTCCTACTAATTTACTAAGTTTAGAAATAAATTTTCTAAAATAGTTTAATATTCCTAAAAACGCTTGTATTTGTTTTAAGTTTTCTAACTTATCTGGGAAATCTAAATTTTTTTGAGCTATATGAGGTTGTAATTTAATTTGTCCGTTTCCTATTTCTAAACCTAAAAAGCTTATTTTTCTCTTAAATAGTTCCATTTTCTTTTTAGATACTACTATTCCTTTTTCTTCTATTAAATTAAACACTTGTTTTAAATGATCTTGATGTTGCTTAAAAGTTTCAGAAGCTACTAAAATGTCATCTATATATACTAAACAGAAATCTAAATGTTTAAATATACTATCCATAAATCTTTGAAATATTGCTGGAGCATTTTTTAAACCAAAAGATAGAACATTCCACTCGAAATGTCCTTCACTACAGCTAAAAGCTGTCCATTTTTTGTCTTCTTCTACCATTTTAATTTGATTATATCCGCTTTTTAAATCAAATTTTGAAAATATCTTTTTGTTTTGTATAAGATTAATTAACTCATCTTTATTAGGTATTCTATAAGCATCATCTTCTGTATTATCATTAAGTCTCTTATAATTATATACTATTCTAGGTTTTCCTCTTTTTATTTCTGCATTATTTCTTACTATAAAGGCTGCTGATCTATGAGGACTATCACTTCTTCTTATAACACCGATTTCCAACATTTCTTTTATTTGTGTTTTGAATTCTTTTATATCTTCAGGAGTATATTCTATAGCTGCTGTTCTTATAACTATATCTGGGTTTAATATGTTTAGTTTAAAAGTATAATTTACTTTGTTTTTAGCTAAATCATCTCCTATAAATCCTAACATTTCTAATTTATGCAAAATTCTTTCATTTTCTAGGTTTAAAACTTCTAATCCCTTTCCTATATCTCGTATTTCTTCATCTAATAGAATATCTATAGTTTCAAGTTCTATATTATTTTGTTCTAATTCTTTGAAAAAATCGAGTTCATTATTACTATGTCCACCACGCTTCGTAGTCAACTCTGATTGTTTAATGTATCTATTAGTTGGAAAAGTATAATTATGTTTGCTAATAGTAATATAATTTTTTTCCTATTAAGATACTACCATTTAATGCACAAATGAAGTTTAGCCCTAAAAGGAATTCATGGCTATTTATGTTATCTGGTGCTATAAGGACTTGTCCTAATGTATATTTGCTACTATAATTTCCTGAAAAATCTTTAAATTGTATTCCTATGTTAATTAACTCTTTTGTTATTCTCATTAATCTATTTTCTGCAGTTCTACTAGTAACAGTATAACTTAATTGTGTTACAAATTCTTTTGGCACAAGACTAGCACTAAGCATGCTTTTTGTACTTCCTGTATCTAAAATGGCTTTAGTTTCAATATATTTTTCTTGATTACACCATATTCGACAATCTAAAAGTATTAGACTACTAGTATAGGGTACTTGTAGTTGGGGTTCATACGCTGTATTTTGTAAATGAGTTTCTTCTAATAGTTGGTTAATTTCATCAAGTTCCTCTATAACTACACATTTTCCTTTATTTTGATTACTACTTATGTTTTCATTATTTTTTAATTTTAATTCTATTAATTGTATTCTTAAATCTAAATTCTCTATTTTATGGCTTAAAACTTTTATAGATTCTAGTTTTTTACTAGGTTTGGGCGATACATCTGTTTCTATATTATATGCGTCTTTAGCACAAATAAAACAAATCTCGTCAAAACATATATTGCACTGGTATCTTAAATGCTTATCAGGATATAGTCTACAAATACTACAGGCTACACTCATAGTTCCCTTTCCATTTATATATTTATGTTCACATGAATTATTCATATAGGTATATTCTATTATATTAGGAATTTCTGGTCCTTCTTCACTTACTATACTAAATATGCTTTCATTATCACTTTCATTACCATCTATACTTACTACATCTTCATCTAACTGTTCTGCTATGGCTGCTCTTTCCATATTAAATTGTCTTTTCGGACATCTATTAGCTAAATGTTTAGGATCTCCACAAATATAACATGTGCATTTTCTTGTTGATGGCTTTTTAACATAATTAGGTGGCTTTCTTCCTTGCCTATATTGTCTAAAACTAGATTTTGGTTTATTTGATTTTCTTAATATTTTGCGTTTTGACTTAAAGTAATTCTTCTGTCCATATTGTTGTGGGGTGTATATAGCTTTTCTACAAAACTCATAAGATTGTTTTCTAATTTGTTCTCTAATAAATTCTTCTTTACACCATTCCTGAAGTTTAAAGAAAGTATATTGTACTCTAGGTCCTATACCTAATCCTGTAAGATTGCCATTAGTTTTTATCCATTCTTCATGTATTCTTTTTCCTAAATCTTGTGGTAATTTCGTAAAATATCTATTACATAATTCTTCATCAAATGCTTTATTAGCTTCTCCTATTAACCTTGTAAAATCCTGACTAAAAGGTATAATATATTTCATATCAGTTATAGTCAGTTGTTCTAGGTTTCTAAGGGCCGTATCTTGTATGAATGTATTTTCTCTTCCTGGATCTATTCCTATTATTAACGTTCTAATAAAACTAGTAAAATTATAAGGATTATTTCCTAAGGCCTTTATTTCATTAATTCTATTAGGATCCTTTTTCTTCTTACTTTGCCAGATAGATAATGCTGTAGGTCCTAAGCATGTTTCTAAAAAGTTAAACATATCCATATCTGCTTTTTTATTTATTTCCCAATGTCTTACTACACATTGTTCCCATATATTTATTTCTTCTGGCCACATTTGTGGACTTCCTAATTCAATTACTAACATGGTTCCACTCATGGTTTTTCCTATGGGTTGTCTTGATCCTATATATTTATTTGGCTGGGTTGATCCATATTCATATGTGGGACTTTTCCATTCGGGTCTACCACTCATTTCTACATTTCTAGTTGGAACTTCACTATAATCTGGTTCTACTCTAGTTCTTTTTTCTATATTATTACTAGTACTTGCTTGACTATCTGCCATAAAAGCTACTTCGTTATTACCTTTCTCTTTATTTTTAAAGAATTTTTCAAATTCTATTTTTCCTGAACATATATCATCAACTAAATCAATATTATAATATTGTTTAAATTCTTCTTCAGCTGACTCTAAATTGATATCTAAATTCATTGCTTCAAAATACATTTCATCTACTAATTCTCTTAAATTATTTATCTCAAAATTTTTTCTTAATATTTCTTCCATATTTTTTGGTCTATAATCATTTTTGAGCTGACTCTCCAATTGTCTAATTTCTTCATCTATTTCTTCTATATTTTCTTCCTCTTCATCTTCTTCGCTTTCTATATCAGATAATATTTCCCAATTTGCAAATCTACTAGTTATTCTAACTTCTTCTTCTTCTATAATATTCATGTAGCTTGTTTTAGTTTCATTATCAGTTTCTTCTTCTAGATCTTCTAAATTTTCTTTGGGATCTTGTTTTTGGTAATTAAGAAATCTAATAGAAGTCTGACCTCTACTATTTGTATACATTACACTCTCTCCTGGAATCTTAACAGTCTCATTTTCTTCTAAGTGTTTGGTTAATTCCCATTCTTCTCCATTTAAATCGTTATTATCAATATTTAAAGGTTTAATCATTTTTACTCCTACTGAGACTAATCCATCTATTATTCCATCTATTAATTTTATATTGAGGAAAACTATTATTGGTTACTCTTCCTAAAAACGCTATAGAAACTACTAAGTTGTTACCATCATATGTTTCATATCCTCTAGTTTGTAATCCTATAGTAATTTTATTAATATCTTTAATACTTTTCATCATGTTTGGAGCTACATAAAATATTCCTACATTATTAGTCATATCTATTTCCATACTCGCAAATACTGCTCTCCTAGCATCAGACCAACTTTTATCTAATAATAAAACTAAAACCTTTCCACCGGTTCCCTTTCTAGTTAATCCTTTTATTCCTACAATAATTAATCCTAAATGTATATACTTTTGCTTTAATTGTTTTATACATTCCGGGCTAACTAAGCTTATATTTTCAGCATTTGTTGTAACTTTTACTTCTTTTTCTCTAAATTTTTTGATTAAATGTGTGTTAAAATCCATTTTTCCTACTTTGTATAATGTTTTAGGTTTTAACTTATCTATTCCCTTGTTATTATATAAATTAAGATTTTCTTCTACGTCTATTATCTCTTCTAATTCTACTTCTCTAGCTGAGCTTTGACTTCCTGACCCTCTAAACATTCGTTTAGTGAAAGTATTACTTATTTTTCCTTTCTCTTTTTCTTTATTACTTGATTCACTTATAGTTCTACTAGTACCACTAAATGATCTCATCATTTTTTACCAATATATATATTTTTTAGGTTCTTTTTTAGGTTTTTCAGATTCTTCTAGTGCTAAATTTGATAATCTTTCTTCTATACTATCTTGTAAATCTCCTTTAATCACTTGAGATACTGTGTCTATTTTAGTACTTAATTTTTCTAACTTATTTTCTAATTTATCTAGCCTTTCGAATATTTGTAGAATTAAAGCGAATTGAATATTCCAAAGTTTAGGATATAATTTATCTGAATTACTAGTTCCTTGATAGGTAGTAAATCCTTCTTCCGTATATAGATATTTGTTTGCTAGTTCAATGGCTCTTTTATATTCTAATCTATTTTCTATACTATTCATCTATTTTCTATACTATTCATCCGCTAACAATTCGTTCTATATTTTTTAAAGTTTTACTTGTTTCTAGGTTTTGAGCTTCAAATTTATTTATTTTTTCTATTACTTGGCTTAGAGTTTTCTTAGTTTCAAGTTCTAAATGTTTTAGCTTATTACTTTCCAAGCTATATTTTAACTCTATTATTTCGTCTTTAGTGGGGAAAAGCTTATTATATTTCTTGACTATTTTTAGAGTTTCCTCAGATTGTTGTTTAATATAATCTAAATTATTATTTTCACCCTTCTTTATTATTTCTCTATTTATTAAAACGGTTTCTTTTAATGATTCTAACGTTTTACAAAGTTTAGAGTTATTTATTTCTAAGTTTGATGCTAATGATATAAATAAATCTGTTAAACTATTTAAGTGTTTATTTTCTGAAAGTAAATTGTGCTTAAAATTTGAATCAAATCTACAAATAAATTTATGTTTATCTAAAGAGATTACGGTTCTATCAGCTAAACTATATTCTAAATCTAGATATTCTAATCTTTTATAATTAGAATAAGCTATTTTAATAAAAGACTGCTATTAATATATTTAATATTAAAAGGTACTTAATATAGTTTTCGTGATCTCTTAATCTAGGAGGTATGTTAAGATAATTATTAACCCAATGTTCTCTCCTAATTATTAATTGATTTCGTAATTCTAATATTAATTCTGTATTAGTATAATCTAAATTTTCTAAAGTATTAAGACAATCAATAAAAGCACTAAAAATATGAGCAGGAATTGGCATGTATGTAAATTATGAATGCAATAAAAAGTTTTTATGCAGATTTATAAAAGCGGGTTGGGATTCCTTTTTCTTTAAATATGTATAATTATTCTCATGGGGTTAAACAAATTTACAAGAGACTTAAATGGACTGAAATGAAATAAACATAACAAATAAAGGACCCTTTTGCAAAGTCAACAATAGTGGCTGAAATAGTGAAAATTTACACTTGTCAGGTTGTAGTGGAAGGGGAGTTGGGCTCCTAAGAATTACTCCTTTTTCTTCCTCATTCTTTTATTTTTTTCTCTCTCTTTTTTATGTTTCTCCTTCAGATATGGCTTCTTCCACGGTTCCACCAGCACCTGTGGGAATATTGCCTTCAATACAAATTTATTCTTTGTTTTTTTTTCTTTCAAAAACCCAGAACAGAAGCACGAGAATGGATATGCGAATTTCCCTAGATTAGACCCACGGTCGGGCCGGTTCGCGGGGTCACCGGGTGTCACACCCCGAACCCCGGGACCATAACAACCGCCGCAAGCTTCTGAGAACATGCGAAAAGCCTGCAAGGCTCGCCTATTAACAACACTGGTATAGAGCATCTATACCTAATAATTATTATAAACGAATCAGTACTACTAACTAAAATGGAATTCCTCAAGGATAACTCAATTCTCCAAAATAATAAAAAAATCTCCCATACAACCAAATCATTGCGAGTCTCATAAATAAACCTCTAAATCAAATAATCCAAAATCAACAAATCTAATATTCTCGAATAAAACTAAATACAATATAAATACTAAGTTGAGCTCCTCATGACTTGATCCATCTACGAAAAAAAAATCTCCTCTTCACTAATCCTGGATATCTGAAAAAGAATATTAATAAAAGAATGAGCTCGACGGCCCAGTAAGCAATTCCATCACTCAACCAGTCGGATCAAGCAAGCAACAAAATAGTTATTTCTTTTGTCTAGAGAAAATCATAGCTTTTAACACGATAATTTTAAAAGAATGTCACGATAAGATAAAATGATACTTGAAAACATTTAATATAGGTAAAACAACCAATCTCGATTCAAACTTCACCATGCAAAACTAACACATAAGCCAATATTGGTCAGGGGCAGGTTTAACCCCTCTGTCTCGGGTCACTAGTACAGGTTTCACCCCCCTGTACAGGGTCACTAGTGTAGGCTTTACTCCCTACACTGAGTCACTGAGATAGACATCACCCCCTATCCTGGGTCACTGACCAATCCTCAAACCCAAATAGGTCACGGCTTTCCATCGCCTATTCCGAAATAGTCAACGTTGTATTAATCTCAACCATGGGTTTTCAGAACCACCTCCACAACAATCACTTTTTCAAAACCACCTCAACAATGATCACGTTTTCAAAACCATCTCCACAACAATCCCGTTTTAAAAACCATGCTATCACATAAATGAAATCATATTTTTTACTTTTCAATTCCACATTCAAAAACACAAATCACATTCACCTTTTTGCAAAATCAATACATATATAGGCATACTCGATCCAAGTTTTAAAAATCACACACACACCAAAAATATTGCATATATAATTTTTATATAACTAGAAGAGTGAAGAGTCACTTACCTTGTTAATCCAACCCTAAGCTATCTTATGTACTTACTACGAGTTTCTTGGTTCGTCTCCAGTCGAATCTAAATAATTAAAGCAGTGAATCAATAATAATCAAATATGAACGAGATCTTAAATTGTGTGCTTAACAATTAACTCTGTTAACTAACTATTTTACGTGTATCCTTAATCCATAAATTGAATTATAAGTCGTCGGACTACGCTTCTGCCGATTCAATCTTTCCTTTCTATAGCTTTTGTTTACAACTACTAATAGTAAAAAAAAATACGCTAACCATCTGGATTACTAACCTATAATGTATTTCAAAATACTCCAAGAGGTCCCGTTACTTGCACATGACCAACACTTTTCATATAGAATTCAAAATTTTCACCTGTAAGTATAGTAAAAATTTATGCATCTAAACCCCATCACTTTCTTCATTAATATCGGTCACAACTTCCTTCCCAAGACACAAATATTATTTTATCCCCCTCAATCTCATGATTAACATCACAATTGGGATCAGTGAAATCATCATCTATTATATATATAAACAATTCTTCTAATTATAATATCCATAACAGCCAGCCAACGGGCCTAACATGATAATCGATAACAATGAAGAAATTTCTCAAAATTTTCACCGTCCAATACCCACGGTTGTGCTCTTTGGTTATGAATTCAATTTGCCGTCGATTAATTAATAGTTTATCTAATCTAAAATTCAACGACTTGGTACCCATAAACTTACCTTCTGTCAATGGTAATTTTTCTTTCCGCCGTCTCCCTTCTCTAAATTGGCTGCCAAAGTAATATGTCTCTCTCCTAATAGGTTAGGAATTCTCTATTTATATTACTCAAGTATATTTACACTAAAACACTCTCAAGCTTTAGAAATTAAAATTTGAGTCCCACCGTAAGATTTTACCACAAGAAAACAATATACATATTAGCCCCTCTAGTTAATTGGCATTCTCTGTAAAATCCAAATCTATTTCTTTCTTTTTATCTCATCTCCATCCGATAAATTTAATTTACTTGAATTCTCTTTCTTGAAATTAAAATTTCAATCACCATAAATTATCACTTGCACCAAAAATAAAAAAATTCATCACTTAAAATTTTCTTATATAAAAGGGCTGGTCATTACATTCTAACCAACTTAAAATAAGTTTCGTCCTCAAAACTTGAGTTCACATACATATACCTTTAGCCACAAAAACACAAGACCATGTCTCTTGCTTCATTCTTTGATTCCACAAACAGCTTCTCTAGACAATGATTGGTCCATTTGACCTCAAATAGTGGTACTTCCCGTAAACCTGAACTTATTCTATTTGCTTACTAATATCACAAAGTTCTCCTATTGCTGCAACCAAAGCTTGGTCGTGCTATAAAATTAGGTTGATACAAACACTTGATGAGTAATTTGGTTTGTAGGGGGCAACACTCAAACTTTGATCTAGGTCCAAGAATCTACTTAATGATGGGTTTATCTCAACAAGGATACACTCATGGCTTCATCAATACCTTCATCGTAACTGTCAACAAATTCAAATAGAACAGATGTGTCATGAAAATCTCAGCCCACTCGAGAGTTTATCTAACCCAAAGTTGCCAATAGAGAAGAAACTTATAGAAAATATTTTTCTCGTGTAAAAATATGGGTATTTGAAGAATCTTATATATTCGTAGATAGCGAATATTGTATATCCTATACATACGAAAAATCATTATAATGTATCGATACTAATGTGCTGAACACTAACCTAATCACCAACTCTTGTGTCTCAAAAGAAGTACTATTCATAATTATGTTTAACCTACATCATTGAATATGTTGTCTCTGCAAAATTTAACATTCAAACTTACGTCCCCTATATATTTCAATCACTTCACTCAGAAACTAATCAAATTCCAATTTGAGTCATCGTATTGGGACCATTAAGCTTAGCAGGACTCACCATAAAGATATAAATGACTATTTAGAGAATCCAATTCTCTCCGGCGTAGATTACTTAGTAACTACAATTATCTCCACTAAGGATTTCACAACTTCTTTGCCCCCACATTATCCAAACTTGGAAGTCACCAAAGGTACCGCTTATGTTTTAGTCGAGTTACAAGTTCCCCCCGGACGAGCAGTTTAGACATTAATTGAACATGGTCAATTCCAGTCACATTTCATAAGTTTATCAATACTGTATTAACCATTTTCATAAAAAAACTGAGTCAAATCTGATTCTTGTAATGTATAACCATGCAATAAAAGTCTGACTCAACCCTATTAAAATTTTTACAAGTAACTTGTTGCCAAAATCTTAGTGTGTCGTTCGTAACAATCTCAAAAATCCAAAATCTCAATCATAGATCTCTTTGAATTATTAGCCATACAATAATCTTGACATCATTGATTTCCTTTGCCCCTACAATTAAATAGGTTGTATGAATCTTCAATTATCCAGAAAAAGTTATTGAATACCTCAAGGACAAAAATACTGATATCCCTTATCTTGCTACTCTTAATCCCTTTCGTAATCGTCCTTCATTTCAACTACCCATTCGCAAGGTGTAGATAATTCCATTAAAAGAATATCACTATATGATAGAAGTATGTTCCTTGTATACAAATATCAAATCTCGGACTATAGCCACTCTAAAATTCTTGATCACAATCTTCAATTGATTATATTATCCACAATTAAAATATAACTCCACAATTATCCACAAACTAAAATGGAATTCCTCAAGGATAACTCAATTCTCCAAAATAATAAAAAAATCTCTCATACAACCAAATCATTGCGAGTCTCATAAATAAACCTCTAAATCAAATAATCCAAAATCAACAAGTCTAATATTCTTGAATAAAGCTAAATACAATATAAATGCTAAGTTGGGCTCCTCATGACTTGATCCATCTACGAAAAAAAAATCTCCTCTTCACTAATCCTGGATATCTGAAAAGGAATATTAATAAAAGAATGAGCTCGACGGCCCAGTAAGCAATTCCATCACTCAACCAGTCGGATCAAGCAAGCAACAAAATAGTTATTTCTTTTGTGTAGAGAAAACCATAGCTTTTAACACGTTAATTTTAAAAGAATGTCATGATAAGATAAAACAATACTTGAAAACATTTAATATAGGTAAACCAACCAATCTCGATTCAAACTTCACCATGCAAAACTAACACATAAGCCAATATTGGTCAGGGACAGGTTTAACCCCCCTGTCTCGGGTCACTAGTACAGGTTTCATCCCCCTGTACAGGGTCACTAGTGTAGGCTTCACCCCCTACACTGGGTCACTAAGATAGGCATCACCCCTTATCCTGGGTCACTGACCAACCCTCAAACCCAAATAGGTCACGGCTTTCCATCGCCTATTCCGAAATAGTCAACGTTGTATTAATCTCAACCATGGGTTTTCAGAACCACCTCCACAACAATCACTTTTTCAAAACCACCTCAACAATGATCACGTTTTCAAAACCATCTCCACAACAATCCCGTTTTAAAAACCATGCTATCACATAAATGAAATCATATTTTTCACTTTTCAATTCCACATTCAAAAACATAAATCACATTCATCTTTTTGCAAAATCAATACATATATAGGCATACTTGATCCAAGTTTTAAAAATCACACACACACCAAAAACATTGCATATATAATTTTTATATAACTAGAAGAGTGAAGAGTCACTTACCTTGTTGATCCAACCCTAAGCTATCTTATGTACTTGCTACGAGTTTCTTGGTTCGTCTCCAGTCGAATCTAAATAATTAAAGCAGTGAATCAATAATAATCAAATATGAACGAGATCTTAAATTGTGTGCTTAACATTAACTCTGTTAACTAACTATTTTACGTGTATCCTTAATCCATAAATTGAATTATAAGTCGTTGGACTACGCTTCTGCTGATTCAATCTTTCCTTTCTAGCTTCTGTTTACAACTACTAATAGTAAAAAAAATCAGGCTAACCATCTGGATTACTAACCTATAATGTATTTCAAAATACTCCAAAGGTCCCGTTACTTGCACATGACTAACACTTTTCATATAGAATTCAAAATTTTCACCTGTAAGTATAGTAAAAAATTATGCATCTAAACCCCATCACTTTCTTCATTAATATCGGTCACAACTTCCTTCCCAAGACACAAATATTATTTTATCCCCCTCAATCTCATGATCAACATCACAATTGGGATCAGTGAAATCATCATCTATTATATATATAAACAATTCTTCTAATTATAATATCCATAACAGCCAACGGGCAATGTTCTGAAAATCGGACCGGACAGCGAACCGAAAAAGTGACTGAGTCACGGGTCACCGGTTCAACCGTTGGGTGAACCGCGGTTGAACCGGTGACGTCATAATTATGCAATAAATATTATTTATTATACAAATAATATTAAAAATTTATATATATGCATATATATAAATATATATATATACACACACAAACATTTATGTATGTAATAATAGAAGATCAAATCCAAAATAAGAGACCAATTTAGATACAAAACTTTCTAGTTTCTAATGGGCTGCAAAATAAAATTACGAAAGAAAGAAAAAGACATAAAAATATAAATACAAGAAAGAAACTTCCTAGCACAAACCCTATTTTTCCTCTTCACAGGTCACACACGGCAGCAGCCATATGTACTCTTCTTCCCTACTTTTCCTCTTCACAGTTCACACACACACTCTTTTCGCATTCTTCAAAAAAAAAAAAAAAAGTTCACACACACAGCAGCCAATTGTACTCTTCTTCTTCTTCTTCACTTCATAATTTTTCTTCTCTATTTTCCTTTCTAATCTTCTCGTACAATTTCATCTCTTTTCTAAGACTGCAGCAGATAAACGAGAAAGAGAAGAAATATTGGAGAAGAAGAAAGCATAAGCAGAGGACAGAGATATACTTTCTTTGTTCTGATTTGTGAAAAAACCCATCTTCCTTCTTCACAGCTTCCTGAAGACTGAAGGTGGATCTGATTTGTGAATTTGGGCAAAAAAATATGTCAGATTTTCTACCATCCTACGAACCGCCCAGTTTTGCTGACCCACGAACGGTTTGAGCGGTTTACCGGTTCAACCGGCGGTTTGAACGGTTTTGAGCAAAAAGTACTGGTTTTGAACTAAAAACGATTTTATGATATACCCGGACTGTTTTTTGGACCGGTTCCGATTCTAAGCGGTCGGACCCGCCGGTCCGATCCGGTCCGGGTTTTAAAACACTGCCAACGGGTCTAACATGATAATCGATAACAATGAAGAAATTTCTCAAAATTTTCACCGCCCAATACCCACGGTTGTGCTCTTTGGTTATGAATTCAATTTGCCGTCGATTAATTAATAGTTTATCTAATCTAAAATTCAACGACTTGGTACCCATAAACTTACCTTCCGTCAATGGTGATTTTTCTTTCCGCCGTCTCCTTTCTCTAAATTGGCTGCCAAAGTAATATGTCTCTCTCCTAATAGGTTAGGAATTCTCTATTTATATTACTCAAGTATATTTACACTAATACACTCTCAAGCTTTAGAAATTAAAATTTGAGTCCCGCCGTAAGATTTTACCTCAAGAAAACAATATACATATTAACCCCTCTAGTTAATTGGCATTCTCTGTAAAATCCAAATCTATTTCTTACTTTTTATCGCGTCTCCATCCGATAAATTTAATTTACTTGAACTCTCTTTCTTGAAATTAAAATTTCAATCACCATAAATTATCACTTGCACCAAAACTAAAAAATTTCATCACTTAAAGTTTTCTTATATAAAAGGGCTAGTCATTACACCGGGTTTCCCGGTTTTGTGCCGGTTCGGCGTGGGTCTGTTGTCGGCCGCTGCAGATACATACTCGGACCGGTCAGAGGTCCGATTCCCGATTAAACTGGTCGGACCGGCTGGTCCGGTTCGGGTTTAAAAACCTTGGTTGTCACATCAAAGGGGGAATAATAAGTGTTTATAAAAAAAATTGATAATAATAATTCACTCATATATTGATTAAATTGGCACTTGTCAATCTTACATTAATGTGATATTATTATGTGACACCATTGTGAGATAGAAAACTTGTTCTGTTTTCGTTTCTATAGAAACCAGCAATGGTTGCAAATCGATATGAGTGCTTATAAAAATTAATTTGTTACGTGTAGAGTTAAATTAAAGTTTATCAACTTATTTTGTATGAACATCTTTAAGATTTTTTAAGAATTAATATAATTAAATAATATGATTGTATAAAAAGAAAAAGAAATAAGTGGAAATATCATGAATAAATGAGGAGAGAGAGGAGAAGTAAAGAGAAAAAGTCGTGAGATAAGGGAGAGTAACAATGACATGAAAAGTGGACAAAAGCTAATCTGTAATTATCTTTCTTTAAGTCAAGTCAAGTCAATTATTTTGTTTCGAAACACACCGAAAGTTATTTTAAGTTGCAAACGGTTTAATGGTTTATCCAAAGATTAAAATTCCATTTCGAATTTCGAGTTGTTATATATAAGAAACGTATCGGAAATGTTATAGAAAACTTGCAAAATACTAGAAACAAGATAGGAAAAGAGAAAAATGAAGTAAACGAGAATTGCTCCCTCTTTTTATTAACAAAAAGTCAATATTTTGCGTCACACATTATACAACTACACCAATAATCGATCAAATTTCACTAGCGACTAAGTGAAAATGTTAGATTCAACTTTTGCATTCATAGATCATCTAATCGACAAAGGTCTAGTAGCTCAAATTGTGATTATAAAATTCTAAGTATTATTGTAAAAAAAAGGAGTTAATATATATCAATGACACTATGGTTTCAAACACGTCTGCAAATTATATAAAAAAAAGTGTGACATGAACATTTTGATCTACGACTATCATGATCTTCATCTCGAGTCGCATGGTAAAACATTCGCTCATCTGTTAAATATATGTCCGGTTGACTGGATCGATCATAATTGTCTTGTGAAGAGTCTCCATGATCTTTCATTCACCACATTCTTTTCTTTGTTCAAATAACCCGTATTATTATAATCACTCATCTCCAATATCGTAAGAAAAATTGTCACATCCAATATTCTTAAATCTTTCTTGTTTGTTGTGTACGTATTTGAAGATAAACAAAGTTCTCATATAATTTTGTTAATTATTTAATAGACTTATTTGATTTTATCTAGGACTTAATTTGATAGATTGTTATATTTATTATTTTTTTTTTATTTTTTTTAAATTCATATATTTGAGAGCTTTCTTACGTTGGGCAATAGAGCAACAATTCTTTTCCTAAAGGAACTACGAAAAACTCAAAGTTTTCATTGTTTCGGTGGAAACCATGGAAACATTGAGAGTTTCTGTGAAAACCATGGAAACATTAATAGTTTTTTAGGAAACAAAGTAATTTCGAAACTCCTTAATGATTTCTTTTCCGTAAGCTGAAAAAGAGAAACTTTTCGGACGTTTCCTAGAAAAAGAAAATTAGAACCATGGGTTTATCAATAGTTTAAGTGGTTTCACAAACCTAAGTTCCACTGTAATGATGCTGTGATAATTTGCCACAAACGATTGCTTAACACAAATTAATTAAAAAATAATAATTTACTTAAAACAAATTCTTCCAAACCTTTTATGTTCACCCTAATTTATTGAGCTTATCGAATGCTAATTAATAAAAGTTGCAGGTATTGATAACAAAGATAAAAGACTAAAAGTTGCATGTAAAATTTTTATGCAGGGGTGTGGAGACATAAAAGATGTGATATAAGAATAAGAATAAAATTAGAATCGATATAATATATATATATATATATTATTTTGCAACATGATTATCTTATTTATATCACAAACTATTCCACAAACATTATTAATATGTGTGTAACATTGAAAGACGAAACAAGTTATTCGATACTTAACTCGAGATCATTTGGTAAAACTCGTTTGAGCTTGGTTCGTCAACATATCAAATTAAGTATGAATAAATTTTGTGTGTTCAATAAGTTTGAAACTCGACTCAATTAGTAAGAAATGATAAAATATGTACAAAAAAATCAAGCTACATGACTCGACTCCTGTTCGACTCGATTAAAGCTCGTTTGAACTCGATTTGATTAACAATCAAACAAGGTTCAAACACAAATTTCGAAGCTCGATAAGAATTCAAACAAGCTTGAATAACTCTCGACTCTATTCGACTCATTTACAGCCCTATATGTATGTTGGGTTTATAGAGACCGATTGATACTTTGGAATAGAGCCAAAAGAAAAGTCAAAACGGAGCCAGAAAGGGGAAGAATGGGCGTTGACGAAGTCAATGCTGTCACGCCCCCAAAATTGGGGTCGCGTGATGGCCATGTCCCCAAGCCCGAAAGGACTTAAAGACTCGAAACCCAGAGGTTCAAAGCAATACTAAAAAATAAAATCTCAAACTTCTCCTTTATTACAATTGCTCAAAAGTTCAGAAATAAAACAGGGTTTCCGTAAAAACGACAAAAATCCCAAAACATTTATTTAATTCAAAAAATTCTAAAAGTAACATCCTAACTAATCACCATCTTCACCACCCCAAATATTGTTCCTCATCCTCCTATGACTCGACTAAACTTTCTGCAAAATTTAGAATCGTGGTATGAGCGACAAAGGTCGCCCAGTAAATAGTTCTAACGCCTTCTACCGGTCTAGAGCATGGTAAGTATGTATACATTTTAAAAATTATGTGAAAGCATAAAACGAACTATTTTTGTTTTAAATCAAAGTAATTTATAAAAAGGGGTTTTGCAATTCAACAAAAACTTACATATATAGCATGTGATCGACTTTGTAGGCAAATCAAAATTTAGAATCACTTTATCAAATAACTTCAAATATATCAATCTATCAAAGAATTTTTCTAATGCTCATGAACTTCTTAGAACCTAGTAGTAAACTTGATCAAGTCCTAGCTGTTTATCCCGCTAGGTAGGCCAAAACTGCTATTAATTCGCCACAGTAGGCTCAAAGGTTCAAACACTGCTATTAATTCGCCGCAGGAGGCTCAAAGGTTCAAACACTGCTATTAATTCGCCGCAGGAGGCTCAAAGGTTCAAACACTGTATATTTAAAGCCCTACAGGAGGCCCGGAATTAATTCCTTACCAATAGATACTAATAACTCAGAGCATACGAATCATTCACAATTTCAAATGAAATGTTTTAACACAAGCAAATTGACAGTTTAGAAAACATAGATCACATGGTAGCAATTTTATATAAGAAAACTAAATCTAGCATGCTCAAGACCTATTTTAATATCAAAATAGTTTTACAAAATATAACATGGAGTTTTGAAATAAATTTCACAAACAATAGAAGGGTAAAAACCACTTACTATTTTGAAACTCGATTTAGCTACACGTCTGTGGGGTTTTTCGGATCCTACAACATTGGATTTACAAAGTAAGAACCTAATTGTTATCATAAAATACTATAGAAAAAACTAGGGTTTTTCAAAATATCTACCTCACCGTCAGCCCGAGCTTGAACAACAACAGCCTCCTCGAATTTTTCTAATGAACTTCCTAAGCCTAGATGAAATTTGAGGGAGAAATATGAATAAGAGGTGCAATTTTCGTATGCATAGGTGGGGGTTATTTATAGGGGAGTCTGGGGTTCAGTTAGAAGAGTTTGAGTAGGTTTCTAAGTCCCTAAGGGGTTAGATATGATGAGATAGGTTTAAATCCACTAGATTTGGTAGATTTGAGGTGATATGCTCATCTAAATCACGTGTTAATTAATATATCCGAAAATTCATTATTTAATTGAGAAAACAAGTAGAAAGATACATCTATATATAAATATAACTATTACTGATAATGCATTAAAAGAGTTTGGATAAGCTTCAAGTTGTTAGAGTTAAATTTTTGTTAGGATTTGATAACAACTTAGATGTAGGGTTGTAACCAAGTTATATCCCTAGATTTTAGTTGATTCTAATATATCATTTTAAATAAGTTGGTAATATCTAAATATATATATATATATATTCTATTTAATAATAGCTTAATTGATAATTATATGAAATAAAGGGGCGGGGTGTTACAAATGCCGTGGCGTTCCTGCCAGAACATCGTGGCTTTGGTGGCAGAGGTGCAACGCCGTGGCGTTGTAAGGACGAACGCCAAGGCATTCGCGGCATCAATCAAAGATGCCTTTTTTAGGCTGAAAATCCGTATGATTGGTTTTCTTATTGGTTTTGACTTGTGATTTGGCAGATGACTTGTATTAGGAGTGTTTTCCTAATTACCTAAGAATAGGATTGTGTTTACCAATAATGTCCAGCACATTTGGTAGATAGCTGAGTTCCTTAAGCATGTTATCCAGAGTTCGATCCCTGGCTATTTGTATGAAAAAACTTTGTTGGGAGAAGCAAAACCCACTTCGGTGATTACTACTCCTCGAAGGGATTAGTTTTCGGCGTCCGACTGGGGAAAATTCTTGGTATAAACCAAGAATAGGATTGTGTTTCCTATTTAGATTAAGGTTTTTTCTTTCCTTGTGTATCAAGTCTTTCACTTATAAATAAGACTTGTATTATTGTAATTGGTGTGATTCTCTAGTTAGACTTAGAAATAAAAGATGTAGTCTAGAGTTCGCCAGTGGATATAGGTAAGTTATACCGAACCACGTTAAATCTCCTTGTGTCATTGTTTTTTTTGCTTCTTCATATTCCTTGTTTTAGTTTTTTTTCGTGCTCTGATGACCTAGCATTCCTAACAATGTGTGCAATGATAAAGAAAACAAATAATTTCAATAAAAAATGGTTATTAAATGTGTAAAGACTAAAGATATATATATTTATCATTTTTAATTTAATAAATTATAAAAAATGGAGTGGAGTGCATGTTATTTGCTATATTTTTTTAAAACAACAAATATTAATCAGATGTTTTTATAATACAACGGGTAACAAATACAAAGATGTAAAATGCTTTTTTTCCATTAATTGTAATTTTGAACCAATGTTTCCAGCTTCTAGAAATTCGTCAATAATTGGGGTATAAATATATATGAAATAATTAAGTAATCGAGCTGGTGTTTTACAGCCTCTTGATCTCTATCCGGAAAAGGTAATGATATCTTTTTAGACAAACGAAGTTAATCATGTATATTTATACCAGGAATATATGAATAATTAACAATTAATTAATAATTAGTAGTTTACTCATTATAAGTATCAGCAATTAGTAATCAATTACTATTAAGTGTTTGAATTTTCTGCTATGTCATGAGTTGATTGGCAAGTGTACAACATCTTCTCAACCTCACTCATCATTTTTTTTGGGTTTATTGCAATTTACTCCTTGTGAAATTCATATATAACAAAAAAACTCTCTGTGAAGAAAAAAAAAAGCAATTTACCTCCTTATGTTTTCCAGAATGAAGCAAAAACACTCCCTACGCGCGCCACACGCCAAAACCGAGACTTTGCGTGCTGTTTTTCGTTGTTTAAAGTCCACTTTGCCCTTTTTGCTAACTATAAAAAGCCCTAATTACCTTATATTTGGTCTCCCCATTCTTATTCAACAACCTAGACGCCTCCTACACCAAAAGAAAAGATTTTCTTCCATGGCTTTAAAGTGTAAAATCTGCGGGGAGGCGCGTGGGGAGTGTTTTTGCTTCATTCTGGAAAACACAGGAAGGTAAATTGCTTATTTTTTTTTCACAGGAAGTTTTTTTGCTATATACGAATTTCACAGGGAGGTAAATTGCAATAAACCCTTTTTTTTGTTGTTGTTGAGACGATGCCCTATTGATAGATCTGAAATCAACGAAACGTACGATGGTCTATCTTGTTACGTGTATGAATTTTTAGTTAATATTTGATATATTATTTCTCTCTCAATTGTGAGAGTTGTAGTCATCGGTATAAGTGTTTCGACCTTCATAACTTTATAATTGAATCTTGTCTAGAATTTATTTATAGTTTAATCTCTAACATATATAATACTGCAATTTCTGTAATTATTTCATAAAACAATACTAACGTATATACACACGAATTGTCATCTCAACTGTAACCTTTTGATTTTGATAAAATTAATTTCTCAAAAAAACAACACAAATACCAACATCAGATGGGATTCAAACCCGAAACCATTTACAAGGTCGTGATATTAAGAAGCATGATTTATTTACTACTTAAATTCTTTGACAATGAAAGATAACTTAATTAGAAGTACTTCTCAACCAATTACGGATATTTTAAATCGAAAAAATAAATAAAACATATTATAAACGTGATTATCCTTATTAGGAGAAAATTCACAAACCCTAATTAGGTTTATGAATGTGAGTAATTCAAAGTCATGGACGACGCATGCCATTAGGAGTCCCAATCATGAAGTCCCAACTCCCAAATTCCCAATCAAGCGGTCAATATTTCAAACTAGGACTAAATTCAGATTGTGGGGCTGACCACGTGTCTTCACTGGTGCATCGTTTAAAACATGACTAGAACCTGCAATATTGTATTTAATATTATAAATAAATACAACCTGTACTCTTTGCTTATTCGAAACATCGTGACGCACTCAATTATGTATTTAATATTATAAATAAAATACTTATTTATTATTTTATGATACTAAAAAATTTCATCACTTAAAGTTTTCTTATATAAAAGGGCTAGTCATTACACCGGGTTTCCCGGTTTTGTGCCGGTTCGGCGTGGGTCTGTTGTCGCCCGCTGCAGATACATACTCGGACCGGTCAGAGGTCCGATTCCCGATTAAACTGGTCGGACCGGCTGGTTCGGTTCGGGTTTAAAAACCTTGGTTGTCACATCAAAGGGGGAATAATAAGTGCTTATAAAAAAAAATTGATAATAATAATTCACTCATATATTAATTAAATTGGCACTTGTCAATCTTACATTAATATTATATTATTATGTGACACCATTGTGAGATAGAAAACCTGTTCTGTTTTCGTTTCTATAGAAACCAGCAACGGTTGCAAATCGATAGAGAAATATTAAAAAGTATAAAATATACCAAGTAAAAAAGTACAAAAAATTACAAATTTGTTATATTTAAAGTATTGTCATATAATATTTTAAATTAATGTTAAATAAAACTTTTTAATAAACATTTTAAATTAATTTTTGTAATCTAATTTTTGTCACGAATGTATTTGGAATGCCACCAAATCCGTGACAAATGCGTAACAAAAGGTTTTATGATACAAACATTCACGTTTTGTTGCGCACGTTTTGTAGCAAATTAAAAGCCATTTTCTCTATAGTAAGCAGCAGCCAAATTTAACTTCAGGAAATTTGAACCCAAAAAGAGTTCGACTCAAGTACATTAATTTATCAATTGATTAGTATCAATGACTTAAAGTCAGAGGGTTAGTGGTAGCAGTTATCCCTCTAAAAAAAATAATTTATCCTACAAATTTCTAATATTTAAAATTTTGCTCCCATAAACATATAAATATTAATTAAGTTTTTCTCTCTTTTCTTTTTCCTTTTGTACATAGTTGCCCTCAGGCCAAAAATTTTGGCTTCGTCTCTGATTGGTATTATGTGTAATAAAAGAAGAGATGTATCATAAATGAAGTATTCCGACATTTATCTATCTCTCTAATTCAATTTAGGATTAAAGATTTATTTTGTACGTTAATTCTACGTTTTGACCAAGAATTTAGTGAGAAAATGAGGGAAATTGATTAAGTCTATACAATAAGGTACAAAACACCATTATTCGAAGCAAATTCTCTCTCCTAAAGAGAGAACAAAAGGCATATAATATATAATTAAAAAAAGAAAATTCTCAATTAATTATTGGAAAATGTGGAAATTCTCTGTGCTGCTATTTGGGAAGACAGGAGGAATCATATCCTGTAGGAGTCCACGGTCAGTAAACTGGTGGAACTGCGGCTGATGTTGGGCTAAAGTTTGCGGCTGATAATACAAATTGCTTGAATTGGCGTAACTGCAAAAATACTGAGGGAAGCTTTGATTTTCTTGCAGTTGTGGTAACGGCAGCCCTAGCATTGACGGTGGTGCAAACATTCCGGCCATATCGCCACGGCGGGCCGCCGGTTCGTTGTGGTTGTGTTGGCCTTCATATGTTGTGATCACAATCGAAGGGTCTATAAATGATCTCTCTAGGCGCTTCTTCACCGGGCATTTTCCAGTTGTGCATCTGTAGTAGCTTCTGAAATATGGGTAATTTTAGGTTAATTAATTAAAGTGTATTACAGGACAAATATAAACGAATTATTGTTACATATCTTAATGGTAACATTCCATCATGAAATATAATATATATATATAGATATAAAGATAATATACATTCGATTTGAAAAGGATCGTCGATTAAAAGATGATTTTTCCAACTCCCTTTCAGTTGATATGGACCACGACCAATTATGAGGCCGAAGGTGAATTAAAGTAGTCGCTTTTAATATATATTCATATAAAACAAATATGTATTATAATTAAGGGTTTTACATTTTAGCAAGGCTAGCTACTTGCATGATATGGTAAGTAGTAGTGTGTACATGCTAGCTACGGTTGTGCTAGCTCAAACTACAAAGAAACACCAAATTAATGAAATATACTACATCCCCTCTTTTGTTCATCATTACTGTATTAAAGTTTGACATATAGCTACTTTGCATGATTTTATGTGTTCTTATATATATATATGTGTGTATATATATATATATATATATCAATGAAAATGAAATTAATTTAACCTTGGATAGGGGCTATTCTTGACAGCCTTCTGCCCATATTTTCTCCATCTATATCCATCTTCCAAGAGATCAACCTCACTCTTTGTCATGAAAGCAAATCTTGGCTCCCTTTGCTTCTTCTCTTTTTTCTTCTTCGCTTTACCCCTAATTTATTAATTTCACATATATAAAAAAATAAAAAATAAAAAATGCTATTTTCCCCCTATAAATTAAATGAATACAAAATAATCCACGTACTCTTTCTTAGAGCTCTCTTCTCCATCTTCAGCCATTTTCCCTTTTTTCCTTCCCTTGTTTGAATTTTCATCATTCGGCGCCGCCTCGGTGGAGGAGGAGGAAGCGGAAGAGTTGGGCGTAGCTGGTATTTCGCCGCCACACACAGCCTCCACCGCCGGTTTTCCACTGTCTTTAAAGCTGCCACCTGCAGATCCATGCAGAAAGTCGGTGAAGTTTACGTACAACGTCGGATCAAACATTTGCAGACCGTTAACTGATGAATCAGTGGAGAAGGTAGAAGTGTTCTCGCCGGAGTACGGAAAGGTGGCGGCGCCGCCGCTGGTGTTGTGCAGCTGATCATCATCAGGAAAAGTTTGGTGATAATAAAACGGGTTGAATTCTTCAGACATGGAAAGATTTTACGAAGACGAAGAGAATATGGAATAATTTTTGTAGTAGATTAGTTGAGAAGAATATGAAGTTGGAGAATTAGAGCTTAATTTGCTATATATATAGGTGTGAAGAAAATATCGCCTGGGTCGGTGCTATTAATTCGGATCTTCTATTGCAAATGATGTTGCATCTCCTATTGTATTTACCTTTATATATGACAAGTGTACAAAATTCAAATTATTTATATATTTAAGGAAAATATTTATACACTTATCATGCATAGAATCTATGCAATAAGAGATGAAACATCATTCTACAATAGAGGATCTTGTGTACGGTGACTTTACAAATTATAGGTTGTAACAAAATTGGCTTTTATTGCATGATATGACATGTATTAATTAAGGTTTCAAATTTTAATATTAAAAATTAACATAAGCTTAGTTGGTAAAAATGCTGTATAATCCACATATTATACGTGTACGTACTATTGTATGCATCTCTATACATGACAAATGTACAAAATTCAAATAATTTATATATTTAAGAAAAAGATTTATACACTTATTATGCATAAAATAAATGCAATAAGAGATATAACACCATTATACAATAGAAGATCTTGTGTACGGTGGCTTTATAAATTATAGGTTGTAACAAAATTGGCTTTTATTGCATGATATGACATGTATTAATTAAGGTTTCAAATTTTAATATTAAAAATTGTCATAAGCTTCGTTGGTAAAAATGCGTATAATACACGTATTATATGCGTACGTATGAATTTTTTAAAAAAACTCCTCTTTTCTGTCTCAAACTCAAAGATATAGCAAAAAACGCGTATCTTTGGAGGAAGGAGTTTTTTTATCGTGTTATATCGCCGTTCCGTATTTTACCCAGAAAAGGTCGGCAACTGCAGGCGAGATGAATGAAGAAGAAGAAAGGAGTATTATCTGATAAGGATTACTTACCCAATAAGGATACTGCCAAGATTAATAAGGGTAAGATTAAAGGGTAATATTATTTCAAGAAATAGGGTTTAAATTAATCAGCTTGAATTTTCTTCTAGTGAATGTCGTCAAAGCCACAGAGGTAATTTTGCTTGAATTTAAACCTTTTTGCTTTTATTAATTCTTATCAAGAACTTCGTGTGAAATTTCAAAGAATTGCATAAATTTCACTTTCATAATATCATCTGATTATCCAAATATTTGTAATTAAATTTTGAAAACAAGCATTTTATTACTATTTCAGCCAATTAATCCTCTTACTTCTTTGTTGGAAAAATCGCAATTTTGGTACCCTAAGGTAAGACTAGTTTGCAAATGGTACGACGCTTTTCACTTTTGGTACCAAATATGTTTTTTTTCCTCACTTTGGGTACCACCGTTAGTAATTTGACGGATTTTGAGGCACATGTCCATTAACTTTTGATTTTGGGAGGAAAATATACCTATTGAGGCTGATTTGGAAGGAAATACACGGTTAAATGGATCAAATTTGACCAAATTGGTTTTTTTAAGGCCAATTTTTTGTGGTTGTGCTCATTTGAGCTAAAATAATTAAAGTTTTTCTTCCAAAAACTATGACTTCTTCCTCTAGCAGAAATATGCTCTATTTCACCTGCTACTACCTCTGCTAGAGGAAGAAGAATAAGAAGAAGTCATGGTTTTTGAAAGAAAAATTTGAAATTTTTTAGCTTAAATGAGCAAAATCACAAAAAATTAGCCTTAAAAAGACCAAATTGGTCAAATTTGATCCATTTAACCGTGTATTTCCCTCCAAATCAGCCTCAAAAAATGACTGTGTTTGTTTTTTATTTTAAGCTGAGTTTTTGACCAAAATCCAACCCAAAATTTATTTAAATGTGGATTATTTGGCCAAACATGAGGCCCAACATGGGCCTCATGTTTGGCCAAATAACTCAACATGAGTTTGGTCAAAAAAATCAAAAAACTCTTGTCGGTATTTTTTCTCTCCCTCAACTCACAGCTCTCTCCCCCCCCCCCCCTCTCTCCTTTCTCTCTCTGTTCTCTCTCTCTGCTCCCTCTCTCTCTCCTCTCTCCTCCCTCTCTCCGCGCTCTCTCTTTGTCTCCTCCCTCTCTCTGCCTTCTCTCTCTCTCCGAAAAATACGCGAGTGAGAAAAAAAATTCAGCAATTGAAAGGGAAAATCAAGCTTATAATTTAGAAGCCATCTCCGACCACAACCCACCGCAGACGACCGACCACCGCTACCTTCTGCAACACCCATATTTACCCAGATCGGTCCATGGCTACCAGTCGATTGAAGATTGGTATCAGTATATATGTGTGTATTAAGTTTACATACTGCCCACGAAATAAATGATGTGTGTATAAACGGTGAAAGATCAATCCATTTATTTTTATTTGAAAAAGAAATGCATTAATATTAATCGCCTAGTGTTGATGAAAGTTGAAGATTCAAAAGTGGCGGCTACTGTGCTGGGGCAAAGTGTACAATATATATGGTCAAAGTGTACAATATATATGTGTAATGTCATAATAATATATGTATATTAATATTATACTTTATATATATACATATGTATATATATTTATGGGGTTATATGTAAAACTTATATTATATATCTATGTATATTATTCTTATATCTCATGTATAGTGTAATTTTATAATATTATATATATATATAAGCTTGGGTATGACCCTCTTTTTGTTTCTTAAATTCAAGAAATTCCTTATATAAAGGATCTTGAGCTGATGATAAATCAGCTGCTATTAGCTTCTTTCTTCCATGTTGTGTCAGAATATTATCCTGACCTCTTCCACGACCACCTCTGCCTCTATAAGAGGAGAGTCCTCTTCCATGAAACTGCATTTCTGTCATATTAAAATTCTTTGATTAAGCAGAGAGTCTATTGAGCAAGCCATTGACAAATTGTAATTCCCATAATAAGCATTGATTTTTGTGCTTTAGAGCACAACTTCTATATGTTAAACTCTGCATTTGGAACTCAGGAGAATTGATTTCAGTTTCTCAATATTTGAGACTTTTCTGAAGATAATATCTTCTAATTTGAAGTCTTTTAATGCAATTAGCATCTCCATATATTTTTAAATAATAAGGATCATTAATTAGATCAGGAACCCCAATTCTTCCTAAGTAGCGACGATGATGGGGAAGAACATAATATACTGAACAACCATATAAATTGTGAATATATAATTTTTGCATTGTTTGTATAGAGGAATATTCTGAAAATCTTGATCCTGCAAAATTCATGATAAATATTCTCTAGTCAGAAAATCTGGAAGATTATTATCTTCTCATTTTTTATAAATAATTTCAAAATCAAAAGGAGCGAGATGCGCCTGCCATCTAGCAAACATTTGCTTAGAAACATTATGTTTAAAATCTTTTTGAAACATAAACTTGGCTGCTTTACAGTCTGTTTTTATCACAAAATGTTGATTATATAAATCATCTTGAAATTTTAATACACATTTTACTATGGCAAGAATTTCTTTGGCTATTGTAGCATAATTCTTTTGACTGTCATTCCATTTTCCAGAATGAAATTTGATAAGATTTTCTTGTTTTGTAATAGGATTAATTTGTTTTAAAATACCACCATAACCAATTTCAGAAGCATCAGTTTCCACAATTTTTTCCCAATTTGGGTTAGCTAGCATTAAACAAGGTAAAGTTTTCACCTTTTCTTTTATTTTCTTTACAGCATTAGTATGCTGTTCTGACCAAGGTTTTGGTTTCTTTTTTAATCTATCATATAAAATAGTTGTGTCTTCAGCAAGATTTTTATAATAGGCTGAAATATAATTCAAGCTTCCTAAAAATCTTTGTAACTGAGTTTTATCTGTAATTTCATCAAGAAATTTAGAAGCAAAATCAATACTTCTATTGATAGGAATAATATTACCTTTCTCAATATTATGACCAAGAAATCTAACATTCGTTTGGAATAAAGATATTTTTGGTTTAGATATTACCAGGCCATTTTGAATAATAATTTTTCTAAACATATCTAAATGTTTAAAATGAGATTCTATATCCTTGGAAAATACAAGAATATCATCAATATATACGATAATAAATTCACTATAAGGAGTAAAAATATCATTCATTATTTTTTGAAATTCTGACGGAGCATTCTTTAATCCAAAAGGCATAACATTCCATTCATAATGTCCTATAGGAACATTAAAAGCAGTTTTATATCTATCAGCTTTATTAATCTGAATTTGCCAATATCCTGATTTTAAATCAAATTTAGAAAATATAATGGCATTATATAATCTATCCAACAAATCTTTTTTATTAGGAATTGGGTGTCTGATCCATTTTAGAACCTTATTAAGAGGCTTATAATTAATTACAAGCCTAGGAACTCCTCTTTCTTGTTCACTATGTTTATTAACATAAAATGCAGTGCATGACCATGGAGATTGAGAAGGACAGATTAATTTTTTACTAAGCAAAGATTCAATTTCTTTTTTACATAATTCTAGATATTCAGAATTCATTTGACAAGGTCTTGCTTTAGTAGGAATATTTTTTTCATCAAAATCATTTTCATATGGTAAATCAACAATATGTTTTTTCCTGTCCCAGAAAGCATTAGGATGATCATTACAAATTTCTAAACAGAATTTATTATGTAAAAGTTTTATTTTATCTTGTAATTTTGGATTTTGTAGTTTGTCTTCTATGGTTAAAAGACAAACTTCATTTTTAAGAAAATTTAATTGATTTTCTTTTGCTTTAATTTGTTCATACATTCCATGTAATACTTTGGTAAAAGGTTTTGTGATAAATTTCAAATGTATAGGCTTATTATTGTAAGTACCTATAATTCCTTCTTTATTTACAGTTATAAAAGGATAAATTTTTGTTATAAAAGGTGATCCAAGTATAACTTGGTTTGAAATATTTTTAACAAGTAAAAAACTTGTGGGTATGCAAGTTTTATCAATACAAACAAAAGCTTTGGGAAGCTTAAAACTGATATCCAATTTTTGTCCTTCAGCATGGGATAAAGAATGAGTAGTTTTTTCAAAATATCTTGTAGGAATTAATCCTTCTTGTATTACGTTTAAATCAGCACCACTATCAATTAAAGCAATAAATTCTTGAGAAAAATAATTATCTATTAATAAAGTTATTTGTACAGTCCATTTTTGGGACATAATTTGTTCCAGAGTATTTAAGAAATTATCATTGGAAAATTGAAGAGTTTGCATATTAACTATTGGTTCTTCTTGAAGAGAATTAGTTTCAGAATTATGTTCTAATCTTGATATTCTATTATCAAGGACTTTATTTTCTTGTTTTAAAGAATTAATTTCTTTCTTTAAATGATTTATTTCTATCATAAGGTCATTTACTGATGTAGGAGTGTTTACTACCTGTCTATCTTTTAATAATTTATAAACTTCTGACATAGAATATGGTTCTGGAGAAGTTATGACTTCCTCAGGGACATTTCGTGTGTTAATAGAAGTACTAGGAGTAGTAGGAATATTGTCAATTTGATCAATTATTTTTTATCTTAAATCCGAATCCTTTATATGTTTTAGTAGTTCAAAATATTTTGGCTATCTAAAACATTTATTTCCATATCTTGAAATTGAGATAGAATTTTATAATATTCTTCATTTTCCAGATTATTAATACAAGGTTGACCTTTACTACATGGTTCACATTCTGACTCCGATGTAGATTCCGATTCTGATATTATTGACTCATTATCTAAAACTTTAAGCCTTTCAGAATTACTACTATCTTCAGAATATGATTCTGTTTCTGAATTATCAGTATCCGAGTTTAATAAGATTTTGGATATTTTTTCTTTTATATCATCACCTATTTGGAGATTGTTAATTTTCTTTTTGGTCCAACAATTTCTTGCATAATGACCTGTTCTACCACATTTTCTACAAACAATAAATTTTCTTTTAGCTTGTTTATTTTCTTCTTTTTCTTCTTTTCTTTTGAATTTTTTCTCCCATTTCTTTTGAGAATTTTTTCGTTTTCTTTTCAGATATTTAAATTTTTTATCTTTATTCTTTTCTTTTAAAGGTTTAAGTTTATGAGAAGAAGGGATATCCATGCCAAATTGACTACAGAATTGGCCTAATTGTTTTCTTTCTATGAGGTTTTGTCTTTTTAATTGTTGATTTAATTTTATTTCATTACAAAGATGTAATCCTTCTTGGATACATACCCCAATTAATTTACCATAGGTATAATTATCATAAGGAATAGATATTAAATCACCTCGTAAATTCCTTCTAACTCTTTCAGCAAATAAATGAGGTAACCCATCAATAAATTTAGATTTCCAATGAGAACTATTACTTTCAGGTAATTCCATGACTCTACTTAGGAAATTATCTTTATACCATCTAAAATCTGTTAGTGTTTTACACTTAAGATTTTGTAATAATGTTCTAATTGTTTCACTATTATCAGAATATCTTCCAGTAAAATGTTCAACAATATTAACGATTAAAGTATATACTGAATTTTCAACTAATTTATTATCTTCCTGTTTAACAGTGTTTAAAATTTCATCTTTATTTGCTTGGGTTAAATAATGATCCCACCATCCTTTTAATTGACCTGTAAATCCTGCAATTATCATTTTTGCAACAGTCCTATCTGTATTATTATTGCTTTTACAAATGGTAGAATACATAAGCATTCTGTGAACAGCATTATAAATTTGTTTTTCAGTATAGCCATCAATATTCCATTCATAAATATTTTTGCCACTATAACTATTACTAAGAATAAATTCTTGTTTTCATGTAAAACGTCCATAGGAGAAGGTCTCCTATAATAATATAACCTTTGACTGGGTTTATTTGCCCATTTTTCCTTATCAATTTTATTAATTGTATCAACATTTTCATCTAGTGTATTTATGGTTAATTTCTCCTTTAGTACTTTTTCAACTTTTGATGCAAGTCGTTGAATATTATTATCAATACGAGATCCTTCTCTTAGAGTATTCTCAAAGTCTTCTTCTAAAGTATTTATTGTTAATTTATCAAATTTGTCTTTTAAGAATTTTTCTAATTCTGTAGTAGATTTTAATTTAAAATCTCGAATTTCAGGAGGAGACTGAATACTGGGACTTGCAGTGTGACCTTTTCCATTATGACCAGTATGACTAGTACCAATGATTTCAAGATCCTTTTCAGGAAGTTTAGATTTATCTATTAATATACTTAGTTTATTTATTCTATCATGTAAAGAAGCTATTTGTTCTCCTAACACATTCAAAAACATATTAGCATAGTTTTGTTGTTCAATAAGAATATTAATATGTTGACATGTAACTTGTAAAGTATTGTTTTCAAATATTTTTGAAAAGGCAAGAAAATTACAGATTTTCCCTTCTTTTTCCATTTGAAATGCTTGTGAAGGAGGATAAATATCTTTATTTATTTGTCCATTTAAAAGTTTATAATTTCTTTCTATTACAGCGATATATTGTTCAACATATGTAGACATAAACCATGGAACAAAAGGAATGAGAGTATTTTTCTCAGAACAAGTTTTATAAAATTGTTCTTGTATATAATTTTGTTCACTTAGATTAAAATTATCAAAAAACCAATTTCTAAATAATTCCCATCTAGGCAAATTGAATTCTTTTTTAATATTTTTCCTAGCCTGAGAGCCAGGACTAAAATCAATTTTAGGCCAAAAATCCATTAAAAAGGTGGCATACTCATTTCAGACATTGTCTCCGCCTACTTAATATTATTAGCATGCTTATTATTATATCCTTTTACAATATTGTCTTGATTAATATATAATTCATCAATTCTAGAATCTCTTAACGATTCTTGTGTTTCCTCTTTTTCATCTCTTATTTGAGAAGTAGATGCCCTCGAAGGAGTTTCAACAATATAATCAATAGGTGAAATATAAGAATGTAAAGATTGGGATCGAGATCTAGATAATTTTGAAGATGGTCCTAAAAATCTATTTGGATGTTCAAATTGTAAATTTATGGTCCCTTCTTGAGACTGTATTACATCTACCAGATTTGACTGTATTTGTGGTTGTGTAGGTACAGCTTTTTCAATTATCCAGTGTTCAGGAAAAGCAATTTCTTCCCATTTTATAGATCTCCTTGTAATAATATTAGACTTACTAAAATTTGTTTCAATTAATATAGTTTCATTTAAGGGTTTATCAACCTTTTTACAACGAGGATTTAAAGTATACAAAGGTTTATAATAAATTCTATAACAAACACATATAACTTCTGATCCAGAAACATAATTATAACCATGAGTTTTAACATTTAAAGTCAAAGCATCAAGAATATTAACATCAGATAAAGATAATTATAAATTTGGATAAACATCAAAATAAACTGGACCATGGGCCAAACTAGATTGTATAATTCCCATTAAAGATTGTTTCCAATTTAAATTTCTACCATCTCTTAAGGCTGCTATAAAACTTTCAGGCAAACCTTCTAATGTAAGTGGTTTAAACGCAATTTGCACTAATCCTATATGAAGAAATTTATGTGTATTCCTATAAGGAAGTATATCCTTTTCACTCAATAATTTAATAATCATTTCTTCATTATACAGGGAAATAGATTGTTCAGTGGTTTTTACCAACTGTTTTAATCCTAATTTTTCAAAAGTTCCTAATTTATAAATTGTTTTTGGTTCAATTCTAGGGATAGTCCACTTATTAAGTAGATCTAAATCCTGTGGTAATTCAAATTCAAGATTGAGACTATTTTTTACAGTATCCTGATTTCTAATCATTGCAATAATCAAGTTTTTTGTGTTTTGTGTTAAATTATATCCTTACCCAACATGATTTCCCCCTAAAAACATGGCTCTGATACCATCTACGCCCAGGGACAGATGATTCCAAAGAGAGATAGCGATTATGGACGATTTACTGGACCTAATGCCCATATGGTATTTTACATATGTGATTATTAAATACATATATATAAATATATCACATCAATTCCAATATATATACATATACTCATTCATGTATATTACAATAATTTCAAACTTATATTATAATATACTTTTCAATCATCAATTAATTATTAAAACAACTTTTTCAGACAAAAACTTACATGATTTGACTGCTACAATGATTTTTGTTACTTCTGAAAACAAAACCAAACACATTTTCACAAAAAAAAAAAAAAACACTCAAATGTTACTCCAAAATAGCTAATCCAAACACATTCTCGCGAAAAATAATTAAAATACTAATTCTTCAAAACAAAACCAAACACATTTTCATCAAAATACACAAGTCCCAATAAAATGTTTCACCAAAAACACCCCTCAAAATAAAAACAAATACAACCTATATTTTTCCCCCAAAACCAAAAGTTATCGGACATGTGCAAGGCATATGTCAAATATTCTACAATCTTTTAATATTTAAAATTGCTACCAAAACCTAAAAATATTAAGTTTTTCTCTTCTTTGTTTTTTTTTTTTCCTTTCTGTACAGAGTTCTCCTCGGACCAAAATTCTTAGCTTCGTCCCTAATTGGTATTATGTATAGTAAAAAAAAGAGATTAATCATATAATCAAGTATCCCAACATTTATCTATCTCTCTAATTCCATTTCGGATTAAACATTTAATTTGTACGTTAATGCTACGTTTTGATCAAGAATTTAACGAGAAAACATGGAAAATTGACGAAGTCTATACTATAAGGTACAAAATAACATTATTTTGAGCAAATGCTTTCTCTTAAAGAGATAAGAGGGAACAAAAGGCGCGCGCGCGCACACACACACACACACACATATATATATATATATATAAACAAATTCTCAATTAATTACTGAAAAATGTGAATGTCTCGATGCTGCTATTTGGGAACGCAGGAGGAATTATATCCTGTAGGAGTCCATGGTCAGTAAACTGGTGGAACTGCTGCTGATGTTGGATTAAAGTTTGTGGTTGATGATATAAATTGCTTGTACTGCCGCCATTATAACTGTAGAGATGCTGATGAGGTATCTGAACTAAGAGTTCTGGAGGGAAGCTCTGATTTTCTTGCAGCTGAGGTAACGGCGGCACTAGCATTGACGGTGGTGCAAACATTCCAGCCATATCGCCACGGCGAGCCGCCGGTTCGTTGTGGTTGTGTTGGCCTTCATATGTTGTGATCACAATCGAAGGGTCTATAAATGATCTCTCTAGACGCTTCTTCACCGGGCATTTTTCAGTTGTGCATCTGTAGTAGCTTCTGCATTATTACGGGTAATTTTAGGTTAATTTTCGAGTCTTCTCATTTAGTTTTATGCAAATGAATTCTACCTAGTCTCGAGTGATACAATTCATTACGAATAAAGTGTAATGCACGAGAAACATAAATGAGTTGTTGTTACATATTAACTTAATAGTAACATGTCATCGTGTATAGAAAGATAGATAGATAGCTAATATTCAATTTAAAAAGATGATCGATTAAAATATGATTTTCCAACTCCGATCCCCTTCAGTTGACAAGGACCATGACCAAATGGGGTCGGAAGTGAATTAAGGTACTGACTATCAAGCGACTTTAGCTTGCCTTTTAATATAAATTCATTTAGTATTATAATTAAGGGTTTTACATTAATTTAGCAAGCTACTTCCATGATATTGTGATTAGTAGTTTGTACATATTAGCTAGGGTTGTGCTCAAACTACAAAGAAACACCAAATTAATGAAATATACTACATTCCTCTTTTGTTCATCATTACTGTATTAATTAATCTGCAATTAAGTAATTAATTAAGAAGATGATACAAGTTAACAACATTAAAGTTTGACATATAGCTACTTAATTTGCATGATTTTATGTGTTTTCATATATATCTATATATATGTAGATATATATCAATGAAAATGAAATTAATTAACCTTGGATAAGGGCTATTCTTGACAGCCTTCTGCCCATATTTTCTCCATCTATATCCATCGTCCAAATGATCAACCTCACTCTTTGGCATGAAAACAAATCTTGGCTCCCTTTACTTCTTCTCTTTTTTCTTCTTCGCTTTAACCCTAATTTATTAATTTCACATATATAAAAAACAAAAAACAAAAATTAAAAAAATGCTATGTTCCCCCTATAAATTAAATCAATACAAAATAATCCAGTACGTACTCTTTCTTAGAGCTCTCTTCTCCATCTTCAGACATTTTCTTTTTTTTCTTACCCTTGTTCAAATATTCATTGTCCTCCGCCGCCTTGGAGGCGGAGGAGGAGCCCAACGAGTTGGGCGTAGCTGGTATTTCGCCGCCATACACAGCCTCCACCGCCGGGTTTTCACCGTCTTTGAAAGAGTTGTAATCTGCAGATCCATGCAGAAAGTCGGTGAAGGTTACGTAAGACGTCGGATCAAACATTTGCAGACCGTTAACTGATGAATTTGTGGAAAAGGTGAAAGTGTTGTCGCCGGAATGCGGAAAGGTGGCGGCGCCGCCGCTGGTGTTGCGCAGCTGATCATCATCGGTAAAGGTTTGGTGATAGTAAAACCGGTTAAATTCTTCAGACATGGAAAGATTAATTTTACGAAGAGGAAGAGAATAATAAAGGAATAATTGAAGTAGTAATTAGTAGATTAGTTGAGAAGAATTAATATGAAGTTGGAGAAGAGCTTAGTTTGCTATATATATATATATATATAGGTGGGAAGAAAATATCTCCTGAGTCGGTGCTATATAAATTATAGGTTGTAAAAAAATTGGCATATTAATTAATATACCAGGAATATATGAATAATTAACAATTAATTAATAATTAGTAATTTACTCATTACTAGTATCAGCAATTAGTAAGCAATTACTATTAAGTGTTTGGATTTTCTGCGATGTTTGGATGAGTTGATTGGCAACAGTACATCATCTTCTCGACCTCACTCATCATTCTTTTTATCGCTGTGACAATGCTCGATTGATGGATCTGATTTCAATGAAACGTACAACGGCCTATCTTTAATGTTTATAAATTTCTAGTTAATATTTGATGTATTATTTCTCTCTCTTGTTAGAGTTGTAGTCACCAGTAAAGTGTTTCGACCTTCGTTTCTTTATAATTGAATCTTGTCTAGAATTCATTTATTGTTTAATCTCTAACATATATAATACAACAATTTCTGTAATTATTTCATAAAAGAATATTACTGTATATACATACGATTGTCATCTCAACTGTAAACTTTTGATTTTGATAAAATAAATTTCTTGAAAAAACATCACAACATTAGATGGGATTTCAAACCCGAAACCATTTACTACATCGTGATATTAAGAAGCTTAATTTAGTACTTAAATTCTTTGACAGTGAAAGATAACTTAATTAGAAGTAATTCTCAATCAATTATGTATATTTTTAATTGAAAAAATAAACAAAACATATAAACGTGATTATCCTTATTCGGAGAAAATTCAAAAAAAAAAAGTTGCAACCAAAAAAGCTAAACCCTAATTAGGTTTATGAATGTGAGTAATCAAAAGTCTACGCATGCCTTAAGGAGTCCCAATCACGAAGTCCCAACTCCCAATTAAGCAGCCAATATTTCAAACTAGGACTAAATTCAGATTGTGGGGCTGACCACGTGTCTTCACTGGTGCACCGTTTAGAACATGATAGAAATTAGAACCGCCGCCTAGATTCTTGCTTCTTAGAAACTTCTTATCACTCAACCCGTTCACTTAATTTAACTAGCGGTCGCTAGGTCTACGTATACTCGATGCATGTCACTATAAGAAAATTGAGTATTAGTAATAAAAATATATGCCATGACTTAAAATTATGGTTTAAGCTCAAGGTTAACTTGACCGTGGTAGATATTTCATATAGTCACACTAAAGTTAGCCGTGGAAAAAAAGAATGCTAGCTAATTTATGCTCTAACTAGCTGTGGTGGAAAAATGTTAACCTAACATTTTTTTACAATGACTAAAAGTCATGGTTTTTACAATGAACAAAGCATTGAGCTTGACTATAATCCATAGTAAATGTTTTGACCATGCTTGCAAATACCACGATCAAAGCCGTGGTCAATTGATTTTAACCATTACAAAGAGACTTTTTACCATGACAAATTGACATGAGCAATAATTTTTTTAAAAAATAAAATTAAGTTAACTAATTAAAGAATTCTTAAAATCAATATGCTACAATTTTTGTAGAAAAATATTTTTCCACATCCTAAATCTCTTCTTATTAAATAACACCAATGAAGATCACATGAAAGGATTTTTTACTTATCTTCAGATAGCAACAAACTGAAAGTTAATTAATTATAAATTTAACGCTACTAAATTCTTAACAAGGAAGAGTATAAAATAATTAAAATAAATACAAAAAGAAAAAAGGTATGATAAATTACATTTAAGCAAAACACAGTAAAACTTCGTAATCAAAATATGCAAACAAAATATTAGTAAAATGAAAGTAACACTTCTACCCAAAAAAAAAAAATGAAAGTAACACGTATTCCAATCGAATTCTTTTTATTACCTCTAAAAATGCTTTCCATATGAATGAAGAGCCAATCACAAATGCTTCCCATATGAATGAATAGCCAAACACAAAAGCACACACCAAAAAATAATAAAAAATGTCTAACTTGTTTTTATATTAAATATAATTTTATTATTATTTTTTACTGTGTGTTCCTGTATGCAACTGGGTTCCACACAGTTGCATGATAGAATTTTCTGTTAGGACATGCCAACATTCTTGCTTATAAGAAGCTTCTTGAATCACTCAACCCGTTCACTTAATTTAAATTAGCGATCGACGCACACTCAATACGTGTGCAACTAAAAAATATGGCACAAGTGTTTTTGGATAAAATAAAATCAAGTGAACTAATTAAAGAATACTAAAAATCAATATACTACAATTTCTGTAAAAAAATATTTTTCCACATCCTAAATCTCTTCTTATTAAATAACACCAATAAAAACAATATTTTTCCACATCCTAAGTCTCTTCTTATTAAATAGCACCAATAAGAACAAACTGAACTTTCATTATTTATAAATTTAACGCTACTAAATTCTTAACAATGAAGAGTATAAAATAATCAAGGTATTAAATTTCGGTATCGATATCGATATCTGGGTAGTAAATTTACTAAAATTTCGATAGAAATTTCGGAGATATTCAAAATTTTGATTTTGATTTTGATTTTAAAGAAATTATGGATATTTATAGGAATATTTGGAAATTTACAACGAAACTGTGTAATTTTAAATATCATAATTATGCATCTTTTACATAAATAATATTGTATATATAATGTATGTATAGTGAATTTTGTCAAGTAGTATGATTAAAATCTGTGGCGAAAAATATAAAATAAAAATAATTTGAGAGTAAAGTAATAATCAAATCTCCGAGGAACTTTATTAAAACAAAATACCACAATTTCAATACAAATCATCATTTAAAACCACATTGAGTTTCTCGGAGGATGAAAGAAGATGGGACTTGGAAGTACACTATCACCGAATATAAAAAGACAAAAAAGGGAGTGACAATCTTGCCTATATTTTGTATCAGAAATTGAATAATTTGCAACATATGATACATCATTTTGGATTCATTCTTATTTAAAAATAAATAATTAAATATTATTTTAAATTTTGAAATATTTTGAGGATGGTCGAAATTTCGGGATATTTCGGGAATTTGGGAAAATTTCGGTAGATATTTGACAAAATAATTTTATTAAGAATTCAAGATTTCAGGAAATATAGAAAATATCGGGAAATTTCAATAGATATTCTGCAAAATTGGATCGAAGGTGAGATTTAACTTCGAGACCCCCGGAAATCCGAAATTTAGGTTGAAATTTCGAAGTTTCGGAAGATATTTAAGACCATGAAAATGATTAAAACAGATACAAGAAAAATGTATGATAAAATACATTTAAGCAAAACAGAGTGAAACTTCGTAATCAAATTATGCAAACAAAATGTTAGTAAAATTAAAGTAACACGTATTCCAATCCAATTCTTTTTATTACATACATGAATGAAGAGCCAAACACAAATTTCTACCCCATGCGCTGCATTTATTTCTATTGGTGTTCTTTTTTGTGAATAAATATAATCACGAGTAAAGTGAAAAGTTCATTGATGTGATCCAAGAAAGGAAAATGAAATTAAAGCATATTAGACTTCCTTCAAAACGTGGTGTTTTTTGCTAATGGAATGAATAATAATTTGTGTTTGGCTTTTCTTATGAAGCATTTCCAGAGGTAATAAAAAAAATTCGATTGGAATATGTGTTACTTTATACTTTAATTTCTGCCACATATTCTGCATTTATTTTTAGTGGTGGTCATGTTTGTATATAATCATGAGTAAAGTGAAAAGTTCATTGATGTGATCAAAGAAAGGAAAATGAAATTAAAGCATTAGACTTCCTTCAAACGTAGTGTTTATTGCTAATGGAATGAATAACCACCTAACGGAAATTGGATAGAAATCGTGCCGATTAAAAGAAAAATACATATTTAAAATTTAAAATGTAGTTACAAATTGTGCTAGTGGGCAATGGACAATAAACTACGAAATATTCTTTTCAACATAATTATTTTTCTTTACTAATTAATGCAGCATCGGTTATTTAAACTAAACGTGGCATTTGTGTGTGCATGGCTTTGGTAAAAGGCAGTTACACCCAGGGTCTTAAATTTCGCCCGAAATTTCAGTCGAAATTTTGAGTTTCCAGGGGTTCCGAAGCGAAATCAAACTTTCGATCCAATTTTGCAGAATATCTTCCGAAATTTTTCAAAATATTTGTCGAAACTCCAAATTTCCAAAAATTTATAATAATATTTGTTAAATATTCGTCGACATTTTGACCCAAACTGAAATTTCCATCGAATCCCGAAATTTTTCGAAATTTAAAATAATATTTATTTTTCAAAATATTTTGTAGTTAAATTTAGGGTCAAATAATCATTCATAGTAAAAGAAAAGATAAAAAAAAATGACCAATTATGTAAACCAATAAGCAATAAATTTATATAGAACCTGAAAGTGATATTAAAGAATAACTTAATAAAAATCCGGGTTTGAACACAGAAATTATTTAAATAAGATCTCATAAAAACCTTCTTAGAAGCTTGATGTGGTTTTGAATAATGATTTTCACATAAATTGTGGTACATTTTATTTTAATGAAGTTCTTATAATATTTGATTATTATTTTATTACCATTATTTCATATTTTTCACAGCAGGTTTTAGTCTTTCTATTTAACAAGATTCATTATGCATATATTATACATGAAATGTTATTAATGTAAAAAATGCATAATTATAATATTTAAAGCTACACAAAGTTTCATTGTAAATTTCTATAAATTTCCATAATTTCTTTAAAATCGAAATTTTGAATTTTCCCAAAATTTTCATAAATTTACTAACCCGATATCAACACCGAGACTGAGATTTAATGCCTTGGTTAATTATACCATACCAAAAATTGCAATTCCAGAAATTTGTATGTGACCCTCTTCAATAATATATTAGTATAAATATAATAGTATAGATAGATTTTATAAATAAAATATTCATTTCTATTTTATGATACTGAGATTTTTCAATATCGTATTTGTTACCTTAAATTAACAAACATAAACTTTAGTTATGTTTAGAAACATAAAAAAATAAAGAAAAAAAATAAAGTTTTTGTAGAAAAATAAAGAGAAAAAATGAGAGAAAGAAATATGTAAAGAGAAACATGATTTAGTATATGAATAAAGGGCAAAATTGCAAAATTCGTCCAGTAGGAGTGGCAATTTTGATCCTCTATTTTGTGCCACTAGCAAAATTTAGATAGTAGCTTACGTTTTCGCGGATTGAGGGATTTTGTGACCCATTCAAAATGTGGAATTTAAATGTTCCGGCCATATCAACCGAAATGGACGATTGAGCTTGGGTGACATGCATGGAATAAATGCCACCTGGACTGCCATTTGGACTAATTTTCTAGGGAAAAGAGAATATTTTGATTTTTATTATTCAATAAATTTAAGTAAATAGTAACATTGTTATAATTAACAATAATAAAAATATATTAAAAAAATTAAAATGTCTAATAAAATAGAGATATTCAAAATTATATATTTTTAACTGATTCATAAATCAGATTATATTTTTGATAAGATGAATAATTTAAATTCTTAAATTATACAACATATTTAAATAAATATTAGTAGTATAAAAAATGCCAAGTAAAAAATTACAAATTTCTTATATTTAAACTATTGTCATATACTATTTTAAATTAATATTATTTAAATTTTTTATATAACATTTTAAATTAATTTTTGTACTCTAATTTTTGTCACGGTTGTATTTGGAAAGCCACCAAAATTCGTAACAAATTAATTTTATAGCATAAGGTTTTATTCTACAAATTTTCTTTACCATATATGTATTGTAGCAAAAAACCATTCTTCTTGTAATACACAGCAACCAAATTTAACTTCGCAAGATTTGAGTCCAAAAAGAGTTCGATTCATCTACATTTATCATTTGATTAATATCAGTGATAGAGTCAGAGGGTTGGTGGTGGCAGTTGTCCCTCTCAAATGAGAAAAAAAAATTATCCTACAATCTTTTAATATTTAAAATTGCTACCAAAACCTAAAAATATTAAGTTTTTCTCTTCTTTGTTTTTTTTTTTTGCCTTTCTGTACAGAGTTCTCCTTGGACCAAAATTCTTGGCTTCGTCCCTAATTGGTATTATGTATAGTAAAAAAAAGAGATTAATCATATAATCAAGTACTATCCCAACACTTATCTATCTCTCTAATTCCATTTCGGATTAAACATTTAATTCGTACGTTAATGCTACATTTTGATCAAGAATTTAACGAGAAAACATGGAAAATTGACGAAGTCTATACTATAAGGTACAAAATAACATTATTTTGAGCAAATGCTTTCTCTTAAAGAGATAAGAGAGAACAAAAGGCGCGCGCGCGCACACACATATATATATATAAACAAATTCTCAATTAATTACTGAAAAATGTGAATGTCTCGATGCTGCTGTTTGGGAACGCAGGAGGAATTATATCCTGTAGGAGTCCATGGTCAGTAAACTGGTGGAACTGCTGCTGATGTTGGATTAAAGTTTGTGGTTGATGATATAAATTGCTTGTACTGCCGCCATTATAACTGTAGAGATGCTGATGAGGTATCTGAACTAAGAGTTCTGGAGGGAAGCTCTGATTTTCTTGCAGCTGAGGTAACGGCGGCACTAGCATTGACGGTGGTGCAAACATTCCAGCCATATCGCCACGGCGAGCCGCCGGTTCGTTGTGGTTGTGTTGGCCTTCATATGTTGTGATCACAATCGAAGGGTCTATAAATGATCTCTCTAGACGCTTCTTCACCGGGCATTTTTCAGTTGTGCATCTGTAGTAGCTTCTGCATTATTACGGGTAATTTTAGGTTAATTTTCGAGTCTTCTCATTTAGTTTTATGCAAATGAATTCTACCTAGTCTCGAGTGATACAATTCATTACGAATAAAGTGTAATGCACGAGAAACATAAATGAGTTGTTGTTACATATTAACTTAATAGTAACATGTCATCGTGTATAGATAGATAGATAGATAGCTAATATTCAATTTAAAAAGATGATCGATTAAAATATGATTTTCCAACTCCGATCCCCTTCAGTTGACAAGGACCATGACCAAATGGGGTCGGGAGTGAATTAGGTACTGACTATCAAGCGACTTTAGCTTGCCTTTTAATATAAATTCATTTAGTATTATAATTAAGGGTTTTACATTAATTTAGCAAGCTACTTCCATGATATTGTGATTAGTAGTTTGTACATATTAGCTAGGGTTGTGCTCAAACTACAAAGAAACACCAAATTAATGAAATATACTACATTCCTCTTTTGTTCATCATTACTGTATTAATTAATCTGCAATTAAGTAATTAATTAAGAAGATGATACAAGTTAACAACATTAAAGTTTGACATATAGCTACTTAATTTGCATGATTTTATGTGTTTTCATATATATCTATATATATGTAGATATATATCAATGAAAATGAAATTAATTAACCTTGGATAAGGGCTATTCTTGACAGCCTTCTGCCCATATTTTCTCCATCTATATCCATCGTCCAAATGATCAACCTCACTCTTTGTCATGAAAACAAATCTTGGCTCCCTTTGCTTCTTCTCTTTTTTCTTCTTCGCTTTAACCCTAATTTATTAATTTCACATATATAAAAAACAAAAAACAAAAATTAAAAAAATGCTATGTTCCCCCTATAAATTAAATCAATACAAAATAATCCAGTACGTACTCTTTCTTAGAGCTCTCTTCTCCATCTTCAGCCATTTTCTTTTTTTTCTTACCCTTGTTCAAATATTCATTGTCCTCCGCCGCCTCGGAGGCGGAGGAGGAGCCCAACGAGTTGGGCGTAGCTGGTATTTCGCCGCCATACACAGCCTCCACCGCCGGGTTTTCACCGTCTTTGAAAGAGTTGTAATCTGCAGATCCATGCAGAAAGTCGGTGAAGGTTACGTAAGACGTCGGATCAAACATTTGCAGACCGTTAACTGATGAATCTGTGGAAAAGGTGAAAGTGTTGTCGCCGGAATGCGGAAAGATGGCGGCGCCGCCGCTGGTGTTGCGCAGCTGATCATCATCGGTAAAGGTTTGGTGATAGTAAAACCGGTTAAATTCTTCAGACATGGAAAGATTAATTTTACGAAGAGGAAGAGAATAATAAAGGAATAATTGAAGTAGTAATTAGTAGATTAGTTGAGAAGAATTAATATGAAGTTGGAGAAGAGCTTAGTTTGCTATATATATATATATAGGTGGGAAGAAAATATCTCCTGAGTCGGTGCTATATAAATTATAGGTTGTAAAAAAATTGACTTTTATTACATGATATGACATGTATTAAGGTATCAAATTTTAATATTAAAAATTGTCGAAAGCAATATAATAAGTTAACTTAGTAATGTGCCATGCCATGATATTAAGCAAGGGTAATTTAGAAAATAGTGAAATGAATTTGGGAGTAAATATGAAACTAATTTAATATGGCTCATATCAATATTTATTAAGTGGGCAGGTTAAAAAAGCTTCAGTCCATAGCCGTATAAACACTTTAAATATCAGTTGACTAGTGTTACTCTGTTAATCACTCATTATCTAATAATTTGCTAAATAACATCAATTATTGTTTACATATAAAAGTTTTGGTCTATCGACGTGAGTCAGGTTGGATACAACATTTTGTACTCATTTCCTAACATTATTTTTCTCGAAGTTCTCAAATATAACTTTGGCACTGCATTAATGAAAATTAAATAAAGAACTACTTGTAAACTATAGCAAATAAATAATATAATGGAACGGGTCAACTGATATTATTTTTTGTTAATTTATTCTCATCGGGGAATAGAAAGGGTGTTGGAAGAAAATGTGACTATTTGACATTTTGATAAGTACAATTGCGGCCAATTTCTATATATAGAGACTAACAACGGTTACAAGTTACAACTCAATATGAGTGCTTTAATGCGTAACATAACAAATTAAAAAATATATATTAATTTAGTTTATATGAATTTTAGATTTTTAATAAGTGAAAAAAATTATTAAACAATATAATTGTATAAAAAGAAAAAGAAATATGAGGAACGTCATGAATAAGTGAGGAGAGATGAGAAAGAGAGAAAGTCGTGAGAATAAGGAGAGTAATTAATAGTGACGTAACAAGAGTGGATAAACTAATTAGTAATTATTCTTTCTTCAACCCGACAGGAGAAATTAAAGTCATAGTGTTTTGGCCATGATAACTTTATAATTGAATCTTTTCTAGAATTTATTTATTGTTTAATCTCTAACATATATAATACAACAATTTTTGTAATTATTTCATAAAACAATACTATCGTCTATATTATATACACACAAATTATTATAGCAACTCTAACCTTTTGATGATAAAATAATTTTCTAAAAGAAAGAACACATATATGTACCAACATTAGATGGGATTCAAACCCGAAACCATTTACTACATCATGATATTAAGAAGCATAATTAATTTAGTACGTACTTAATTAGAAGTACTTCTCAACCAATTATGTATATTTTTGATTGAAAAAATAAACAAAACATATTATAAACGTGATTATCCTTATTCAGAGAAAAATTAACACAAAAAAAGTTGCAATTTGATTCCAAAAAAGTTAAACCCTAATTGGGTTTTTGAATGTGAGTAATCAAAAGTCAAGGACGACACATGCCTTTAGGAGTTCCAATCACGAAGTCCGAACCCCCAATCAAGCGGTCAATATTTCAAACTAGGACTAAATTCAGATTGTGGGGCTGACCACGTGTCTTCACGTAAAACGAACATCATAGAAACCCATTCACTTAATTTAAACTTGCGGTAGTGCACACTCGATATGTGTGCAACTATAAGTATTTTTGGACAAAATAAAATTAAGCAAACTAATTAAAGAATACTTAAAATCAATATGCTACAATTTTTGTAAAAAAATATTTTTTCACATCCTAAGTCTCTTCTTATTAAATAACACAAATAAAGATCACTTATCTTCACATAGAAACAAACTGAAAGTTAATTAATTATAAATTTAACGGCTAGTAAATTCTTAACAATGGAGAGTATAAAATAATTAAAACAAATACATAAAGAAAAAAGTATGATAAAATACATTTAAGCAAAACACAGTAAAACTTCGTAATCAAAATATGCAAACAAAATATTAGTGAAATTAAAGTAACACGTACTTCCATCGAATTCTTTTTATTACCTCTAAGAATGCTTCCCATATGAATGAAGAGCCAAACACAAACGTACACACCAAAAATAATAAAAAATATTTGACTTGTTTGTATATTGAATACAAATTTTTTATTATTTTTTACTGTGTGTTGGTGTATGCAACTGGATCCCACATCGGGTGCATCTAAGAATTTTCCGTTAGAACCTGCCTACATTCTTGCTTACTAGAAGCTTCTTGAATCACCCAACCCGTTCACTTAATTTAAACCAGCGATAGTTGCACACTCAATGCGTGTGCAACTAAAAAATATGGCATATGTGCTTTTGGATAAAATAAAATCAAGTGAACTAATTAAAGAATACTTAAAATCAATATGCTACAATTTCTGTAGAAAAATATTTTTCCATATCCTAAGTCTCTTCTTATTAAATAACACCAACAAAGATCACAGGAAATGATTTTTTACTTTCTTCACATAAAAACAAATTGAGCGTTAATTAATTATAAATTTAACGCTACTAAATTCTTAACAATGAAGAGTATAAAATAATTAAAACAAATACAAAAACAAAATGTATGATAAAATGCATTTAAGCGAAACACGATAAATCCGTAATCAAAATATGCAAACAAAATGTTAGTAAAATTAAAGTAACACGTATATTAATTGAATTTTTTTGATTACATCCACAAATGCTTCCCATTCATGAATGAAGAGCCAAACACAAATTTCCATCACATATGTTGCATTTATTTCTATTGGTGTTCATTTTTTGAATAAATATAATCATGAGAAAAGTGAAAAGTTCATTGATGTGACCAAAGAAAGGAAAATGAAATTAAAGCATTAGACTTCCTTCAAAACGTGGTGTTATTTGCTAATGGAATGAATAACAATTAGTGTTTGGTTCTTCATATGAAGCATTTTCAGAGGTAATTAAAAGAATTCAATTGAAATACGTTTTACTTAAATTTATACCACATACGCTGCATTTATTTCTAGTGGTGATCATTTTTGTATATAAGATTGAGTAAAGTGAAAAGTTCATTGATGTGATCAAAGAAAGGAAAATAATTAAAGCATTAGACTTCCTTCAAAACGTAGTGTTTATTGCTAATGGAATGAATAACCACCTAATGAAAGTTGGACAGAAATCGTGCCAATTAAAAGAAAAATACATATTTAAAATTTAAAAATGTAGTTACAAATTGTGCAAGTGGGCAATGGGCAATAAACTACGAAATATTCTTTTCAACACAATTATTTTTCTTGACTAATGAATGCAGCATCGGTTATTTAAACTAAACGTGGCTTTTGTGTACGCATGTCTTTGGTAAAAGGCAGTATACCCAGGGTCTTAAATTTTGCCCGAAAGTTTAGTCAAAATTTTCGGTTTTCAGGGGTCCCAAAGCGAAATCGAACTTTCGATCCAATTTTGCAGAATATCTTCAGAAATTTCTACAGAAACCCGAAATTTCCCAAAAATTTTGTCGAAACTCGAAATTTTTCGAAATTTAAAATATATTTGTTAAATATCCATCGACATTTTGACCGAAACCGAAATTTCCATCGGAACCCAAAATTTTCCGACATTTAAAATAATATATATATATATATATTTAAATATTTTATAGTTAAAAATTAGGGTCAAATAATCATTCATAGTAAAAGAAAATATAATAAATGACCAATTATGTAAACCAATAAGCAATAAATTTAAATACGAACCTGAAAATGATAATAAGGAATAAGTTAAAAAATCGGGTTTGAACACAAAAATTATTTAAATAAGATCTCATAAAAATCTTCTTGGAAGCTTGATGCGGTTTTGAATAATTGTGTTTACTAAAATTTTGGTACACTTTATTTTAATGAAATTCCTATGATATTTAATTTGATTATTATTTTATTACCATTATTTTATATTTTTCACAACAGGTTTTAGTCTTTCTATTTAACAAGATTCATTATGCATATATTATATATGGAATGTTATTAATGCGAAAATGCATAATTATGATATTTAAAGTTACACAACGATTAACAGTAAAGTTCCAATTATTTCTAAAAATTTCATGATTTCTTTAAAATCGAAATCGAAATTTTGAATATCCCCGAAATTTTCATAAATTTACTAACCTAATATCGATATTGATACTGAGATTTAATACTTTGGTTATACCATACCAAAAATTGCAAGTCCAAAACTTTGTATGTAACCCTCTTCAATAATATAATAGTATAAATATAAAAGTATAGATATTATAAATAAAATATTCATTTCTATTTTATGATACTGAGATTTTCAATATCGTATTTCTGACCTTAAATTAACAAACATAAACTTTAGTTATGTTTATGACAATTATTAGAAATTACTGCAAGAGAAAAATAAAAAAAATAAAGAAAAAAATAAATTTTTTGTAGAGAAATAAAAAAAAAAAATGAGAGAAAGAAATATGTAAAAAGAAACGTGATTTAGTATATGTACAAAGGGCAAAATTGTAAAATTCGTCCTGTAGGGGCGACAATTTTGGTCCTGTATTTAATTTTGTGCCACTAGCAAAATTTAGACAGTAGCTTACGTTTTCGCGCATTGATGAATTTTGTGACCCATTCAAAATGTGGAATTTAAATGTTCCGGCCAATTCAATTCCAATGTGGACGATTGAGCTTGGGTGACATGCATGGAATAAATGTCACCTGGACTGCCATTTGGACTAATTTTGTACTACAAGAAAACAGGGCTTCAGCCACGGAAAATCTGAGACGGAACAAAATCCGTGGCAAATCAGAGACGGATTCAGCCACGGAAATAGATTCCGTCACAAATCAGAGACGGATTACCGATGGATTTTCGAATCCGTCTCAATTTCTTAAATAAATTCCTGATGAGGGAAGTTAGTGCTAATCAGAGACGGCTTCAGCGACGGATTTAGAGATGGAAATAAATCCATCTCTAAATCCGTCGCTAATTTGATTACGTAATTTTTCCTATTTTAGAGACGGATTTTTTCCGTCTCAGTTTTCAAATTTAAGACGGATTTAGAGACGGAAATAAAAATTTGATTTCCGTGGCAATCAAAGACGGAATCAGCAACGGATCTGAGATGGAAAAAATAGAATTGAAAAAAAAATGGAATGATAAAATATTTATGTGTTTAAGAGCTTGAACCCACGACCATCCACTTGAATATTGTTATTTAATACCATTGGGCTACAAGGTAATTTGTTTGCAAATGCTTGTTTGTAATACATAAGTCTTATTTGTTTAATTAAAAAAATTACTTATTTGCTTAATTTAAAAACTAAATGGATTGATCCAAACTCCAAGAATCGAACATGTGACCTCCAATTTCATATAAGGAACTGAGTACCACTAGAGCACATGATAACATATATCCTAATGTAAATGTAGAATTAAATACTTCTTATTTTATTTTATTGAAAAACTAAAAAAAATACTTTACAACACTATGAATCGAACCTATGACCTCCACTTATCCATAAGGCACCACTTACCACTAGACTACAAGGTAATTTCTTCACTAATGCTTGTGTGTGATACATAACCATATTTGTTTAATTAAAAAATTACTTATTTGCTTAATTAAAAAACTAAAAAAATTAATTCAAACTCCAAGGATCGAACCTGTGACCTCCAATTATGTATAAGAAACCGAGTACCATTGAAGCAAATGATAACATATCCACTAATGTAGGTGTAATATTAAGTATTTGTTATTTTATTTCATTAAAAAAAATAAAAAAAGTCCATTTCAAGAAGGTGATTCGAACCTATGATCTAGGCATAAGTATAAGGCTGCTATACCACTGGACCACCTGTTAATGTACTTACCAAAGTTGGTGTAAGATTACATACAACTTGTTTTTTCATTAAAAAACTAAAAAGTTCCATTGTAACAACTCCAAGAGTCGAACCTTGGACCTCTTTTATCACTGTCGATCTAATAACCATTGCACCACTGGTGCCTTAGATGGCTATATTTTGGAAATTAATATATATATACAAATATTAACAAATTCTATATATAAAACAAATCAGCCCTAAATTTCATTTCTGCTTCTCGCCTCAATTGCTGCTTGCGTCAATTGCTGCGCCTGCCCTCAATTACTGATCTATTTGGGTAAAAAAAATTTTAATTGTATATGGTAATTAATTAGAAGTACTTTAATCTTGAATTCATGGGTAATCTTTTATGGGTAATTAGTTAGAAGTAGCTTTGGTTCAACTATATTTAACCATTTCTTCATCTAATTATATATATGGAAGAGAAGACATTTCTGGTTTTACTCAACAGACATTTTTTACTCAGCCGCCGTGTCCTTTAAAAGACATGTGACTGTGCTCGCTTTAATGTCAAGAGACATTATTTACTCAGCCGTCGTGTCCTTTAATGTGCTTATGTTTAATAATAATTCTTTGTACCCTAAAGTTCTTTTCTTATCTCGATGAAAGATCTTGGGCAGATCTTGAAATTCCATATCCTCGATAAAGGTTAATTAAAGTTGTCAATTGGGTTCATCGTTTCATTGCATTGTTTTTCTCTTTTTTCACTATTTTTTTACCTAATAAGTTAAGGTTAATTAAAGTTAAAGGTAAAGGTTAATTAAAATTAACCTTTACCTTTAACTACAAAAGCTCAAAATATATTTATATCTTTTATCAAAGAGTCAAGATAAAAAAGGGATATATTATTTGGGACTTGGCAAATTTCACAAAAAATCTTCAAACGAACTCTGCCAAGCTCCGACCAGATCCGCCTCTGCTGCTCAAGCTCCGCCATGGAACGAGGTAGAATTTCTAATAATGGACTTAGTTTCCTTTGTGAGGATATAATTTTTCATGTTATGGGAAGGTTATCAAGGGATGTATGCATTGTGGAGGCAGCCCGGTTGGGTCTTTTATCAAAATATTTTCAACATTGTTGGTATTCCATCCCTACTCTTTTATTCGATATTAACCGTTTCGAACAAAGGGGTTATCATGGTTTAGATTTTATTCATTTTGTTAATCGCACTATACTTGAACATAATGAAAGTGTGGTTGAAACCTTGAGCTTTGAGTTACCAATGGGGGCCGAGGCATTGCATTGGATAAGGCAAGAGTGGGTGGCGTTTGGAATAGACCATTCTGTGCGTATACTGAAATTAGTCGGCCGGTTGTCCACTTCACTCCCTAACGGCCTGTTTTTGTCACATACTCTTGTTCAGTTAAAATTATATCTACCGAACTACATTGTTAGGTTGGAAGATGAATATAATTTACGAAATTTAAAAAGACTCATATTGAAGCACATCGTGCTGTATGATAACACATTTTCTTCCCGCCTTGGAAAATGGTGTCCCGAGTTGAATGATTTGCAGTTATTCAACTGTGATTTTAGAGGACTAACAGAATTTGAGGCATATTTGCCTTCTGTAAAAATATTCAAGATGGCATTCAATCGGGCCCAAGGAAATGTGAATATAAAAGTACACTTCCCCAATGTAGATGTCCTTATTATTTTATTGAAACAAGACGAGCAGGGTCCGGGGCATTTACAAGTATTGGGGTCGTTACCTCATTCTTTACAGTGGATAGTACACTGTCATCGAAACTACATCGGATCAACTTGCTCGACATACCGACTACTTCGAGATGTTGTAAAAATGACGAAAGAATTGCTGTCCAGCGAACGAGCACGTGTCCTGGTTGATTTTGTTAGGGTATATCTATCTATCATTGTTTGAATAAGTGCAAATGCTTTTAAGAAGTTGTTTTGATTTTTTTTTTGAATTGTTTGTTTAGAGGTTGGCGTATGTGGAGTCTCTACATCACATTATGGCGAGGTACTTTTTTGTTAATATGCACCGCCTAGAGATCAGGTGTTCGAAGCTGCTTGACAATCTTGCAGTCACATTGGTGCTCATCAGTAGATGTACAAGCTTGAATGAGCTTAAAGTCGATTTGGTGGTAATATTTTAAGTTTTATGGTTTGTCGCTTATTAGTTATTACATGGTTTATTAAGCACGTTCTTTGTTTGGGTTTCTAAAATAAAATTGTAATTGACTTAACATGTGTAGGGTGCACCATGGAAAAACGCGGGCATTAGTGTATCCAACTACGTAAAGGACTGGAAGTTGCAAGAAATGAGATTGGAGGCATTGAATGAGGTCACGATCTTCAACTTCTCGGGTTCTGATTGTGAGCTAAGCTACATTCTGTACGTGTTGTCGCAAGCAACTGAGTTGGGTACACTAAATATCTATTGTGTTAATCAATTTTTTGATGATCCAATTGGTGTGTATAAGAGGGCATCAATTAGAGCGTATGAAGCTACCGCGTCAAACAATGTGCAAATTCGTTTCATAAAAGGGGTTTACCCTAGAATAAGAGGAGAATGAAAATTGCACCAAGTCCGAGTGTTTGATGGTGTACACCAGGTGTTTGATTTAGTGACACAATTATGTACATATCTTGAAAGTATTTCAATTTCTCGAAAAAATGAAGGGCAATGTATATCTAAACATTTAAAAAATTGTAATAAATTTGGATGTCTATCTAAACGGATTTTTCCGTGGCTGAAGCCCTGTTTTCTTGTAGTGTCCTTTTCAATTATCCTTTCTTTTTCTTTGTAATCGGTCCCCTTTATTTTTTGGATAAATAACCCTGCAATCAATTAGTCTGCGTCACGATATCATACTTTATCTTCGTTTTTTTTTAAAGAAAAATCGATCTAATATATCATTCAATCGAAAATTTACGACACTTGAAATAATATAATTTACGACGCCTGAAATAATATAATTCATATCAACTCAAACGATGTAGTAAGAACATCTGAAACACCAATTATCAAGTTTTTTGAAGATAACAAATCTTAAAAAGTCACAAATAAACACAAGAAAAATGTTGTACAACTCCTATTCAAAGAGAGACGAAATTCTAATTCGAGAGAAAAAGAGAAAAAATAAAATATTAAATAAAAAATTTAAAACGCTATATAAAAATTTATGTATCAAATCTATCTCTGTCTCGTTAAATCTATATTCGTCTCGTCAAATTTGAAAATGTGATTTATAACTTGAAAAAGAGTGTTTCAATTTAGTCCACTGATTATGGTGGTGATAATAATGGTGAAGTGAATGAGTGTTTTACCAAATTATTATTGAACGAGAAAAATAAAAAAAGTTAGAATTTAAAAAGAAATGGGAGACACTAATTCAACTTATGGATTTTTCTTTACTTTGTTTTTGTTTTTTTATAAGCTAATATTTTAGAGGCTACTTCATAGATGTAAGTATAAGATTACATGATATAATCTTTGTCAGCCTATAGGTCTAATTAGAATAGGTGGGGGTGGAGCAATTAATGTTGCCTTAGATGCCAGGGAATGAAGACATTAGACATGTGTGCAATAAAATTATATGATTTGGTTATAGATAAATGTTCATTTGAATTGACAGTTTGCATTATTGCTTCATTGTTGCAAAAATTCAAATTTGTTGGTCATTTTGTTAGCATGTGTGTGGTACATAACCATATTTATTTAATTAAAAAATTACTTATTTGCTTAATTAAAAAACTAAAAAAATTAATTCAAACTCCAAGGATCGAACCTGTGACCTCCAATTATGTATAAGAAACCGAGTACCATTGAAGCAAATGATAACATATCCACTAATGTAGGTGTAATATTAAGTATTTGTTATTTTATTTCATTAAAAAAAATAAAAAAAGTCCATTTCAAGAAGATGATTCGAACCTATGATCTAGGCGTAAGTATAAGGCTGCTACACCACTGGACCACCTGTTAATGTACTTACCAAAGTTGGTGTAAGTTTACATACAACTTGTTTTTTCATTAAAAAACTAAAAAGTTCCATTGTAACAACTCCAAGAGTCGAACCTTGGACCTCTTTTATCACTGTCGATCTAATAACCATTGCACCACTGGTGCCTTAGATGGCTATATTTTGGAAATTAATATATATATACAAATATTAACAAATTCTATATATAAAACAAATCAGCCCTAAATTTCATTTCTGCTTCTCGCCTCAATTGCTGCTTGCGTCAATTGCTGCGCCTGCCCTCAATTACTGATCTATTTGGGTAAAAAAATTTTTAATTGTATATGGTAATTAATTAGAAGTACTTTAATCTTGAATTCATGGGTAATCTTTTATGGGTAATTAGTTAGAAGTAGCTTTGGTTCAACTATATTTAACCATTTCTTCATCTAATTATATATATTATTCCACCGACATTTCTTGATTTCGGTTCGGTAAAGCGATTTTTCTATTAAATTTGTGCTTGCTTTAAGATTGAGTTGCGGAAATAACATGAATTCTCGATTAGTGGAGAGGTTTTTGAGTTATTCTGTCCATTTTTAGTTGTTTTCTGTCCATTTTCAGTTTGTCTTTATATATATATATATATATCATATACATATCAGTTGTCTGATATACATATATTATATATATATATAATGTCTTTATGTCTATATATATATAATATATCAGACATATCAGTTGTCTGATATACATATATTATATATATATAATGTCTTTATGTCTATATATATATAATATATCAGTTGTCTGATATATATATATATATATAAACACAACACTAGTGGTTAAGAAGATAAATGGGTAATTCTACGTGTGATCGAGATCAATGGTTCGAAATGTATTTTGTATCTTTCTCTTTATATATATAATATATAAGTTGTCTTTATAAAATATATATATATATATATATATTTATGTAACACTAGTGGTTAAGAAGATAAATGGGTAACTCTACGTGAGATCGAGATCAATGGTTCGAAATGTATTTTGTATCTCTCTCTCTTTCATACAAATATAGGTGGGGATCCCATCTTACTATGTGAGGGATAGACATTATGACCATTGAACTTGGTTTAGCTAACATAGATTTATTCTAGGATAAACTCAAATTTATTTAGATTTGAGTTTAATCGTTTAACTTTAATCTCAATTTATTTGACTGAGAAAGATTTATCTTTATTATCAGTTGACGCACGTTTGCTAAATGATAGTGACATTGTGGTTAATTAGTTATTGCGTTCTTAGTCATATTGTCACTTTGACAAGTTCTTGTACTGGACTTTACTTCTTTTTATTCTAATTTGATAAGGCGTAGTCTGAATTTAAAGTTTTATACATGTATGTATTCTGACTTTAATTAGAATCAACATGAGCTTGGTAATTTAAACTTTGCTGGTTGGACTTTTTTATTAAGTTAGATAATTATTCAATCATATTTTTATAATGGTTTTATTGTAAAATCATATTGATGAAGCACCCTCAAAAATTATTTCATGCTTCAACTATTATATCCTTCAAAATAGTTTGAAATAGTCTCTTGAAATCAAACATGCTAATAGTAATGAAATCTTAGAAGTTCCAATAATTAAGCATGATGTTATTTTTCTTTTGGATAGGATGACGACTAGAGGGCGAGCGGGACGACCACGAGTACGACCACGAGGACGAGCTTTGAGCATTCGGGATGATGTTGTATATAGAGATAAATTATGCAGTCTTATTACCATGCTAGCAAACTTGAACTTGAATATGTATGTGATGATTCTTGCATTCGAAATTATAGTTACGCCTCTAGTTAATTGCAACAGGTTGAAGGGACACCATTGGAGTTGGAGAATGATCTAAATAGTACAAGAAACAATGAAGAACCTTCTTCAGAGATGAGGCGAAGGGGAGATAACCTTGGGACACAAATTCCAATAGATCCAGACAAACGGCCTAAAATAACTGTGGTGGACTCGAAGTAATGTGTACAAGTTATGTTTATATGAAATAAATTTGTAGAAATTAATGGCTATAAATCTTATATGTTATTTTCGTTTATTTGTCAACAAGGTTCATTGAAGTGGATGTCTCTCGAAATATCTCAAATGATATAAAGGGCATTTTTACAAAGGCATACCCAAAGTGGCTCGCGGTGCCAGATGCGACTAAAAATTTACTTTGGGAGAACTTTAAGGTAATTTATATTTTCATTAACTAATTAGTATATAGTGTATATTTTCATTAACTAATTAGTATATAGTATATTTTCATTAACTAATTATTTAACGTGATCGTTTGTTTGAAAATATGCCAGTTGAGATACAAATGGGACATCACCGATATAGAAATGAAAAAAGTATGGAATGAAAATGCGGGTTCGAGATTCAGGGAAATCCTATACAAATCTAAGCAAAAAGCAATGAAGAATGCCGAGAAGGAAATTAGTGGAGATGTGAATGTATTAGACATGGTTGGTCATGGCCCAACTTGGATGACCCCGGAGATATGGCAGGAGTTAGTAGAGAAGCATTGGGCAGTAGATGATTACCAAAAAAAATGTGAACAAGCTCAAAAGAATCGGTTGACCGAGAAAGACGGCTCCGTTTCGAAACATACATGTGGTTCTATTCCACGTGAAGCCCACCGTCTGCGAATGGTAAAGTTCATTTTGAATCTTTTGTCTCTTCTGTGCAATTATGTTGATTAGTGATTAATATTCTTTATATAATTGTAGTCAAACGTACTCAAACGCCCAGTGGATAGTTTTGAGCTCTTTGAACGATGCCAGAGAAGCAACCGAGGGACTGGAGACTTTGTTGATAAAAAATCAAAAAGAATAAGTGTGAGTACCCTTTACTAGATAACTTATTTATATTATTGTTATCTAAACTTCTATATGATATTTGTATATAGGACGAGTATAGGTTAAAACAGGGTTGTGATGATCCCTCCACCCCACCTTCATTCGAATTTTCTTCGTGGTGTGAAGTGACTGGAGGCCCGTCTAAGGGTCGTTTGTATGGAATTGGGCGTAGCCAAAGTTTCGGGAGAGCTTCTAGTGGAAGTTCGGTTGATTCTACATTGCATCAGAGAGGTCCTAATGAACAAATACAGGAGCTATCAAAAGTAATTTTTGATATTCAAGAAGATCATCGAAGGAGGGGAGATTTGCTAGAAAAAGCGCTTGAGGAGGGTCGGGAGTTGCGAAAAATTAATGAAAGCCTTCACGAGGTGCTTAATAAACTGATGGAACTAGTTGAATTTACGAACGACAAGCGTGAAGGTGGATCTGGACAACGTGATCTTAGCAAAAACCATTGATGACAGAATTGTGTCGAATGTTGATTAAGTATTGAAATGTTAATAGGTACTTGCTTTGGCTGATTTTGAAATGTTAAGTATAGCAAACACCATTGATTGCAGTAGTTATTTGCTTAGGCTGATTTTGAATTTGGTACTTGCTTTGGTTAATTTTGATTTTGGTACTGCCTTATGTATTATGGAGAATGACATAATTAGTGGGTTTTGTGTGTGGAATGATTCAAAATCTTGAGTGTTCCTTAACTATATGAATTGATAGAATGTGAAGGAATATAAATGCAGGAATATATATGTATTGTTCTGTGTTTGAGGGATTGTGGTCCTAAGACAATCATATATAATTGTGTGTACTCTTCATATGTCTTTGTTCAGTGACCTTTCTTTGTCAATTTTTTATGTACTGTCCCCTCCCAGATTGTATTAATTCGTGGAATCAGAGACGGCATTAGAGACGGAATCAGAGACGGCTTTAGAGACCATTCTATTGCATAAAAATGAATGAAATTAGAGACGGATTCAGAGACGGATTGAGACACGGACATCAGAGACGGAATTAGAGACGGCTTTAGAGACCATTTTATTGTATAAAAATAAATGAAATTAGAGACGGATTCAGAGATGGATTTAGAGACGGAAATCAGAGACGGAATTAGAGACCATTTTATTGCATAAAAATGAATGAGATTAGAGACGGATTTAGAGACGGATCAGAGACGAATTTTAGAGACGGATTTCTTTTGAAAAGTCCACAAATTAGCCACAGAAACAGAGACGAAATATCTAATCCGTCGCTAAAATCAGCGACGGACAATTGCCGTCGCAAATTAGCGATGCCACTTTCAGCTACAAGTGTGGCAACGGAAAATTTCCGTCGCTGATAAGTTTCAGCGACGGAAATGTGGGCTTCAGCGACGGATGTTTCCGTGGCTGAAGCCCTGTTTTCTTGTAGTAAATAGTAAAGTTGTTATAATTAACAATAATAAAAATATATCCAAAAATAAAATAAAAATTAAAAATGTCTAACAAAATAGAGATATTCAGAATTATATATTTTTAACTGATTTATAAATCAGATTATATTTTTGATAAGATGAATAATTTAAATACTTAAATTATACAACATATTTAAATAAATATTAGAACTATAAAAAATGCCAAGTAATTACATATTTCTTATATTTAAACTATTGTCATGTACTATTTTAAATTAATATTATTTAAACTTTTTATATAACATTTTAAATTAATTTTTGTACTCTAATTTTTGCCACGATTGTATTGGGAAAGCCACCAAAATTCATAACAAATGTATAACAAAAGGTTTTATTCTACAAATTTTCACATTTTGTTACAATATATGTATTGTAGCAAAAAACCATTTTTTCCTGTAGTACGCAACAACCAAATTTAACTTCGCAAGATTTGAGTCCAAAAGGAGTTCGATTCAACTACATTTATCATTTGATTAGTATCAGTGATAGAGCTAGAGGGTTGGTGGTGGCAGTTGTCCCTTTCAAATGGGGAAAAAAATTATCCTACAATTTTTTAATATTTAAAATTTTTCCCAAAACCTAAAAATATTAAGTTTTCTCTTCTTTATTTTTTTTTCCCATTCTGTACATAGATCTCCTCGGACCAAAATTTTTTGCTTCGTCCCTATTTGGTATTATGTATAGTAAACAAAGACATTAATCATATAATCAAGAATCCGAACATTTATCTATCTCTCTAATTCCATTTCGGATTAAACATTTAATTCATACGTTAATGCTACATTTTGATCAAGAATTTAACGAGAAAAAAAAAAGGAAAATTGACGAAGTCTATACTATAAGGTACAAAATAACATTATTTTGAGCAAATGCATTCTCCTAAAGAGGTAAGAGGTAACAAAATATATATATATATATATATATATGCCTTTTATTATCTCTTACCAAACTTTATATATATATATAAATATATATATATATATATATATATTTAAACAAATTCTCAATTAATTACTGAAAAATGTGAAAGTCTCAATGCTGCTGTTTGGGAACACAGGAGGAATTATATCCTATAGGAGTCCATGGTCAGTGAACTGGTGGAACTGCTGCTGATGTTGGATTAAAGTTTGTGGTTGATGATATAAATTGCCTGTACTGCCGCCATTATAATTGTAGAGATGCTGATGAGGTATCTGAACTAAGAGTTCTGGAGGGAAGCTTTGATTTTCTTGCAGCTGAGGTAACGGCGGCACTAGCATTGACGGTGGTGCGAACATTCCGGCCATATCCCCACGGCGAGGCGCCGGTTGGTTGTGGTTGTGTTGGCCTTCATATGTTGTGATCACAATTGAAGGATCTATAAATGATCTCTCTAGGCGCTTCTTCACCAGGCATTTTTCAGTTGTGCATCTGTAGTAGCTTCTGCATTATTACGGGTAATTTTAGGTTAATTTTCGAGTCTCCTCATTTAATTTTATGCAAATGAATTCTACCTAGTCTCGAGTTATACAATTCATTACTAATAAAGTGTAATGCACTAGAAACATAAATGAGTTGTTGGTACATATTAACTTAATAGTAACATGTCATCGAATATATATATATATATATATATATATATATATAGCTAATATTCGATTTAAAAAGATGATCGATTAAAATATGATTTTCCAACTCCGATCCCCTTCAGTTGACAGGGACCATAACCAAATAAGGTGGGAAGTGAATTAAGGTACTGACTATCAAGCGACTTTAGCTTGCCTTTTAATATAAATTCATTTAGTATTATAATTAAGGGTTTTACATTAATTTAGCAAGGCAAGCTACTTCCATGATATTGATACATATTAGCTAGGGTTGTGCTCAAACTACAAAGAAACACCAAATTAATGAAATATACTACATTCCTCTTTCGTTCATCATTACTGTATTAATTAATCTGCAATTAAGCAATTAATTAAGAAGATGATACAAGTTAACAACATTAAAGTTTGACATATAGCTACTTAATTTGCATGATTTTATGTGTTCTCATAAATATATATATATATATACACACACACATATATATATATATATGTAGATATATATCAATGAAAATGAAATTAATTAACCTTGGATAAGGGCTATTCTTGACAGCCTTCTGCCCATATTTTCTCCATCTATATCCATCGTCCAAATGATCAACCTCACTCTTTGTCATGAAAACAAATCTTGGCTCCCTTTGCTTCTTCTCTTTTTTCTTCTTCGTTCTTCTTCGCTTTAACCCTAATTTATTAATTTCACATATATAAAAAACAAAAACAAAAATTAAAAAAATGCTATTTTCCCCCTATAAATTAAATCAATACAAAATAATCCAGTACGTACTCTTTCTTAGAGCTCCCTTCTCCATCTTCAGCCATTTTCTTTTTTTTCTTACCCTTGTTCAAATATCCATTGTCCTCCGCCGCCTCGGAGGCGGAGGAGGAGCCCAACGAGTTGGGCGTAGCTGGTGTTTCGCCGCCATACGCAGCCTCCACCACCGGTTTTTCACCGTCTTTGAAAGAGTTGTAATCTGCAGATCCATGCAGAAAGTCGGTGAAGTTTACTAAGACGTCGGATCAAACATTTGCAGACCGTTAACTGATGAATCTGTGGAAAAGGTGAAAGTGTTGTCACCGGAATGCGGAAAGGTGGCGGCGCCGCCGCTGGTGTTGCGCAGCTGATCATCATCGGGAAAGGTTTGGTGATAGTAAAACCGGTTGAATTCTTCAGACATGGAAAGATTAATTTTACGAAGAGGAAGAGAATAATAACGGAATAATTGAAGTAGTAATTAGTAGATTAGTTGAGAAGAATATGAAGTTGGAGAAGAGCTTAGTTTGCTATATATATATATATATATATATATATAGGTGGGAAGAAAATATCTCCTGGGTCGGTGCTATATAAATTATAGGTTATAAGAAAATTGGCCTTTATTACATGATATGACATGTATTAAGGTTTCAAATTTTAATATTAAAAATTGTCAAATGCAATATAATTGAAGTTAACTTAGTGATGCGCTATGATATTAACTAAGGGTAATTTAGTAATGGTGAAAGTAATTATGAAATTAATTTATTATGGTTCATATCACTATTTATTACGTGGATGGCTAAAAGTGTTTCAGCTCATATCCATATGAACACGGTAAATACCAGTTTATTAGCTTAAATCTGTTAATTTGCTGAAAAAAAACACCAATTATTATCCATGTACAAAACCCCTGGCAAGTCGTGAATCAGGTCAAACCCAACGTCTCGTACACATTTTTCGATATTACTTTTCTCGAAGTTCTCAAATTTAATCTTAATACTATTTTGCTCCTGTATCACATAGAAACGAAAATTAAATAACTACTTTTAAACTATAGCAAAGAAGCAATAATTATGGAACGGGTCGAGTGACATTATTTTTGTTAATTTACTTTCCTCGTGGAATATAAAAGGCGATGGAAGAAAATTTGACATTTTGAAACATACAATTGCGGCCCACTTTCTATATATAGAGACTAGCAACAGTTACAAGTTACAACTCAGTGCAATATGAGTGCTTAATTGTCAAAAAAAAAAAAAAAACCTCAATATGAGTGCTTAGATACTTAACATAACATATATAATAAAAATTTCTTGATTTAGTTTATATGAGCGTAATTTTAGAGTTTAAGAAATTATTTACTTAGATTTTTAATAAGTGAAAAATACTAAAAACAAATTAAACAATATAATTGTATAACAAGAAAAAGAAATATGAGGAACGCATGAATAAGTGAGGAGAGATCAGAGATGAGAAAGAAATAAAGAAAGTCGTGAGATAAGGAGAGTGATAGTGACGTACAAGAGTGGATAAAAGCTAATTAATTAGTAATTATTCGATCTTTCTAACTATAGTTAAGTCGATTATTTTATTTCAAAACACATAAAAATAGTTATTTTAGGTTGCTCACCGTTTATAAATAGTTTAAGTTCCCAAACCTAAGTTCAACAAGGATGATGCATGGAGTGATGATTGCCACGTACTAAAAAATACTTTAACACAATTTCTTCGTCCAAATCTTCTATTTCATGATATGCACGACACTTGTATAATTAACATACAAGTGATAAAAAAATTATATAATATAACATGTATATAAATAAATGAAATATGAAATAAAACACAATTTTAAAATAAAAGATTTGGTGTGTTATTGCTTACTAAATCAGTGAATACCTTTTATGTTCACTTTTATTATTGAGCTTATCCAATGCTAAAGAACTAAAAGTTGAAAGTTTATAAAATTTGTATGCAAACAGTGTGGCCACATGAAAAATGTGGTATAAGATTAGAATTGATAGTATATATATAAATATATATATATATATATATATATATATATATCAAACAACACTCCACTCCATCTCTTAATATTTATTAAATTAAAAATAATAAAAATATCCTGATACATTTAGTAATTAACCAACATTTTAATGAAATTTCTTTCTTGTTTATCGATCACTGCACACATAATCATATTACAAAGTTATATATATATATATATATATATATATATATTTATATTTGAAACAAGAAAGACGTAATCAGATGATTTCATAATACAAAGGGTAATATGCCCCTTAACAAATTAAACACAAAGGTGTAAAATGCCTTTTTTCCATTAATTGTAATGTGGTACCAATTTTTTCAGCTTCTAGAATAATTGGAGTATGAAATAAGTGATCGAGTTGGTGTTTTACAGCCTCTTGAGCTCTGCCCTGAAAAAGTAATGCTTATCCTTTTAGACAATCGAATTTGATCTATATTTATGTCAAGAATATATGAATAATAAAGAATTAATTAGTAATTTACTTGTTATAAGTATCAACAATTAGTAATCAATTATTAAAAATATTTAGATTTTCTGATGTTTGGATATGTTGGTTGGCAATGGTAGAGCATCTTCTTGACCTCAGTTATCATCTTTTTTTTGTCGAGACAATGCCCTATTGATGGATATGAAAATGTTATGAATCTTGGGAGCCCTCGATCTCAAAAGTTAGCTATTATACCGAAGTGGAAAACCTAAAAGTGACCCCATATTGGAACCTCGTAATTCTAATGTGGGATCCAAGTCTCCATACACTTGCAACTAGTTAGGGTCATAGCATTCCACTTTGTAGCCCGACTCTAATATGGGCGCGCGGCAGTATCTGGACCGCGGATCTCTCTGGATCCACGTGTAGTCGCTCTCACCACCCGCGCCATATGCACGATTGCACTGGAGACATGATAGATGACTCTAATAATACCAATTGTTATGAACCTTCACTAGTACAGAAGAGGCCTGTTACAACGGTTTTTTTTGCACTATTACAGCGGTTTTAACTGCTGTAATACGTATCGCTGTAATTGGTATGTTTACTATTACAGCGATTTTTAACCACTGTAAAATGTGACCTATTACAGCGGTTCAATAACGAACCGCTGTAACAGACTAATAAAAAAAAATTAGTTTAAAACCGTAACCTGTTAAAGTCGATGAATTCTTTCACCCCTTTCCCATATTGCTCCGACATACGATCCGCTACAATCCCACTTCGATCCATCTAAATTCTCAATTAATTAAATTAAATAATTTTAATATCAGTTGATAGTTAAATTTATTTTTAATTTATTTCGCATTATTCTATAAAAAATTCGGCAGAGTAACGACTCAAATATTTCTACCAAGTTCTCGACTTAATCTTCCCAGTGGGTTGTAACCAACAAAAGTCGAATCTTACGATCCGCTAAAATCTCAACAGGGTAACGACGCAAAAAATACTACCAATTTCAACCACAACAAACCTAACATTCTAATCTTCCACCCACAACGAACACAAAATGATACAAAAATATTGATCACCAGTTGGATCACATAAAACATCATATTTCTAGCTAGCAACTACAAATATTGATCACCAGTTGGATCACATAGATCACATAAAAAAACTACAAATAAAGCATCATATTATAAATATTGATCACCAATTGGATCCAAAAGCACATAAAACTACAAATAAATTAAAGCATCATGATATAATTATTTTCACAAAAATATGTAAATCTCAAGTATAAATGTTCGTTGTGACATGACGTGATGCACAAATACCATGAATGCATTAAACAATGTCAACAAAACAATACAACAACAATCCAATCATATAGAATACTAACATATCATAACATAAATCAAAAATCCAAAAATCAAGAAACCTCAATTAAAATAACATATATATAACAAAAACCCACATTATATAATTAACAAAACCAATTAATATAATCAACTATAACATAACAACAATCCACATTATAACATAGTCAACTAGAACATAATAACAAAAATCCACTATATAATTTATAAAACCCCAATTAACATAACATGATATATATATAACAATAATTAACAAATTAACATATAACCCACATTATATACATCACAAAATCCTAATTAACATAACATTAATATATAACAAACAAGAAATTAACACATAACCAACATTATATAAATTAAATCACAAAACCCCAACACCTATATACAAACATCAACCTAAAATATATACATAATATATATAACATAACATATATAAACATATATATATATATATACCTATAAAGAGAGAGAAGAGGGGTGTATGGTGGGTCACGACGGCGGCGGCTGCGGCGGCGGTTTGGGGTGGTGGGGCGACGGGACGGGGATGGGGGCGGGGCCGGTTAGCTTGAGAGTGAGAGAAAGAGTAGAGTATAGAGATAGAGATCGAGTAGAGAGAGAGAGAATGAGATCAAAAAATCGAAAGGGGCGGCGGCGGATTGTGGTGGTGGTGGAGACGGTGGCGACACGGAGGCGGGGGCGGGGGCGGGGGCTTGAGAGTGAGAGAGAGAGTAGAGTAGAGTAGAGAGAGAGAGAGAGAGTAGAGAGAAATGAGAGGGGGGAGACCGGATTTGGGGGGGAAAATAGGGGGGATTTTTTATTTTTTTTTCAATTACTTGTTATAGCGGTTCATTACTGAACCGCTATAACTGATTCCCTGTTATAGCGGTTCGGTACTAAACCGCTATAATTGGGATAAACCGGTTATAGCGGTTCAGTATTAAACCACTATAAAAAAAAAAAATTATTTCGGTTCGACTTATAATAGCGGTTTTTTATCTAACCGCTATAATAGGTTTGGGCCTATTACAGCGGTTCGATAAAACCGCTGTAATAGGTACTCGGTTAATATCCATTATAACGGTTCACTTATAAACCGCTGTAATAAGTCTCTCCGTTCAGCGGTTTTCAAAAAACCGCTGTAAAATATGCGCTGTAACAGGTCTTTTCTGTACTAGTCCTTGAGACTACCAAACTTTAAATGCTAGTTGTTGAAGTGAGATAGCACAAAGCCACTCCCACATTTGAATCCCATAATTCCAATATCGATCCAAGTCCCCATAGACTTGCAGTTAGGATCATGACGGAAAACAATGAAACAACGGTCTCCTTTTAATTTTTTATAATTTTTGTTTAGTATTTATGTGTTACGTCTCTGACAAAACTGCCAATTTAGTCCTATAGCTTTATGCTATTGGCAATTTTTGTCCTTCACGTTTTCGATTGGAAAAATTAGGACAATAACTTCGTAAAAGTTGTAATTGAAGGACAAATGTCACCGAAATTTGGAAAATTGGCCGGAATCCCAATTCAATTTGGGAATTTTTTATTTTTTGGGCAATTTTGCTGATGTAGACTATTGAGTTGGGGTGACATAGAATAAATGCCACATGGACTGCCACTTGGACTAGTTTTTGGAGGGAAAATAGAATAATTTGATTATAAATCGTAAAATTATTATTATATACAAAACAAAATTTAAAAATATACGAAAACATTAAAAATGTCTAACAAACTAGAAATAACAGCATTTTATATTTTTAACTGATTTTTAAATCTTAAAATATTTTTGACAAAAATAGAATAAATACTTAAATTATACAATATATTTAAATAAATGCTATAAGCATAAAAATGCCAAGCAGAGAATTGCATAAATTCACAAATTTTCTTATGTTCAACCTAATGTGATAATAATATTTTAATTTATTACTCAATGAAACTTTCTTATACAATATTTCAAATTAATTTTTATATCAAATAAAATTATTTTTTATTGGTTAAAAAAAACTAAGAAAAATTTAACATTTTAAATTACTATAATTAAATTCAACAAATGTGAGGATTTTTGTATATAAAATCAGAAAATAGATTCAAGTCAAATTTTAAAATATTAAACACTTTTAATTAAATAAAAAAATGAAAAAAAAAATTTCATCCTCTCCAACCCTTCCCTCCACCCCCGCCCGCCCGCCCGCCAGCCAGCCCAACCCCACCAATTGAAGTCCCACCGACGTTGCACCTACCCCATTAAATTCACCCAACCCTACCCTGACTTCATTCTCCGCTGCACATCACGAATCAGCTTCAGTAGACGGATGTACAAGAATTTCGCGAATCAAGATTAGCATTATGGTCCGCTTCAATCGCCGGTAGTGTAGGTGGTGGATTGGGCGGATGGATGGGCGGAAGATAGGATGAGGGTTGGTGCAGGGAGGGTCTGTTGGCCGGGTAGGGGTTGGGTTTGAGGAAGGAGATACATGTTTTTTCTTTCTCTTTTTCCGTTTTTTTTTTTGTAATTTTTAATATATTTAATTTAAGATATTGATTGCTTAAAATATTTTCAAATATAAGATTTTATTTTATTTTATGTGATTCCCACTTGGCACTTTTCCATGTTGTTAAGTTGGTGTCCACTTGGCATGTTAGTAATTGACCATTTGCCAATTTTTTTTCAAGTGGCAAAATTGGTATCCAACTAAGCAAAACTGGTCAGAAAATAAAAAATCCCCAAATTGAATTTGGATTCCTGTCAATTTCCCCAATTCCGGTGTCAATTGTCCTTAAATTGCAACTTTTAAGAAGTTATTGTCCTAATTTTGCCAACAAAATAGATAATGGACTAAAATTGCCAATAGCATAAAGCTGCAGGACTAAATTGGCAGGTTTGCCTATTCCTCTCTCTTGTGAGAATTATTGTTTAGGCTCTGATATATAATTCAACAGTTTTCTATTGTATTCTATTGTCAATATATTATTGTTTAGGCTCTGATATATAATTCAACTTTTAAGATATAATATATTATTGTATTCTATTGTCAATTCAACTATAGAATTTTTTTGGTCATGAATATATAAATTTCTCAAAAGAAGAATATTAAAGTAAACAGATATCAACATCATATACATAGATTGGATTCAAACTCGAAATGATTAAGTACGTCATGATTTAATACGTCATGTTAATTATTAAGAAGCATATAATTTCTTCAAACTCTTTGACAATGAAAGATAACTTAATTAGAAGTACTTCTCAATCAATTGTGTATATTTTTAATTGAAAAAATAAATAGACAAAAAATATTATAAACGTGATTATCCATATTAGGAGAAAATTCACAAAACAAAGTTAAACCCTAATTAGATTTAGGGCAAAATTCATATAATATAACAACTTGTGATATGTCGAATTAGACATTTACCCCCGGCAAAAAAAAATATTATCACAAAAAAATCCTACGATTTTTTGAATTATATGCACTGCTTCCTCAAGCAATTTTTCCTATGAATTTCTATGTTAAAAGAAAAATACCCTTACATTTTAATGATATTTACACTTTATTTTATCTATTTCATTTTTTTATCTTCTAATTATTTTAAATTTATTATTAATATTATTTTCTCTTTCTTCCCCAACTCATCTCTTCCCAAAACCCTACCCCAATTTTTCCCTTACCCCAACGTCCAAGCTCAAGCCTATATCCACCTTCTGTCCACCGTCTGGTTGCCACCACCACCACCCCTCTCAAATTCTATCCCTACCCCGCCCTACCCTCCACGCTCTGAATATCAAGCATCGTCGTCATCCCACCATCTGAAATCAAACATCGCCAGCCCCTACCCTCTGGAACTCGAACGTCGCTGCCACCACCCTCTGTAAATCGAACACCGCCGCCTCCACCATCAACTAATCAAACACCAATGTCACTATCCTCTGAAAGTCGCTTGCCTTCTCCTCCACCATCTGAAGATCCCGCCACCAACTCCTCTCTAGCTGCTTGTCCCCTTACGTAATTGATGTTGATCACCGCCGTTGCCGCTGCTATTTCTCTCACCGAGTTGCAATGTGGGAGGCGGTGTACGTAGTGTTGAAGAATGGCTCATTTCAAAGTTGAGCAATATCCCACATTGGAAAATGGTTGTAAAGAGTGGTCTCTTTACACTATAAAAAGAGACCATCTATTTACATTAGAAAATATCCCAAATTGCCTAAGTCTTTTAGCAATTTCTTCTTTCTTCCTCTATAGTTTGTAATAGTTTCACTTTAGTCCTTTAGTGAAATATTTTGGTGGGGTCCGAGGACGTAGGCTAAATTAGCCGAACCTCGTTAAATTTGGTGTTCTTTATTTTGTGCTATTCTTCAAGTAGCCATTGTTAGTTATAGTTGTAGTGTTATATTGTGCTATTAAATTCGTCTAGTTAATTCTGTCGAGGAGATTGGGTTTTAAGCGCGACCGTTGTGACGCCTCCAATCTTTCCTGGGAATTAAATCTAGTGTGATTTTCTAGTACAATATTTCTCTCGCTATTTCTATATTTGGTGGAATATGACTCTGAGTTCCACAACAAGTGGTATCAGAGCTCGGGTATTCTGAGTATGCCCTGTGGTCGCAGTTTAATCTGATCTTCCACATCAGAAAAGTTTTCTCGGGCTATTTGGCTTTCGCATTTGGAGGGCTCTTGAAGAATAATTTGTAACCAAAAATGGAAGACACCTCAAAAGCATCGTCGTCGTCCATTTGGGCGAGAACCACTGTGGCGAATACGCGATTGGCAGTGGAGTCTTTTGATGGCACAGGCCATTTTGGTATGTGGCAAAGCGAAGTTGTAGACGCACTCTTTCAACAAGGTCTATACTTAGCTATTGAAGAGAAGAAACCAAATGATATAGAGGAAAAAGATTGGAGTATGATGAATCGGTTGACATGTGGAACAATTCGCTCGTGTCTATCCAGAGAGCAGAGATATGCGTTTTCGAAAGAAAACTCGGCATATAAATTGTGGATGGCACTGGAGGAGAAGTTTCTGAAGAAAAGTTGTCAGAATAAGCTCCATTTGAAGAAGCGGCTCTTTCGCTTCACATTTGTTTCGGGTTCCACTATGAATAGTCACATTACCAGTTTTAATCAACTGGTTACCGATTTGATCAATTTGGATGAGACTTTTAAAGACGAGGATTTGGCTCTGATGTTGCTGGGATCCCTTCCTGAGGAGTTTGAGTTTCTTGAAACAACTCTACTTCACGGGAAGGCTGCTGTATCTCTTAGCGAAGTTTGTGCTGCCCTGTACAGTTATGAGCTGAGAAAGAAGGACAAGCAAGTTAGTTCAGGCGGAGATGCAGAGGTTTTGTTCGTCAGAGGTCGTTCACAAAACAAAAACAAAGGAAAGAAAGGGACATCCAAGTCCAGGCATAAACTAAGCAAAGACGAGTGTGCCTATTGTCGAGAAACAGGACACTGGAAAAGAGATTGCCCAAAGCTGACAACTAAGGGCAATTCTAAAGCCGTGGTGGAATCAAATGTAACCGCGTGTGATGATGCCGAATCGGACTTCTCATTGGCGACATCATCCAGCGGTGCTTCTGAACTATGGATGCTGGATTCAGCATGTAGTCATCATATGACACCACATTTGGATTGGTTCTTTGATTTCAAAGAACAAAATGACGTTGTCTTCACAGCAAATGAAGCTCCTCTTACTACACTTGGGATTGGTTCAGTTCGCTTAAAGAATCACGATGGATCAATCATAACCCTAAAGGGTGTTCGATATGCACCAGAAGTGAGGAAAAACCTTATTTCCGTTGGAACTTTAGAATCGAAAGGTTTTGAAGTAAGAGCTAAGGATGGGGTGATGAAGATCATCTCTGGTGCACTCGTGGTAATGAAGGAAATTCGGAAGAACAACAATACGTATCACTACATGGGTGGTACAGTTGTGGGTGCAGTAGCAGCAGTTACTATTGATAATCGGAATTCAGAAGCAGTTAGGCTATGGCATATGCGCTTGGGACATGCAGGTGGAAAATCCTTGAATCTCCTCATAAATCAAGGATTGTTGAAAGGAGTGAAATACTCCAAATTGGAGTTTTGTGAACATTGTGTTCGTGGGAAACAGACAAGGGTTAAATTTGGAACAGCAATCCATAATACTGAGGGTATCTTGGATTATGTTCATTCGGATGTATGGGGTCCCTCAAAAATGAGTTCTTTGGGAGGGAAGCACTATTTTGTAACCTTTGTTGATGATTTTTCCCGAAGAGTTTGGGTGTATACGATGAAGACGAAGGATGAAGTGTTTGAGGTATTCCTCAAATGGAAAAAAATGGTGGAAACTCAGACTGATAAAAAGGTCAAACGTCTCCGTACAGACAATGGTGGAGAATTTAGGAGTGGTCCATTTCAAAAATTTTGTGAGGATGAAGGCATTGTCAGACACTTCACTGTTAGACATACACCACAACAGAACGGAGTGGCAGAACGCATGAACCGGACTTTGCTGGAGAAAGTTCGGTGTTTGTTATCCAATGCTGGGTTGGGTAAAGAATTTTGGGCTGAGGCTGTGACATATGCGTGTCATCTCGTTAATCGTCTACCATCTACTGCTATTGATGGAAAAACACCATTGGAGAAATGGTTTGAAAAGCCTGCTGATGATTATGATTCCTTACATGTGTTTGGTTCCGCTGCATATTATCATGTTAAGGAATCAAAGTTGGATCCTAGAGCAAAGAAGCTGTGTTCATGGGGATCACCTCTGGTATAAAAGGCTATCGTCTTTGGTGTCCAGAAACAAAGAAAATAATCTTTAGCAGGGATGTCACCTTTGATGAATCTACCGTGTTGGAAAAGGTGAATGCAGAACAGCATGATGGTACTCCCAAACAGGTGGAGTTTGAAAAGTTTGTTGTCCCAGCAGATCAAGAAACTCTTGATCATTCTCCTACGGTAGAAGGAGATTTTGAAGAAGAGGAAGTTCAACCCCAAGAACTTCCACAGCAACTTGAATCAATTGCAACTAGCAAGCCAAAGAGGATAATCAGAAAGCCTGCTCGCTTTGATGATATGGTGGCTTGTGCATCTGCAATTGCCGCTGATGATGTTCCTACCACTTATATTGAAGCAGTCAAAGGACCAGAGAAAGATAAGTGGAGGATTGCCATGAGTGAAGAAATGCAGTCCCTTCATAAGAATCAAACATGGGAACTGGCCAGTCTCCCGAAGGAAAAGAAGGCAATTGGATGCAAATGGGTATTTGCAAAGAAAGATGGATTTCCTAGCCAAGGTGATGTTCGCTACAAAGCCAGATTGGTGGCCAAAGGTTACGCTCAAAAAGAGGGCATTGATTATAATGAGGTGTTTTCTCCAGTTGTAAAACACTCCTCCATTAGAATTTTGTTGGCTTTGGTAGCACAGTTGGATTTTGAACTAGTTCAGTTGGATGTAAAAACTGCATTTTTACATGGAGACTTGGAAGAGGAAATCTATATGACTCAGCCAGAGGGATTCAAAGTTGCTGAAAATGAAAATTTGGTTTGTAAACTTCAAAAATCGTTGTACGGATTGAAGCAATCTCCGAGGCAGTGGTACAAGCGATTTGACAAGTTTATGATGGGAATTGGGTACACAAGAAGCAAATACGATCATTGTGTGTATTTGCACAAGCTACAAGATGGATCCTTCATATATCTTCTTCTGTATGTTGATGATATGTTGATTGCCTCCCCGAGTCTAATAGAAATTGAGAAGTTGAAGACTCATTTGAAAAGGGAGTTTGAGATGAAGGATCTAGGTGAGGCGAAGAAGATTCTCGGCATGGAGATTTTCAGAGATAGAAAATTGAGGAGGCTTTGTTTGACTCAGAAACAATATCTGAGTAGGATGTTGAGGCGTTTTGGCATTGATGAAAAGTCAAAACCAGTTAGTATTCCGCTTGCTCCTCATTTTAAGCTTAGCGTCGCTTTGTCACCGAAATCTGATGCAGAACGGGAATACATGTCAAAAGTACCGTATGCAAATGCTGTTGGTAGCTTGATGTATGCTATGGTGTGTACGAGGCCTGATATTTCCCAAGCAGTGGGGGTTGTGAGCAGGTATATGCATGATCCTGGAAAGGAACATTGGCAAGCTGTGAAATGGATTTTGCGATACATCCATGACACAGCTGATGTTGGTTGATATTTGAGCGGGAACATAGTCAGTATGTAGTCGGATATTGCGATGCAGACTATGCTGGTGATTTAGATAAGCGTAGATCAACTACAGGCTACGTATTTACTCTTGCTAAAGCACCAGTCAGTTGGAAGTCTACCTTACAGTCAACGGTTGCTCTGTCTACTACGGAAGCAGAGTATATGGCAATTTCAGAGGCTGTAAAGGAAGCAATTTGGCTTCAAGGGTTGCTTAGTGAACTGGGGATTGGACAAAAGTATGTGAAAATACATTGTGATAGTCAAAGTGCTATCCATTTAGCAAAGAACCAAGTTTATCATGCAAGGACGAAGCACATTGATGTTCGGTATCACTTCATAAGAGAGATACTTGAAGAAGGTGGAGTCAGAATCGAGAAGATCCATACTACTGAGAATCCTGCTGATATGTTGACAAAAGTTGTGACTGCAATCAAGTTCAAATTTTGTTTGGACTTGATCAACATTGTCAAAGTTTGAAGATTGATTTTTGGTGACCCCGTTTGACGAGGAGATTGAAGATTTTGGAAATTCGCCAAGGTGGAGATTTGTTGAAAAATGGCTCATTTCAAAGTTGAGCAATATCCCACATTGGAAAATGGTTGTAAAGAGTGGTCTCTTTACACTATAAAAAAAGACCATCTATTTACATTAGAAAATATCCCAAATTGCCTAAGTCTTTTAGCAATTTCTTCTTTCTTCCTCTATAGTTTGTAATAGTTTCACTTTAGTCCTTTAGTGAAATATTTTGGTGGGGTCCGAGGACGTAGGCTAAATTAGCCGAATCTCGTTAAATTTGGTGTTCTTTATTTTGTGCTATTCTTCAAGTAGCCATTGTTAGTTATAGTTGTAGTGTTATATTGTGCTATTAAATTCGTCTAGTTAATTTTGTCGTGGAGATTGGGTTTTAAGCGCGACCGTTGTGACGCCTCCAATCTTTCCTGGGAATTAAATCTAATGTGATTTTCTAGTACAATATTTCTCTCGCTATTTCTATATTTGGTGGAATATGACTCTGAGTTCCACAACACGTAGGCCGAGTTTTGCAAAAGGCCGGGGGGTTTGGCGTGGGCGTGCTGGTTGTAAAGGGCGGAAGAAAGCAGTGGTGTGATGGGGGCGGTAGCTGAGAAACGACGGTTGTGGTGTTCATGTAGATTTGTAGTGTGTATATATGTGCATATACTTTATATATATATATATATATATATATTGCATTATAAATATATTTTGTGGATTTTGCATAGTGTATGTATATATATACACGGGAAAAATTCACTTTTGGTCTCTTAGGAGTCGAGCCAAAACACTTTTAGTCCCGTAGGACTTGTTTTTACACTTTTAGTCCCATAGGAGTCACAAAATGATACTTTTAGTCCCAAGCGTTAAAAAATGGACGGAAATCGGCGTATTTTCTTAAAAAAAAAATTAAAATAAATTAAAAAATAATTAAAAAACAAAAAAAAAAAGGAAGAAAACGACTGTTACTCCCCCCCCCCCCCCCCCAAAACCAACCCACCTCCACGCCCCATCACAAATCCACCGGCACACTGCCACCTCTAAAAGCTCGTCACAAACCTCTCCAAAAACACCCTCCTATAGCTCGACCCCAAAACCCCCTAATCACCATCGCCGGAGACGACGGAGCTATTGTGGTGGAGGAGACGACGGAATTGAATGGGCAGAAGGATGGGTGGAGGTGGAGGGAACGGGCAAAGAAACGACTGTACAATTGTCTTCTTCTTCCCTTCTTTTATCTTTTCCCAAAACCTCCTAATCACACCAGTTCATGCACTGTTTAGGGAATGTGAAGACAAACATCATGAAATCAAGCTATTTTTTGTTCAGGGAATGTGAAGAGAAATTGGGTTGGGTGGGGTGGGGTGGGGTGGGGTTGGGGGAGGGGGTTGTTCCTTTTTATTTTTTTTTTTGCTTTTATTATTATTTTATTAATATTTTGAATTTTTTTAATTTCTTTTTCAATTTCATTTTTTTCCTTACGGCGCGTGTAACACACACGCCAATTTTCGTCCATTTTTTAACACTTGGGACCAAAAGTGTCACTTTTTGACTCTTATGGGACTAAAAGTGTAAAAAAAAATCCTATGGAACTAAAAGTGTTTTAGGGCGACTCCTACGGGACCAAAAGTGAATTTTTCTCATATATACACTTTATATATTGTATTATAAATATATTCTTTATAACTTTACAATATTTATAGCATATATTTTATATAAATATAATATATTTAATATGGAGTGTTGATATCTTTAGATCTATGAATGTGATCAATCAAATATATATTTATAAATATATAGGTGTTTAATGTGGACTGTTGATTTTATCATATAATCTGTTGGCTGTTAGATCACGTGCAAAATTGTCCAAAAAAGCCAGTCGCACACTGCGCATAAGGGGTAAATTGCTTCTTTATTTTTAATTAGGCGGGTTTTTTGATAATTTTTCTTTCTAGGGAACTAATTTGACATATTATAGGGTAATATGTAATTGACCTATTAGGTTTATGACTCTCATTAGTAATCAATTCGAGCTTGAGGAATCTGACAGACCAAAAGTGAACGACGATTGTTGGCCATTAGCGGTTGTCCAGTCACGAAGTCCTAATCATGCGGTCAATATTTCAACCTTTGGGCTAATTTCGGATTGTTGGCTTGACCACGCGTCTTCTGGTGCACTCTCTGTCTTTAGAACATGATTTGAATGTAGACGTGATTTATGGACCAAACATGGTTCACACATGTGAAATTCTAGGTCCAGATCTCACTATTGGATCCAGGGGTAATTTAGTAAATACCCCCTTATTGAGGGATCCAATTGTGAGATCTGGATAGAGACCATAGAATTGCCCGTTCACACATGCATTTTGCCATTTTGGTCTGCTAATAACACACACAAGCAAGGATGGAGTCAGGAATTTTACCAAAGGAGGGGCGAGATTTTTGTGATATACATGTGTTCTGTTTGCCTGGTAGACAAAGGATTGATAGCTAGGGGGTGCAGAGGGCTTGCCCCCCACTGTACAGTACTCTATATATATGCGAACAAATCGAGGATTAGTCTTAGTACTCTGTATTTCTTTTGTTAATAGTAAAAGCAAAACATATACATAGTGGAATATCAATAATATTCAATTTCGTAGAAATCGACTATGAAAAAATAAAACAAATAGAAACAAAAATGATACTTATTATATAGAAGAGACATGAAACGCGTGAAAATTACCCGGATTAAGTGAAAAAATTAGGTGAGAACAAATATTAGGTGAACAAAATAATATTTTCGAACACAAGAAAGGATTGATTTATCAATATTTTTTTGGGGCGCAAAACTTTGTATTTATAAAAAATTGTATACTAATATTTTAAATTTGAAAAGTTGACGCCCCCCGTGCCCCGTCTCTGCACACAAGGAGATGTGACAAGTGACATAATTTTGTAACAGTAGGTATAAAATGAAATTATGAAGATCTATCGAATTCAATTATCTAATATGTCTGCGAAGTACTAAAAGAGGTCCGTTTGGGAGTTGAGACATGAGAAGATATCTTTACTCGTTTAATTAAGAGGTGTTGTGTTTACAAAAAAATTCCTTGAAAAAGGTCCCCCAATAGCGTCGGGCAGTATCTCGAGGGGATTGGTCTTGAACCTTCGCACTTAAGGATACCCATAAAAAGAATAAGTTTTTTGAGAAGTGTTATATAAAATAAATTCTTGTACCTTGGGCATCGAGTCCAGTCGGTTCGTATCAAAACTGACTTGAGCAAGATTTTATGAGCTCGAGCCAAGTTTCTCTAACAATTCGAGCTCGAGCCAATTATACATACCCGATCAACAAGCCTGTATAAAGAAAATAATATGTTGTATATTTATTGTTAATATATAATATTATATAAGAGTAAAGACAATAACCCAGCCAAATTTTTGAGGTTTGGCACTTTTTTATTCAATTTTTTTTTTTTTTACACTTTTTTATCTCAACTTCACGGGTTTTACACTTTATTCTATATTAGCATATCGCAACGGAATAATCCACCGGAATTTCAACACATGTGCCAGGGTGAGCTAAAAAAGTATATAAAAAAAGTATAGTTTGGATAAAAAAGCGAAAAAAAAAACTAAGATTGGATAAGAAAGTGTAAAAACAAAGTTTGTTTATTCTGCCGGAATATGCTAAGATATAGAAAAGTGTAAAACCAGTAAAGCTGAAATAAAAAAGTGTTAAAAAAAAAAAGTTTGTATTGCCAAAATTTCAAAAAGTTCGGGTGGGTTACTGTTTTTACCCCTATTATATATATAATGATATATTGAACATTTGTCATGATTATATTTAATAATATATATAGTAATACAAAATTAATAGTATGTATATATAATAATAATACAAAATAACAAAATTTTATTTTTTTTTGCGCTCGAGCTCGAGCTGAGCTATTTGATAAGGCTTGGCTTGAACTCCACTCGTGTGTACCCCTAATTTGGATCCTCTATTTCATCATACATTTTATTTAATGATTATTAAGTGAATGAAATTGATACGAGATTATATATAAGAAAACATTAAATACATGCTAATTTAGAATGCAAAATAGTATTCACATCAAATATCATATATATTTATGCGATGGCCACCCATGGTCATTTTCCATGTCTCTTTATCTTACCACATTCTACATCTCAAAGATAATTAGTTTGGAAGAAATGGGACATGAAATTTTTTAGAAAATAAAATCATTATCAAGAAAAGTTGATTATGCAGATTTGCTGGGTTAGTTCTCGTCATTTCACAAATTTGTACGTACGTCAAATGAGATTTTTTATTATAAATTATTATTGCATCTCCTATTGCAATATATTATAATGAGAGACATGTGTCTGAAAATTAATTTAATTTGTCGCCAATTGAATTGGAATATATGAGACAAATCATATATATGTACTTAGTAAAGAAAAATATGTACATATTTTACAATAAACGTGATAGCAATTTGCAATAGAAGATCTCATTTGATTGTAGCCTATAAATAGATGGCAATGCCGCTTGCAATCTTTAATTTCTATATGTGATTTTTGTGACTGTTTTGATCTGTTATAGTAATGATATATCGCTTTTCTCGTAAAAAAAAATGAAAGAGCATTAACCGAGTCACGTAAATTTTATCTTGTTATGTGTTTTGTTTTACTGTCAATATTTTTTATAGTACCTTCCTACTAATATTGACCAGACATTTTTTTCATGAGTATTTCTTGCGATATGAAACCTTTCAAGTATTGTAGTTGAAGACAATATATATATATATATATATATATATATATATATATACAATTTTATGTATAAAAGAAAACCTAAATAAAAAAAAATCAAAATCATCCCTGAGATTTCCATTTGTTTTCAAAACCATCCTTGAGGTTTTGAATTTTCTCAATGCATGTCATCCTCATAACCAAATTTCAACAATGATTTTAGATGAATGAAGGGCAATTTAGTCATTTAACTTCTATTAATTAGTAACATATTCATAACAATCCCTAAAGTTTCAATTTGATTTCAAAATTACCCTTGAATTTTTAAATTTGCTCGATTTCCTCTTTGTAAATTTAACGATATTTTCCAACAAATAAAGTACAACATAATTATTTAGTTTACACTTTTAGTTTTAACATATGTAATTCGTGTGATTTCTTATATAAAATATAATGAGCAAAAGTAATACCTCAATTAGATAATTATTAGAAAAAGTAAAACAGAAAAGGAAAAAAATAAGAAAGACAAGAAATAAGAAATTTTTTAGGGCAAAATTAAATATATATATATATATATATATATGTAAAATTAGTAAAGCTTGAGAATGATTTGGATGATTTCATATGTTCTATGAAGCATAATGAGAGTTGCATTCCATATAACTTGCTTGTAATATTACTTGATTTTATTAAGCATATTTTTTTCCTTAGTATTATTATTCTCATAATTTCTTTTACCATAAATAAAATTGGCTAACTTAGATATATGATAAGATAATAAATTATTATGATACGACCATAAATCTCGTATTTACTAGACTTATATGCAAATTGAGTCCCGTGACATAAAATTAATTGGGTCGGAAGGGCAATTGAACATTTAAGAGAAGACCAAGATGCAAGCCCATCAGAGGAGTATAAGGCGTAAGCAAGGTGGAAGCTTGTACGTCAAGCTTGCAGATGGTATAAAGAGATAGCTGAAAAAAGGATAGCTAGCAAATAGAAGGAAGACGCCAGAAAAATAACTTGCAAAAGGATAAGGGTAGACCAAGTCAAATTCCAACCACTATCCCTTAAAAAAAATTTTTTTTTTTTTTTGACAACTTTTGGCAGCGGTTCGGGTAGAACCGCTGCCAAAAGTGAACTTTGTGGCAGCGGTTCGGCCGAACCGCTACCAAAAGTCCAATTTTTTTTTATTTTTTTTTTGACACCTATGACAGCGGTTCGGCTCGAACCGCTGTCATAGGTCCGAACCGAGTGCCCCCTATTACAGCAGTTTTCAAAATCGCTGTCATAGGTGCGCTGTAATAGGACTTTTTTGTGGTAGTGAATTAAAATTAAAAATTGTAAATATTTAAACTATAGAAAGGAAATACTACATTAACTCAAAAAATGTATTTAACTGAATAATAATATAGAATTAAAAAAATTACCTTGTGATCTACGGATATAATGCAATTGAGAGAGAGGGAAAATGAAGATGGAGAAAGAATGAAGCAGCAAAGCAGTAGATGAAGAAGAAGAAGAAAGAGAGAAGAAAAGAAGGGTGGGAGAAAGAGAGGGGAAGAGAGGGAAAAAAAGGGAGGAAAAAAAAATAGCCGGTCAGGATACGCCATTAAGAATGGCGTATCCAGACACATATGTCAGGTTACGCCATTAAGGTGGATACGTCATTCCTATTGGCGTATCGTTCTATTTCTGAATTATTAATATTTTGTATATTATTTTTAAAAAAATTATTTAAAACTATATTATTTATTTAAAAAATCCCTGGTTGTGGAAGTTGCCCCGTCTTGAATCCCCTTTGATTACTGTAGCAAAAAGGCTAGTTTGGGAGTTCATTTCTGGTGTTAATTTTTGCCGCGAGAACAAATGGAAAGGAGCAAGATTGAGCGGGAATTGTGTCCTTTTATTCGTGGATAAATGTGCCCCCCTCGTCAGAATTTGGTTGAGGGTGCAAAGTGCCAAACTAATTACAATTTCAGGGTGGAGACCGCAATTTCCGGATTTCTAGGGTGGAGATCGCCAAACCAACCTATTCTTGGGGTGCAACATGCAAATGAGTGAAATTTTGAATTTTGGAACCATGATAATTCTTTATGTATGATAACTTTAGATAAGAACGAATTACTGTGACTCTCGAGATTTTGAATTTCAATAGTAGTGTGAATCATTCTTTCCCAACTGTCTTAGATTTTGGATTTTCTTTTTGTCTTTTGTTTTTTTTGGAGAGATTTGGTTGAATCTGATCATTCACATATTAAGTTGTCAAGATTGATGACTTACCGTATAACTTGGACTAATATTAGGTAATAAAATTATTGGTTTTCGTATAAAAAAAAAGTTATGAATTTCTTGACTTTTTTTTTATTTTTAAAATGATAGAGATGGAAGGGTGAGAATTAAACGTGATCTCTTTCATGTATCCAGTATTAAATTCGATGAATAATACTTTATGTAAGACAAAAAATATTATTTTTATAGAATTGAAAGTTATATTAAAAATATTATAATCAGTAATTGAAAATGATACGATTAGAAAATATAGATGTTTATAATTTATTAAAATATTAATTATTGTTAATTAGTGATTCATACGAAGTTTTTTTTTCATAATTTAAAAGCGGGTACAAGCAATATATCTTACAAAATAATTTAAAAATAAGTCGTATTTTTACTCCCGAATTATTCGTTTTTATTCATATTTTATCTGTAGGAGTACTAATCTATTTATTTTTCGTTCCCATACTTTTTAGCCAATTTTTATACCGTAACTTTCAACAAAAAATATAAAATTATCAAATACCGAAATTTTGCCGTCCCATATTCAACTAATTAGGGACTCGAGTAACATTTTATATGAGATAATTCTTAGGTTAATCGGTCCGTTGAAGCCAATCCACTCAATATTGTTAATTACCGGATTCTGGTGATTGATAATATTCCAATCATCCTAATCACACTATGTACGTTGTAGTTGGACCAAACACTACTACAAAAATGACCTATGACAGCGGTTTTTTTGGGCCTATGACAGCGGTTTTAACCGCTGTCATAGGTACCGCTGTTATAGGGGTGGACCTATGACAGTGGTTAAAAAACCGTTGTAATAGGTCCACCTATGACAGCGGTTCCCTGAACACCGCTGTGAAAAAACCAAAAAAAATAAAAATAAATAAAGGACCTGTGGCAGCGGTTCTGGGAAAACCCTGTGGCAGCGGTTCTCGCAGAACCACTTCCACAGGTCCTCCTGTGGCAGCGGTTCTGCGAGAACCGCTGCCACAGGTAGAATTGTGGCAGCGGTTTTCCCAGAACCGCCGTCTTTTTTTCTGTTTTTTTTAATTATTTATTGCCCTGTCATGATAGTGTCTGTACAGTAATATGCAATGATCCAACCAACAAATTTCAGCTAACAACAAAACATATTCAACATAAACAAACATCACCCCAAACTTCAATATTACCATCTTTTTTCTCCAACAATAAAATATTATAATCTCCAACAAAATGTACAATCAACTAATTAAATTACTAATGACCTTACGAAATACAATAAATCAAATCTCAATTTATTACAAGTCACAATGTACAAAAACTACATTACCTAATTTCTAAGAAGCTGCTAAGAAAATGTAACATGCAACTTCGCAGCGTACTTCATCAATTTGCTCATCAGTATAGAAGGATTGACAATCCTTAAAGTACTGCAAGATATATGTATATATATAGAGATTAATTGCAAAGTGAAATAACATTTCAATTACCTACCAAAGGTTTAATAATTTCAAAAGTAATAGAATTAAGTATATATATATAAGGATTATGTATACCGCTGTTGAGATTATAGATAGTCCGTGGCTAATAATCTCTTTCATGAATCTCATAACGAAATAGCCACAATCCACCTCGTTGGTCTGCCGGGGGCACTACAAAAGCAATCAAAATTACGTTGTATTAGAAGACGAACTTTTATACGAATATATAATCTCATGAACCTAGAAAACGCTAACCTTTATAGTAAACCATTTACAGACCGAGTTTTTGGATTTGTTGGATTGGTTGTTGCAGTTTGCACGAAATATGTGCACAGCTCTATAAAAAAATATAAAAAACAAGAAAATATGTTAAAAACAAGAAATTATGTGAAATAAATACAATTTAAAAAAATATTAAATATAATGGATACATTGATTGAATGAAAAAATTCAGCAGAGTAACAACGCAAAAATTACTACCAAGTTCTCGACTTAATCTTCACCCGGGTAGGTTGAATCCAACAAAATTCGGATCTTACGATCCGCTAAAATCCAATTTCAATCTTAATTAATTATATTTTCAGCAACTACAAATATTGATCACCAGTCGGATCACATAAATCACATAAAACTATAAATAAAACATTATATTTTCAGCAACTAAGTATAAATGTAGATCACCAGTTGGATCAATGTACCCTAAACCACCAAATAACCACAATCTAATCTCAAATCAAACGGAATTAACACCCGACTAACTAAAGTTAATACTAAATTCAGTCAAATTCCTAGTTCCCTTAAATTTTTTATACACCCACACATACACAAATATATATACATACACCCATATATACACAAATACATGCACACATACACAAATATATATACATACACTCATATATGCATACACCCACATATACATACATCTATACATACTCTATGTGTGTGTGTGTGTGTGTATATATATATATATTTATATTTATCTAAAAGAAAATACCAAAACTAAATGGACCACGGCGGCGGAAGCGGAGGTGGGCGGCGGCGGCGGAGGTCGGCACTATCTATATATATATAGAGAGAGAGTTAATTTTATATATATAGAGAATATATACATATATATGCACATATATATATATATATATCTAGAAAGAGAAAGAGAGAGAGAGAGAGAGAGATACTACCGGAGTGACGGCGGCGGACGGCGGAGGAGCGGCAACCGGCGGCGCGAGAGAGAAGTAGATCGAGAGAAACCGAGAGAGAAAGGTAGATCTAGAGATAGAGAGAGAAAAAGATAGGGGGGCGGCGGACGGTGGTGGCGGTGGTGGTGGTGAGAGAGTTAAGAGAGAGAGAGAGAGAGAGTGAGTGGGTGAGAGTGAGAGTGAGAGTGAGGGGGGCCGGGTTGTACAAAACCCGGCCCTTGTGCCAGCGGTTCGGCTGAACCGCTGGCACATGTGCGTTTGTGGCAGCGGTTCGGCCAGAACCGCTGCCACAAAGTGCACTTCTGGCAGCGATTCGGCCGAACCGCTGTTGCGTTCAAAATATTTTTTTTTCTGATACCTATGACAGCGTTTTGGCTCGAACCGCTGTCATAGGTCCGAACCGAATACCACCTATTACAGCAGTTTTCAAAACCGCTGTCATAGGTACGCTGTAATAGGACTTTTTTGTGGTAGTGAAACCAATACCCACCTTCATATAATGCCCTCATTATGTGTGATGTAAAGTGGGATGATCCTTGATTTCGGGAGTCCAACTACTGGGTGATTCACACTATTCCCCATGTGTATATTCAGGTGGCCCTCTCATGTGTATACTATAGATCATCCTGGGAGTTGGACTCCGGGAGTCGGCAAGTATGACCCCATAAAGTGGCATTTGGATCTGAAACTGTTACTTCTTTTATCAATAAAAATTGATCCATTAAATTTGAGACAATGCCCAAAATGGAAACAATCTGAAATTCTTTCTCAAAAACAATTGGAACTAGCGGAGAAACAAGATGAATTGCAAAGCCACATGATAGGTTGTTTGTTTGCTATGTCAAGGAATTCAAAGAGTCCATCACCTCATTATTCACCTCAGAAACTACAACTAGTATATAGTAAACTGTGTATTCTTTTTCTCTTTATGTGTGGATAGGAAAGACAGAGAGGTTTACAAGGGGGCTTAGCTATAATGTACTGATATTTCTACAAATGATCCCGTGTAGTATTGTATTCGTATATGATATGAATACTCTCGGATACCGTCTTTGGGACATTTTTGATGTGTTTGAAAATAAAAAGAGATGAGAAAATTCTGGATAGAGTATTTATTAATAAATTTGAAGTATTCGACATGCCTTGGATACCAGACGAACTATTGTTTTAATATTATACAATATTTTTGGGCTAAAATAGGAAAAAAGAGAATGTTTCTGATCTTTTGTTAAAAAGTAAACCTTAACAATTAATAAATAACAAAAAAATTAAAGAATTGGACAAAATTTTATTTATGAGACTATATTGAATCAAAATTATTTTTAAATATTACAAATGCATAAACATACACGTATCCTCAACGCATAACATCCTAAAATTTTAAAATTATCGTATTTCGTTTGTGTGATATCGTATTTATATACTGATCATATCCATACCCATGTACCATAGGGGCGCAAGGGCAAAGAAAAAGAATCCCAATAATAAATGAAATGAACCGCTCTACATCCAAACTGTCACTTGTCATTGAAATCAGAAATTTTGGTTAAAGTAATATAGGTAGACATATTATCATTAATTTCAGAAAGGTGCCCCGTTAATGTTTTAATCTTTATCGATCGAGCTTCTCGTGTAAATTTGGCTTTCACATGTTTGTATTGTAATTTGTAATTGACTTGATTATCAAAGCTATTCTTTTGCTGGGGTGGGGACAATACCAGTTGCAAACTTTCATTTTTGTCCTCTAACCATAGGCATTTTTGTCCTCTAACCATAGGCATGTAACAAAAATAGTCTTGTAATTATGTAATTAACAATTTTAAACCTATAACTATACCAAGTTTGACAGATATAATCACGTATATATATCCTTGACACTTGAAACAAAATTGGAACTCGACAATTTTAGTCCTACGTCCACTCTCTGGCCCGTTCCTCACCCACCAACCAAAAATTGACAAAAGTAGCCTGGTTTTTCCTAAACATCAAAAGTCAAAACCCCAAACGTGATTTTTTTTTGTCTACATTAATTTGCAACAAAACAATAGTCATCATCTCATTTTCCTTGAAAATTCCAAGAATTCAAATTCTTTTTTTCATTGCTTGATTGATATATCTCTAGTCAAAAACCATATATACCTTTCACTTTCTTCTTTCAGAAGTTCATGCTCCTTTCTATTTTTCCCATGTGATAAATTTTCGGGGTAAAAACCATTACCTATCAAAATTTTGTGTATTTTTACACTTTTTGGAACTAATTTTTTTTTTTTTTTACACTTATCTACCCGAACTTTGCGGGTTTTACACTTTTTTTAATATTGACATATTCCGGCGGATAAACAAACTTTTTTTTTACATTTTTTTATCTCACCCCGCCGGAAGTATTGAAACTCCGGCGGAATATTCCGCCGAAATATGCCAATATTCAAAAAAGTGTAAAACCTGCAAAGTTCGGGTATGTAAGTGTAAAAAAAAAAAAGAGTTATATTCCAAAAAGTGTAAAAATCTGTAAAATTTGGATAGGTAATGATCTTTACCCCTAAGTTTTTTGATGTTATGTTATGCTTTCTTCCTTACCTCAGGAAAAAATTTATCTTCACAGAGAAAATAAAGCTTGCAGGGCTGTACTGTCTTTTTTTGTCCGGAAAGTATGCTTAATTACTATATCTTTATCAATGCAACTTTAAAACTTAGATGACATAAAATCAAATGAGTACACGTTCACATCTCCAGCATGATCCACCGCGGCTAGAAAATATGATTTTGAGTGACAAGCCATGTGCAAGATAGAAATACAACTTTTGAGTTAGCTGTATTTATTGTTATACAACTAAGATAAAAGAATCATGTTTGGGGTTTTGATGTTTAAGTAAAATCAATATTTGGGTTTATCCTTAGGACCAACCAGATCACATAATCCTTTATACAGGAGTGACGCTTTAGCACTCCGAACTCGCTCTATTATACACTCTTAAAATACTTAATTCTCGCACTAAAAATTATGAACCATACTTCAAGAAATAACAAAAAATTCACTAACAGTTGATATTTTATGTAAATTCAATGAGAATTCTTAGTCAAAATAAGTAAATAGAGTTGCTCTTAAAACAAGAAAGAATGAAGCTACAAATATAAATTTTGTAGCGATGCAAAAACTGTAAGTTGTGAGGTTAAGTTGGAACATCCGTGTCCTTTCCAGTCAAGAATTGGCGCATATAGTTAAGATTATTTTAATAATTTTAATCTTTTTTATTTCATCATACTTAAATAATTTCTAGACCTACCAAAAAAGAAATCACACCATCTAATTATTCTTAAAATTCAAGTTTAAAAACAATTAATTCAAAATGAGCATATGATAGAAAAATAATATCTAACGATGATAATTTGGTTGAATAATTTACAATAATTATTTTGATTTTTATTTTATTAACACGCTCTAAGACGCTACCACTCTCAATTAATTTCAAATTTTGACGCTCTCCCGCTCCCGCTCTCGAATTCGCTCCTGCACTCACTCCTACTCTATGTGATCTAGGTTAGGAGTGATTTTGTCAATTTTGGGCCAGCACGTGTGAGCTCTGGTGAGGAACGTGGCAAAGAGTGGGGTGGGATTAAAATTGTCGAGATTCAATAAATAAAGGATCAATTTTGTTACATGGATACATAAAGGACCAAATCTGTCACACTAGGTATAGTTATAGGACTAAAATTGTTAATTACGTAGTTATAGGATTATTTTTGTCAAATGCCTATAGTTACAAGACCAAAAATAAAATTTTGCCCAATATCAGAAGTAAGAACTATCAATTGAGTCAGCCTATTTGAAATCCAATTGTTCAGTTTGTTTTTATTTGAGTCGAGCCTAACTAAATGTGAGCCGGGCGAGTTTCACATTCAAATTGAGTCTGATAAATTTTTGAAATTGAGTGCAATAAATTTGTGTGTTGATCTTGGACCTTATTAAGCACAAGCTGAATAAGCCGGAGATGATAATTTTAAATAGCCCCAGGTATATGTAGTCGTACAGCTATATTATTTTGAAGCTAGTCATTATAACATCTATAACATAGTTTTTCCTTTAAGCTTATAAATCGACGACGCGCACATAGGCCTGGAAATGGGTGGACAATACCCAGACCCAGACCCAAAACTTTGGGCCTAAAGCAGGCCCAGACCCAAAACTTTGGGTCTAGACTCAGACCCATGGGTCTCTGGGTATAAACATAGACCCAATTTGATTTTTTTTTTTGCTTTTTTTGTGGTGTTATGTATTTGTATTATTAAATATCAGCAAAATTGTCTTTTTCTATAATTTTGTTTTACAAAAAAAAATGAAAAATATAAAGATATTGTATAATACACACACACACACATATCTTCGATAACTTGTAAAATCTTTTATTAATTTTTTTGTCTTTTTTTTAAGGTGAAATCTTTTCATATATATATATATATATATATATATATTCAAGGAGACTCATAGCCGGCAGCGGAGAAGGGAGGCGGAAGGCGTGGCAGAGGTGGAGAGGAGAAGAGGAAGAGTCGTCCGGCGCGGCAGAGGAGATTCAGGAAGTGTAAGAGCCAACGACGAAGAAGGGAGGGGGAAGGCGTGGAGGCGGTGGTGTTGACGTCGGCAGAGAGGAGAATACGAGGAAGAGGTGTGACGGCGGCGGAGACGAGACGAAGAATGTCCAGCGCGGCGAAGGAGATTCAGGGAGAGTGAGAGCCGACGGCGGAAAAAGGAGGAGAAAGACGTGGCGGTGGCAGAGAGGAGATAACCGCGACGGAGCGACAGTGGAGTGGCAGCGGCTGCTAAAAGGTTGATTGTAGGTGTTAGGGTTTTATTGTTGGAGGATGTATTAGGCTATTTAAATAGGTTGGGCACTTGGGCTTGGCCTTTAGTTAGTTTTGGGTCTGATTTGGGTTTGGGTTGGACTTAACAATTGGGTCTGGGTCTGGGTCCAAACCCAAACATAAGTTTTGGGTCTGGGTCAATCTTTTGAGCCTGGATCTGGGTATTGTATACCCAGGCCTACGCGCACATAGTTTGCTGCAAATTCCTTTTTTCAAAAAGAAATTGGTTCTAGTAGAACTAACAAAATATTTAAATCTCGTTTAATTTTAGAACGAGTCTAAAGTTTGGTTACTTCATGTTACCGCTTATATGTTTCAAATTATATATTTAACTCAAATCGAACCGGACATTTCGTACAAATTAAAACATAATCAGGTCGCCGCCAGTATAGAATATGTTGGTTCACTAGAAAGAGAAATTTCAATGATAAAGTAAAAAAATTCAACATCCAGAACATAGAGAAAGGGTGAATCATTTATGTAAATCTCAAACACGGATTTTTCTAAGCCATAGGATGGACGTTAAATTCATAATATCACCTCGTAGAAACGATACGGTGCCCTGATAGATGACTGAGATAAGCTAATCATCATCAAGAACACTCGGGCGCCTTCTAATCTGAGAAACAAAAGAAAGTATAAAAACGAAAAGGATTAAATTCAAGAAAAAGATAAGGCCAGAATAATAAAGAGAACCAATCATCTATTACTACTTACTGTTACTTTCGTTTCTTTAGTTGTTTGAGTGTTGATTTGTTCAAGCAGAGTTATGAGCCTCTCCTCAGATACCTGTTAAAGCAAGAAAGAAATCTAATGCTTGTCAACCGTAAAACATTCGCACAAATTAAGCAGAGATGACAAAAACATACAGAGATGTACATAAACAAACAAAAAATAAATAAACTCAGGAAGTAATATGTAACGAGTTACCTTCTCAACAATCTGACCCGTTTGAGCAGCTCTCAATATAACATCCTCTACCCCTCTGGCCTTGTCAGGTTTTACCAGTGCAATTCGAGCAACTGCACATATAAATGAATAGGAATCAAGGCAATATGATGTGCACGATTGCGCCTAAGAATTCAATATTACTACTAAGACTTCATAGACGAGCAATAATATAGCCAGTTTCTCCATTTCCCATTCTGATTTTCTGGTTCCTTTTCTAGAGTTGATATCTATTTATGACACACATAGTAAACTATGATTGAAATGAATAAATGAATTTTGGGTACCATGTCACGAAATATAATCAATTCATAGTTCCACTTACGTCTAGCCCTCGCTTCAGATGTCAAGATCTGAGTAAGCATCAGCTGCCTTCGTTCCTCCGCCTCCCTAAATCAATTAGCCGGTTTAGATCAAGAAAATCGTGACAGAGAAATTTACCAAGACATGAGCGCCATCAGCTAAGGACCGACTTACACAAGAAATGATAGTTAAGCTAGATGATAAAAGAGAGTCACCTTTTGGCTTCCTCTTGGGCATTCTGCTGTTCGGGGCTTTCATGATTAGCCTAGAAGTCAATAATCTAGTCAGTACAATATGCCAAAGAAGGCAGAATATGAAGCAAGGATATACATATACTTCGGGAGGAATAATTACCGAGCCACCGCCACGTTGAGCCATCAGCTCCTGCATTCTTCTTTGCCTGATGGCTTCCAATTCTGGGTCAGCCTAGAATACAATTGAATTAATAAAACAAAACCAGAACTGGAGATATCACAATTTGATACTCAATAATATGAACTAGACTAATTCAAATAATGTCGAAGTGCCCAATTAGACGAAACATTCTCTTGCTCCCTTAACATCAACATCCCTAGCCAAATCTGGGCACAAAATCAATCACAAACTACCAACAGAAAAATAAGAAATATGAAAATTTCCCTAGCTGTTGCTCGATCAGGCCCCAAGGCAAGCCTCTTAGCATCTACGAGCACACATCTGGCACGTTATATGGTACATCTGCCTAATTTATGTGTACAACATCAGAATCATACAGAAACATGATATAAACAAGGAATTTCAGCGAGTCCAAATTATAGTTTTCCGGACATATGTCGTTCTCCACAGTTCAGATTTAGCTCCTGAGCTGGAGTTCATCTCAAAATGGCAAAAAACTGGAGCCAACATACAGGTTGATGAATAACTTTATTGTTTTGGAATTTTCCAACATGGGATGTTTTAGCTAGGACTATGAAGTTAACAACGGGTAATTCTATGTCAGACTGAGTCCAATGGTCCAAGTGTGAATTTTGCGTCTATCCCTCTCACACGCTAACACAAGTCCGTGTGGGAACCGCACACAATACAACAAAGCCTTACTTTTACTATGTGAGATATATACACACTAAGACTATTGAACTCGATCTTACATAGATTTTTCCGTTAAGAACCTAAGTTCTTCTCTTGTCTTTTGGGGGTTGGGGTATTACTAACAACCCTAAGTTCTTCAATTAAAGTAATATTCTACTCTAAAATCCAAACTTAATTAACTACACCATAAATTGAACGAGAGAGAGAAAGCTATAACGCCTCAAAATCGAACAATCCAGAAAAAAATGAAGAAAACAAACACCACAACCATCTACCATAGAAATCCAGAATACAGATTGAAAAAACGAGAAATATACAAAGATCGAGGGAACTACAGCCCAACCATAATATAAGGAAATCAAGAGAGTTTGCAGATGATATATCGATATATATATATCACAAAATCAATACAAGAAATTGCTTACCATCTTTTCTTCTGTAGATTTGGAATTCTCAGTGAGTGCTAAAAATTTATTCAAATTGTGGGAAATATTTCTGTACTTGTACACTCGACAATAGCGGGCCAACACTTGCGTCCAAATGACGCAGTCGGGTCTTATTATTCCGACCCGTACAGGTGGCGGGTCCTCTATTGTAACTTTATCTCCAGTTCCCTTCAATTTTCTCTACTTTTGTATATTTAGATTTATCTTTGTTAATCCGCTAGAAATATGAAAAAGCGGGCCCGTCACCCGTGTCAAAATCACTTCACCTCCAAATCTCGTCAATTTGATCTACATTATTTATATTTAGAGTCCTCTTATTAATTTGTCAAATACTATTATAAAGGCTTTAATTTCATCATCTTTCTTATACGGGCGAATATGAAAAAATGGGGAGAAAGTTCGATGTTTTTAATTTTTCCATGGCAAATATTCAAAAATAAAAAATTTGTAGGCTGAGAAAATAATCTTTTAGAAGTTGAATGGAGACTGTTGCCATCACTAGTCCTCTTGGCTCCCGTAATGGATCTTCTATCCCACTATGGTGTCACATCATTTTGAAATTAATAAATATTTATTTAAAAAAAATTGCTACTAATAATTCAAAATGAATGGACACTTGTCAATCTTATAATGATATGACACTATTGTGGTACACCAATGAAAACTGTTGCCACAACTAGCCCGCTTGGCTCCGCCTCTTCGTCATTTTACTTTATGATATTATCATTTTCTCACCCCACGATTCACAATATCACTCATATAGTGTAAAAATGTAATAGGGTTTAATTTTGCTAATAAGATAATGAAAATTACAAAATTAATAACAATGAATCAACACAATTAGATGAGCTCGTCACTTGGACATGCAAAGTTTGTTATTTTACGAAAATATATAACTTGAGCTGGCCTTAACAACCTCTAATATGATTGATTGCTGTAAGCTCACGAAACTCAAAATTGTGAATTCTGATAAATCACAATCATTCGTATACAGTTGATCACATATGTATCTCACATCACGAATAATTGTAATCATTATAGAAGTCACTGTTAGATCAACAGGTTCCATTCCCATATAAACTCACTTTTTGATGGGATTTTGGTGAACAAAAAATAGTAATTTAATATCCATGACAAAACATTTATTCATAAACCTCTAATAAGATACTGCATCAGCCACACAGAGTCTCCACAGAATGCAAAAACAGAAACTACGGCATATTATTGCTAACCACCATCTGCTTGTACAAAGACCATAGGCTTATGCTCGTTATACGAACCAGAGATGTACCAACGTTCACAAGTGAGATTCGTCACTTATTAGTTGGTGTTATCCTTAGAAGGTGGTGGAGATTAAGTCCATTAATCTTGGCAGCAAGTATGAAATCATTCTCAGTCAGTCCACCTACACCAACAAAACATTGTTAAATAGAAATCCATATATCATACTTATATTTGGTTGTGTATGGCTACTAAAGCCAAAATTAACATATGAAGGCAGGTTTGATAACTTGGACAGCTCATGCATTTTGAAAAAAATGAAAGAAATTTTGTAGCTATAACCCATTCTTCTGTTTTCGGAATAAACTTAAGAAGCCAATCAATAAGGCACAATAAAATGCAGCATACTTTTCCCAACAATAACAAAAATTCAGAATCCAATACCAAAAATAGCTGATGCTGGGTGATCTTACCGACTGCATGAGTCCATATATCGATCTTTACATTGTTCCATCCAACAAGATGAAGATCTGGGTGATGACCTACAGAGACATGAGTATATATGCAGAAAATGAGATATGAAGAATGACCAAACTCTTGATAAAGTCGGTTATAAAGCACATAAAATGAGTTGTGTGCTCTTGCAAAATGTTAAATTAAGATCAACTGATATAATGAGCCACAATCATGATAACTTGCTGAAAGAGCTTACATTAAACTGCATTTATAGTCGATTTATGTGATGCCTAAATTTCTGTGCAACACAATCATATTGAAAATTAACTGTTCTCCTCTAACAGCTAAAAAGTATTCAAAATGAATAAACAAATTAACAAATGAATAACAAAGATGAATATGGTCAAAAACCCACGATAATACAATGCAAGGTGGCCACCATAAAACAATTTTGATTTTGACAGAAAATGAACTTTCTGAGTACAGAGTGGTGCCGATGAGTTATACCTTCTGCTTCTGCAACGTCAGCTACAAGACGAAGAAACTCCATTCCTCTCACAAATGTCTTAACTTTCCAAGATCGATGCAGCTTCTGCGTACCATCTTCATTCACCAGATTCCATCCAGGAACCTGAATGATAAAATATATTAATAACTCTGATTCAGATAGGTAAGTAAATCAATGACAAAATTAATTTTCATGCTTGTTTAATCAGAATGTCGGCTGCGCCCTCAGTCATAGGTCTCAGATCTTTGGAGCTGCATGGTACACATTTCTTAATTGACAAATCTGTCATAAAGAGAAACGATTTTCAGCACTAGAAATGATTCGTAAGCAATATCAAACTCAATTACAGTACAGCTCTCTCAAATATCAATTACTTTCCCCAAACAAAAAATGAATGCTTTCAATACCACCAATAGAAACTCAAGAACACTGAAAGCATTTTCAGACATCACAGAATGCTCAAAACAGCTAAACGCATTCCAAATTTTTAGTGATGAAACTATAAATTTCACCCCAAAGAGAAAATCCAGCAACTAAAACTTCAATTTCAGGATGCAATAAATACGTACAAACACATTGTTAAATAATAGATAAACATCAATAGTTTATCAACACCATCAATCATGACACAAGGGCTCCTCATTCACCTCTCAACAATGAAATTCAGATACAAAAACGAAGGAAAATAGTCGAGCAAAGCTTGATGCATGATGTGAAACCAAAGGGCATACCTAATCTCCTATTGCAGGGACTTGTCAATTTATCATTCTCCTAAAAAAAGGTACTAATAATTCATACATCAATAGCTGTTAACTCCAGTGAGACACTAACCTTGACCAGTACAAAAAGCCCTAATCCGATTAAGACGGCTAGTATTCGATGACAGTTCTTCGTGATCCTGAGGTTTATCAGCTACACGAATACTTGCGCTGTACGTAGATATAAAAAATTTCCAGATAATGTGGTCACTCATATATCTTCAACACAAACTACATTCATAAAACCTTAACACAAGGCAAATCTAATACAGAACGAACAAATGACCTTCAAATTACATTTTTCCCCTTCAGAAACTCTTAATTAATACATCTAATATTGGCAATTTGTAGTCGTACAATAGATAAACATGAAGATGCAACGCAAACTGACAGAATCATCATTAAACCGTTACTTTTAATTGACATTCAACCTAATTTTTGCGTTTTTCTTATACGTATAGCCATTATCATTCAATCAATATAGCAATAAGCAGTCAAAATTGACAAGAAAATAAAGCGCGAAAACATCAAATAAGATTACCGTCCATAGCCACCGGAAAATCTCTGCCACAGTGGTGTCAATATAACCTATACAAAAAATCACAGAAATATCAGTAATCAAAGAGAGAGTTTGTGTATGTATATGTGTGTGTGTGAGAGAGAGAGAGGAGAGAGAAGAGGGGGGACGTGGCAGTGGTCACGTTACACGTACACGGGTGTTGAAGGAGAGAATGCGATATTGAAGCGCCATATTGCTTGCCAGAAAGCATTCCAAAAATGCGTATTTGTAATTTGTAGAGATAAAGAATGGGTCATTTTTTGAAATGGGCCTATTAGGGTCGGATCTTCCAAACGGGCCGGATGAGAGGATTTTGAATAGAGTTAAATACGAAATGCACCTCTGAACTATTTCTATCGTCGCATTTACCCCCTGAGTTTTTCTAAGGTAACCAAAATTACACATTATCCGAAAATTCCGGAGGAGTATTTTGTTTTCCAGGGACCATTTTGTTACCTTAAGGAACCGTTTTGTTATTTTAGAAAACTTAAAGGAGTATATGCAGCAATAGAGATAGTTCAGTGGTGTATTTTATATTTGACCCTTTTACACATGAAAAATTAAGTTTCACCTTATTGATATTTTTCCACACCAAAATACTATTAAATCTTGCTAATACAACCTAATCAGTTAGTTTGGGCTAGGTTTGTTTACATAACAACCCAAGTTTTGACACCTTTTTTGGTTCGAACAAGTTTTGAATGACTACTCAATTATACAAAATAATAAGATATGTACGAAAAATCAAGACTTGATCTAGGTTAGTGTTGGGCTCGATTAGAACTTGTTCGAACTCGACTTAATTAGCAACCAAACCAAACTCAAACAAAAAATCATGAAAACTCGATAATAATTCAAACAAATTCGAACAATATATTGATCAACTCAATTGATTTCCAACCCCAATCATAACTCTGTCCATTGCAATAAAATTTGAAAATATAGTACAAAGAATGATGATACAGTAATTTTATAATAGTGCCAACCAATTGAAAGCAAACGCAGTAAACAGGGTTAGAACGATCAAACTTCTAACTAACCTAACCGAAGACAGCCTTTTTTCCTCTCCAAAGGGAGTGAACATAAGTGCATGTGGAAAACAAAAAGCTACCATCTCCACAAACACAAAAAATTACCACTCCCTGTATTCCTATGTTAATCCATCTCTACAGATAACGTGAAATACAACACCTCAAGGCACAGGGCAGTGGCCAATCAAATACCATCATCGAATCAAATTATATTTCTTCCGGTTTTAAAAGGCCACTCTCTTTACAAGCCCCTGAAAAACCCGGAGGTGATTAGTCGTTGGCCTCATGGGACTGCTTAGACGGTCCTTGAGAGCCGCCACGCCCATGTGGGTTTCTCGGGTTCTGCTGATGTTGCTCACTGAATGATGTACCAGTCTGAGAAGGAGGGTCGATATTTGGGTATCCATCGGGCCCATAATTTGGTTGTTGCTGCTGGTCTTGTTGCCCAATCCCACCAGGTTGCTGATATTGTCCCTGGTAATTTGTGCTGGATCCATCATTCGGTTGTTGCTGCTGGCCTTGTTGCCTGATCCCACCAGGTTGCTGAGTTTGTCCCGGGTAATTGTAATATGTGCTGGACCCATCATTCGATTGCTGCTGCTGGCCTGGTTGCCTGAACCCACCAGGTTGCTGAGTTTGTCCCTGGGAATTGTGATTTGAGCTGGATGGACCAGCTGGCATCGTTGGTGAATTCTGTCCATGAGGCCACATCGCCGGGTTCATCTGGTAATTTACAGGAAACATTGTAGACGGTCCTTGAGAGCCGCCACTCCCACGTGGGTTTCTCGGGTACTGCTGATGTTGCTGATCAAGTGATGTACCAGTCTGAGGAGTGTCGATATTCCGGTATCCGTCGGGCCCATAATTCGGTTGTTGCTGCTGGCCTTGTTGCCGGATTCCACCAGGTTGCTGATATTGTCCCTGGTAATTTATGCTGGATCCATCATTCGGTTGTTGCTGCTGGCCTTGTAGCCTGATCCCACCAGGTTGCTGAGTTTGGCCTTGTAGCCTGATCCCACCGAGTTGCTGAGTTTGTCCCTGGTAATTGTGAATTGAGCTGGATGGACCAGCTGGCATCGTTGGTGAATTCTGTCCATGAGGCCACATTGCAGGGATCATCTGGTAATTTACAGGAAACGTTGTAGACGATCCTTGAGAGCCGCCATGCCCACGTGGGTTTCTCGGGTTCTGCTGATGTTGCTGATCAAATGATGTACCAGTCTGAGAACTAGGGTAGATATTCGGGTCTCCGTCAGGCCTATAATTCGGTTGTTGCTGCTGGCCTTGTTGCCTGAACCCACCAGCTTGCTGAGTTTGTCCCTGGTAATTGTAAATTGAGCTGGATGGACCAGCTAGCATTGTTGGTGAATTCTGTACATGAGGCCACATTGCCGGGTTCTCGTACTGGGAAAAACATCAACGATAAGATATAAGTCAGTTTCACAAGTTTCAAAAGCCTACAAACAAATCTATAGAAAACGATATTACAACCGACATTTCCTTTTTTTCTTACTTAAATTACATAGAAACCCCTGCTTGAGACCCTAATTGCAAAAAGACCCAAATTTTGAAAATGACTATAACTTCCTATGTAATTAAAAGCATATTACAATTCACTCACATATTAAATTCTCACCCCTATTTTTCAAGTTGTCAGGAGTCACTATACAATTTCACCCCTGTAAGTGAAAAAATAGATTTACTATTTCACACCTATTTTTTGAGTTGTCAGAATTTGTGTCTGACTGACAGGGGTATTTTGGTAATTTGCAAGCTCAGGGGGACTGTGGTAGTTACATAATAGATGTGGGTGTGCATGTAATTATCATTTTTCTATTTTTTCATTGGGAGATGGAGGTGGGGGGAGGGGGGGGGGAGCAAACACTGATTGAATCATACGTGCTGAAGGGGCCTCTGAGAACTACAAATATTATCATAGCTTAAACTTGTCCCAGACGGAGCAGCAGGAGGGGGGTTCATCTGGTAATTTCCAGGAAACGTTGTGGTACTTGCAAGACCACCATATCCAGAAGCCGGCTGAGGCAGACTACTATTTATATATTGAGGGAGTGCCGCCTCTGCCAGGACTTGTAGTAGTCGAGAAAAAGAAGGCCCGTCTGTGAAGCTGCCCCGGGGCGAGTGCGGTCCGAAAGGCAGATTGGGCTGAGAATATGGATGTAAAGGTCCCATTGCATGACTAGTTCTGGGTAGGGTCTGTGGGGCGGGCTGTCCATATAAATAATGTATTTCAGTATTATTTATAGGCACAAAACACCAGCAAAGCTATAATAATTATGCAGAACACTATTTACGCCTCATCAAATTCACTAACGGTTTGTTTGGTTCAAGGATTTTGGTGAAAAAAAGAAAAGGAAAGGAAAATGAAAAGATTCTTGTTTTCTACTATTTTCCTCATCAAGTGGTGAAGAAAAGGAATTGACACAAATTAACATTAAGTTTTCTCTCCCATTTTCTTTTCCGTTTCCTTTTCTCTAGTAACCAAACAAAGAAAATTGATTTTCCTTCCATTTCCTTTTCCTTTCCTTGTCAAATTCCTAGAACCAAACAAGCTGTAAAAGTTTCGAGGATTAGTTTACCTCGGAAGAAGTGGAGGTCCCAAATTCAGTAGACATCGATTGAGTCACAGGAAATAGTGAGTACTGAACATGAGATTCTCTACTGCGATCAACATTTGCAGCGAACACAGAGCTTGCTGGTGAATTTGTGTATGAATGCTGCTGTTAACAAAACATCTGAATGAGAAATCCTAGAAAATAAATCAAGGCAATTACCTTACCTTATAGTCAAATAACGAACAAAATAAAACAGATCACTCCTTGCAATTCATGAACCCAATTAGTTTTCCAACAAAATAGGCCATTCAAAATGTCCGAAATCCAACCTTATATTTTACAAAATTTCCCTCGTCATTTTCTTACCTGCCAGTGATACGACAACCATTTTCAAATTCAAACATCTAAGAGACAACACAAAAGCAGCCCAAGAACCCTCCATTTTCAGAAAGAAGATCCTTAAATTTGACTTCGGGAAACATGACTTCCATGCATATTCCCCTTTTAAGTGTAATCTTATAAATCAAATCTACTTCAAAAATCCAAAACCAAGGCAAAACATAATTTACCCGAATCTCGTCAGGAAGAAGTTGCATTTGTGAACTTGTCTGATCTCCTTGAGCAATTTCAGAATTCCCAGGTCTCAACTCTTCTGATCGTGAAGCAGAAGATGCATCATATTCTCCCACACTTGCACCCGTTCTATGGAACAAACTACCATCAGAAGCATTTCTAAGAGAGTTCTTTGAGTTTTACAGTTCAAAAGAGGACAAGAAAAACATATCAAATTATAAAATATTAAGCTTTGTGTGTTTATGTCTTTGAGTGAATATTCTGAAAATTTTCGAGGAAAGTGTACTATGGTTATTCGTATGAAAATACTATGATGTGTATTGTGTTTGTTTGTGGTTTTTAGAAAATGGATGGAAATAGGAAAATATGTCAAATTAAAAATGATTGGTTACTCTATGTGGTATAAAATGGTTGATTTAGTTATTGCATTAATGATTATGTGACTAAAAAATAATAAAGAGATAAGTTATTCTGATTTAGTTGGGATGCAATTATTGATGAGAGATAGTGTGAAGCGATGGTCCGATGGATGTATTGAATGAAAAAGGGTTATTTAGAGGATGGGAAATTGAAGTTGAAAAAAGGTGTTGTTGATTGAAAAATGTCCGTAGTGGTGATTTTTGGTGATTTTTCAGAAAAGGATTTGTGTGTTTATGTTATTGTGTGATTTAGTTATTCTGCTAATGATTATGTGACTAAATAATAATAAAGTAAGAGAGATTAGTTATTCTGATTTAGTTGGGATGCAATTATCGATGAGAGATAATGTGAAGTCATGGATGTATTGATTGAAAGAGAGTTATTTAGGGGATGGGAAAATGAAGTTGAAAAAAGATATTTTTTATTGAAAAGGTCTGTAGTGATGATTTTTAGAAAAGGATAATTCAAAAAACAGAAATGGATATTGGAAATGGTAAACAAACAAGCCCTTACAATTTCAATACCTTGTCTCCAGTTGGCCAATTGATGAAATACCAGCCTCGTTATGCCCCTCTTCCAAGTTAGTATTTGCAGGCGCAGATGTCACAGTTTCAGAAGAATTTGGCCAAGATCCATAACCATAATTACCGTTGCCAAAAAATGAGATATCTTGAGCTGGTAAACGACGAAGAATTTCGCACAGATCCATACCCAAAGGTCGGTCCCCCTCGGATTGCGACCCTCCATCTTCATTTTCTACACTTGGTTGTTCAAAGTTTCTGGTCACAGATGATAGTGAAGCACCAACTTCTTCAACTGCAACATCATAATAGACTTGAAACTTAAGTAGCCACTACAATAAATCCAATATTAATATTGACTGAAACAGAGAAATTCAGTATATAAGCACTTTTGTGTGATATACTTCTTGGAATTTCCAAAATTTAATTTTAAATTAAGTTCATTTGTAACTGTTTTTGGTGTAACAGTAACCCTTTAAAAGGTTATGCTTTCCAAAGCTTTAAAAGATGTAATACTTCATTGCCCACATATTTTAGATACATTCTATATCATTAAATAATAAAATGTAAAAACAGTCACCTCTTGAATCATTCTCAGGAATTTCTCCACTGGAGATAGGGACAGACCCCTCATCATTTGCTCCAAAACTTTCAGCGTCATCATCTTCTCTTTCTCGGACATCTTCTTCTTCATAATGTTGATTAGTACTCTCCATATGTATGTCAGATGCCTCGAGATGTGGATCAGAATCACCTCTTGAATCATTCGTAGGAATTTCTCCACTGGAGATAGGGACAGACCCCTCATCATTTGCTCCAGAACTTTCAGCGTTATCATCTTCTCTTTCTCGGACCTCTTCTTCTTCATAATGTTGATTAGTACTCTCCATATGTATGTCAGATGCCTCGAGATGTGGACCAGAATCACCTCTTGAATCATTCTCAGGAATTTCTCCACTGGAGATAGGGACGGACCCCTCATCATTTGCTCCAGAGCTTTCAGCGCCATCATCTTCTCTTTCTCGGACATCCTCTTCTTCGTAATGTTGATTAGTACTCTCCATATGTATGTCAGATGCCTCGAGATGTGGATCAGAATCACCTCTTGAATCATTCTCAGGAATTTCTCCACTGGAGATAGGGACGGACCCCTCATCATTTGCTCCAGAACTTTCAGCGTTATCATCTTCTCTTTCTCGGACCTCTTCTCTCTCCAAAGGTACGTCAGATGCCTCGAGATGTGGATCAGAATCAGGGACAGGAATCACTTTAGCATCAGTTGGATCCTCAGCGGGATCCCACCCATCATTGGTCTGAACATTGTGATGAGGTCTGTCCATACTTGGAGCATTGGATGCTTTCTTGCGCGGTCTGCCCTTATTCAAAATGTCCTTCCAACCACCCATCTTCTCCTGACCAGATTGATTTCCAGAAGCTGACTGGACTACAGATGGCATGCTATTTGCTGTCCCCAATAAGGATCCTTTATTTTTAACAGAATCACCATCACTGCAAAATACCATGCAGAAAAAGATTGTCAAGCACATTGAAAATGAAGGATCATAGCTTATGGGGGTAAAAGTCATGACTTAAATTGAAACGAGACGGCAAATATTTAAAAGTGAAAAATGGTTGCCTCAAAAACTATATAAATAGAACTCTGCGAGCTCCGTCTTAAAACCACCTTTTGATGGAACACAACGAAAACATATTACGGCTACTCTTTAAATAACTTAGTGTGAGTACGATCATTACTATGAATTGCTTATTGAGCCCACTGCCCCAATTTCAAAGCCCACCTCTGCTTTCAACATGATGAAATTAACAGACTGTCTCAAGAAAATCTCTGTTTGAATGTGTATAATTATATATAGTGCAAAGTGGGTACATGTTCGAGCAAATTATACAGCAAAATTACAAGAGCTCAAATTTGAATTTCAATAAGTAGCTTACAAGAAACCCTTTACTACAAGTTCAAACAGAACGAACCTTAGTCCTGTGCTTCTATTATTTCCAAACGTACCAGGTGTTGAAGATAAAGAACTCGGACTAGTTGATCCACGTTTTTTCTTATAGTTTTCCCTCTCCCGATGCAGTGGAGGAAACTCTGATAAAGAAACAATGTGGTTAAACATGTTCAGTATATTTTGTATCTATATTTTAGCAAGTATAATAGCAAGTGAAGTTGAAGTGAAATATACCAGCAGGGGCATTGTACGGTGTTGAACCATCATGGTCCAGATGAGGATCTGCACCACTATTGCTGGCTGGATTCGTACTAGTATCAGCACCGGAAAACATATACTTGGTTATATCTTTAACCTGAAAAGGAATAATCCAGATGGGACAATAACAGCACGTTTCATTAGAACCAAAACATAAAAATGCATTTCAATAGCTTTATCATTAGGGTCGCACATTAAATAACTTCTATACAACTTAGTTTTTTCTTGCATGTTGCAAGTATTAGATAGCCTGGAATCAAACAGAACCTCGAGTAAAACAATGTGTTGCTGATAATCACACACCTGTTTTTTCTTCTTTCGTTTGCTCTTCACCTCACGGTCAGGATCTAAATTAAAAAAAAAAAAACATGCATCAGATATAACTTCAAATAAATAAAAACTAAAAATGACTTCAGACCTAATGTTCCACGAGTAGTGACATACGGTTAGCTTAGTACTTCAACTAGGCACGAAGATAGCATATTAACTTGTTCATAATAAACTCGCTACAAGCACAGTGTAGTGATAAACCACCAAAAGAACCCAGTCTTGGTCGTATTAACGCCAAGGTCAACATAGAGTCATTCAGGTCACAACGAAAACAATGTGGCTTACAAGCACACCACGGTTATCAAATCTGCCTTTCTGGAATTAAAGTCATGAGACATCATACAAATAGAAAGAGTACCAAGACAACTACAAAGAGTATGCATATCAGCAGTGTGTAAAAAATACAATCTGCAAACAAATACCGAAAATATAAGCAAAACCTCCAAAGATATATGCTCGTATAACAACAAGAAAATAGTATAGTTTGGCATAAAGAACGTATTCCATGGAAGTACACCTTTTCTCCGCACCATCTCTAGATAAACAGCAAAAACCAATTCAATGCAGCAATATGCAAATCATAGAACAGCATTAATCTTAAAAAAGAGAATATAAACTTCAGAATCATTATGAAGAATTTACCAATTTTGTAGAAAAATAAAAAGAAATAACAACACCATCGAGTTAATAATGTTCTTCTTAAAAAAAAACTATAAATCCGTTAATTAAGGGGACAGAAATACATGAAACCAGCTCTCCGTTTTCTTAGTATCCCTCCAAAAGGAAAAACAACTTCGAAAAACCGTTTTTCGAAAGTTCATTTTCTTCTTTCGGTTTCTTGAGAGTAATTGAAGAATATAGGCCAAAATGAAATCTACCAGAAAGGTGAAAAGAGATAGCGAATTCCAGTAAAAACGCAACAAAATGACAATTTTATTTTCCGAAATAAACGCATGCATTAATTACCAATGCCTATCAACGAAATTGTTCTCTAGCAGAAGGCCATAATAAAACACATAAAGAAAATAAAGATTGTCGTTCTTCAGTAGAAACCTTGAGAGTTTTGACGATCAACAGCCTCGTTAGGGTCCGTATTACCGTCCATTAAGTTCTGCACCTCCATCGGAGGTATGGCTTCGCCGCCTTCATCGCCGGAGCCGGCGCCTTCATTGCCGACGCCGCCTCCGCCTTCATTGCCGCCGCCGCCGCTTGTACTCATCATTCGTAAACCAGGTGTAACACAATACTTCTTTCTTGCAAAGCCAACGCTTAATTTGCCTTAATCTTTCTTCAATCACTTCCTTTTCACAAGAAAACACAATCAAAAAACGCACAATGAGTTCCTGGTGAGTGAAATAAAACGGTAGCGCAGTGGAAATATATATATATGTGTGTGTGTATGTATATATATATATATATGTATGTATGTATGTATCAATCTCAACACAATCCTTTCCCTCTCTCTCTCTCTCTCTGTTGAGTTCAGAATATCTCTTTCTCTCTCTTCGGTGTTGAGTTTCTACTGATTTTGTTTTCTGTTTTATAATTTTTCTGTTTGGGGAAAGGCTTTTGATTTCATTATTGGCGGTTTTGGACGTTTGGCTTGGAGCCTGCGTAAAGGGCATCGACGGCGTCGTTTCGCTCATACCCCAGAATTTCCGTTTAAATTGTAAAACGTTTTATTTTGTTTTAGTCTCGTTTAGTATTATTAAGGAGAAAACGAATCAAGTTACTTGATACTTGATTTGAGTTAAATTTCTTAAAAGCTCACTTGAGTTCAGTTTATTAACGTATCATACCAAGTTTGAAAACAAGTTTTGAAGTTCGGCTCGAGCTCGACTCGATTAGTAAAAATTGATAAAAACATGTATAAAAAAGTCAAGCTACCCGCGTTCGGCTCAATTAAAGTTCGTTTGAACTCGGCTAGATTAATAATCAAACAAACTCAAACACAAATTTTGAAGCTCAATTGTAATTCAAACAAATTTGAACAACAACTCGTTCGACTCGACTCGACTCGACTCATTTACATGCCTAATGTATTATTTTGATTTAGAAGATTTTATATGTTAATGAAAATTCAAGTTGTTAACCTGATAAATTCTACGATAATTCAGTTATATAATAATTGGCGATGCCATCATAAATCTCTTATCTTATCATTCAAGAAGTCGCCTAATACAAATAAGCACAATAATCACCGGAAATTTTAGCTCGGACCCGGTTTAACAAGTGTATTTCACTTTATTTGTGACCAATCATATGGTAAATATAATTCATTCTTTTGATGAAATATCCTTAGGTTCAGTGAGACCGAATCTGAATTAAAAAATTTCGAATAATCACATGGATCAAATGTTCTTAAAACATAATTGACGTGAAGCTCCATGAAGGCGCGTGTTGTGTGGTTAACTACCAAAACTATTCATTTGGCTTAGACAAATCTGGCTATTGAGAAGTGGTCAACTAGTCAATACCGCAAAAACCTTGCACACAACGCTCAAAAGCATTATGTAACATGGTTTAGTGGACTCACTGCTCAAACCCATGGTTTGCAATGAAATAATCATCATTCTATTTTATCAAATAAATACTGAGAAAGTGAATACATATTCAAATATTTATATCTCTAATGTACACAAAAAGATACATTTAAGAGATGTCAAACACACGTAAAAGTCCATTACTCTGCACTTGACTAAGAAATATCCATTAATATCATGTTATATCCCCTAATATCTATACAGTATACATCCTCATCCATAAAAACAATAGCTTTTCTAGTGCATCAATTATTGGCTTATTGCTAATGGAGATAAACAAATTTTATTTGGATGACTAAATTGAGCAAATGATATATACAGTCGTTGTCATATTCACCTTTTTTCAACTCTCCTAATTTAGTATTAGTTGACTAAATCCATCAAAGTCAGCTAACTATGATAATATCTTGACAAATTAAGGGCTGGTAAACATATAAAACGGTGACATATAGCATTTTCCAATTAAATTTACCTACAAACAATTATTTCGAATCAAATACGAGTTCGTGTTCGGGCTAAACTATTGGGCCTTGTGCACGTAAATGCCAAACAAACTGGGCCTATTATGGTATGGGCTAATGGAGCCCAATATTCATTTGGACTCATGGCTCAAGTGTATATAACGTGTATGTATAATTCAGCTATGAAACAGTACACTTCGTACAGTGTTTTACTTCCAGTTTCCACTCTCCACACATTATAAATGTTTCGATTTTCTTTACCACATTATTAATGATATTCGTACTATTTTTAATGTGTTTTTCTCCTGAAAATTTTGTTATTTAAGCGCATGAATTTTTATTTATTCCTGGTGTGTGTATTTCGTGAAATTAGTGCAATTTTTTTCGATTTCTGGAAAATGAATTCTCGTGTCCGCATCTCCTTTTCGCCGCAGAAATATAGATAGATACAGAAAAATTGGAAGTTTTTTCGAAACTTTTACTGAATAATTGATCAAATAAGAGTATTTTCCGGCAGTTTGTGTGTGCGTGTGTGTGTGTGTGTTTTCTCGAAATTCAGCTTAGAAATTTAATATTTTTGTTTTTAGTTCTCTTATGGAAGTAGTAAAAGCTGTAATGGAGGCATTTAATTTCATATGCAACGTTCAATTCTGGAGAATGGCAGTGCTATGGACTATTTCACTATTTTTTTCTTATTTGAAGTTGTTCTGCCAAGCCTTAATCTCCCCAAATTCCAAAAATTACTCTCGTTTTTCGCCTAAATACGCTACGACAACGAGGCCAATCTGCATAATAACTGGGGTAAATTAATAGTAGTAATCGCATTCGAATGATCAAGATTATGGATTTGTGTATTGGTTGTTGTTACTTGTTCCTGATTGTTAATATGTTCGAACATTTGATGTCGATTTTGTTTTGTTACAATGATTTGCAGGCGACGTCTGGTTTGGGGGCTGCAGCTGCATATGCTCTTTCACAGGAGGGCTATTATGTTGTTCTTGGTAATCTGTCTATCACTTGTCCTTACAAGAAACACGTAAATATTATATTTCGCAACTTGTTATCGTGTAGATTTTTCTCATTGGTATATCTAGTTTGTATTGAATCAATCTTTAATTGAAATTCAAACTTGGATTTGCATGATATGAATATAGTTTTGGTGTCGATTGTTAGGCTATACCTGAAATGAAACTTATTCGCATGATAGGAGTATGAATAGTTTCTGTAAACAAAGTAATATGGTCTGTTTAAGTGTGGTTGATACTCAACTTCAGGTAGTTGCTCCATAGATGCTTTTTGGTCCCAATTAAACAATCAATTTAAATCTCTTTTATTTTCGTGCTAAGTTGAATTTACTTTCTTCTGATACTTGTAGTTGGGAGGTCATCTGAACTGTTATCGAAGGTGTGGTACCTATTTTTCTCGTCAATCATAAAATGACCACTTTGTTTTGTTGATTTTTCAAGTCCCCTCTGCTACAGGCTATATCTGATGTCAAGAGGCGAGACAGTGATGCTTGTTTGAAAGGTTTTGAGGTTAATTTAACTTCCTTCAAGTCAATCCTCGAGTTCAAACTCTCACTTCAGCAATGGCTATGGGATTCAAACATGCATTCGTCTGTTCAACTCCTGATAAATAATGCTGGGATCCTGGCAACATCAAGTAGATTCACTTCTGAAGGATATGATGAGTAATTATTCTGAAGATACTTTCCTATAACTATAATTAATTTAATTTGGTGGGAATATTATTGATTCATACTATAATCCCACAGAAAAAAACGAATAAAATAACCTTTGTTAAAGTAGGTGGCAACTTAACCAAAGTTGTAGGTGTTTGACATTGTGTCATTTCACATAGTTTGAAATCGTCAACTTTATTGATGTAAGTTTTTGAAGTTTGATTAGCAACCTTTGTAGCGTGACACCTTAATCACCGTAACTGTGCTTTGTGTCTTACTTGATGTTATCCATTTTTGGTGTGTAAAAAGCATGAATTGAATGCAGGATTTTTATGCTTCTGAAGAAAGGTGAATAATGGTTAAACTAATATCTTGAAAATTTGCAGGATGCTGGCTACTAATTATATCGGTGCATTTTGTCTTACCAAAATTTTACTCCCTCTTCTTGAAAATAGCCCTATTCCTTCTCGCGTGGTCAATGTCACATCTTTTACCCATCGGAATGGTAAGAGCTGACTGCCTTTTACCTGCACCTATATGAAGTATATTTTTTTTAACTCTCCTTTGGTTTTTCTATTCCTTTCTCGCTTCAGTTTTCTGCAGGCGGGCAGACAAAGAAACTCTTTCGGGGAAGTTTTTCATGAAATCAAAATGTTACCCCTATGCTCATATTTATGAGTATTCCAAATGTAAGAATATTACCTCAGAGAAGTTAGAAGTTAATTTGATTGTTCACCTACTCCATTGCTAACATAATCTATTGACAGTATGCATTCTACTCTTTACATATGAGCTTCACCGACAAGTTGGTCTAATGGAGAAATCTCATCATCTCTCTGTTGTGTAAGTTTTCCAGCTTCAGCGCAATTAAATTGTTTAGATCAAAAATCTTCATTTTTTTGCATCCTTCGGTTGCAACGAGTTTATATTAAAGGTCTCTCATTTACTCATATATGCCTTTGATGTTTTCTGATTCATTTTTGTTTTTGGCCTATTTCGATGTATTAAGGGCCGTGGATCCTGGAGCAGTGAGAACCAATATCATGCGAGAACTTCCTTCATGCGTTTCACAGATGGCTTTCATAGCGTTGAAGCTTTTGGGTTTTCTGCAGTCTCCTGAAATTGGGGTTCGCTCCATTGTCGATGCAGCACTGGCCCCTCCAGTAAGTAATTAAGAAACATCATACGGACTTCGTACTACCTTTTTCATTTTTGTTCGATCAAGCGGATTTACTGAAAATGAACACACTCATGTTACACAAATCTTAACAAAGTGAGAAGCTGTTCCACCACTGATATAGCATTCTTTTCCTTGGAAAATGCTTCTGTACATTAGGTGTTGAACACCAAAAATTATAAATCATGCCATGTCAGGACATGATGTATGTTAATGCTGGCATGGCGTGATGACTTGATCTGCATCATGTGGTGTACGCAAGACCCGGTGTATAGAGGCATTTTCCGTTTCTCTTGACAAGACCCATGAGGCTTCATCATTGTGGCAGAGTTCTTGAAAATTATGTAATGAAGTAAGCTTAATTATTTTGAGTCACTAATTTTATTTATTTATTTGTTTCCAGGAAGTATCAGGAGTTTACTTTTTTGGAGGAAATGGTAGAAATCAGAATTCTTCTGCGATTTCTTACGACGCCAAGCTTGCGAAGGATCTCTGGGATACTTCCTGCAATTTGTTTCAAGAAATGGAGATGTGTGTTAACTAGTATGGGATTTTGTAATTTTAGTAATAACCATAGTTAATCATAGTAATTATAAGATGAACAGAATAATGGCTATACATACATGCAGGCAAAAGTTCATAATTCACACAAAAATAAAGTGAACTCAGCTCGAGTTGGCATGCCTGGGCTCTGTCACATTCTCTTTCTCTTGAATTATATATGCAGCTTTTAATATTTAAGTATGTTTTTCTTATTTCAATAAATTTAAAAGCTATGCCATCCTATGTGTGAATCAGATGCTTATATATTTCATTTGCCACAACTTTCATGGAAAGCTCAAATAAAATCTGTGGGAATTTCTTAGATAGCTGAAGGGAAAATTTCATGTATGGTACCATAGGACTATCGTGCGATTCAGTTTTAGTTCCATATGACTAAAAAAAAGTTACACTTTTGGCTTCAACAGTTTATTTTTCGATGGGAAAAGGGAGTGGTTTGCCCGCGCCATTAAATTTAAAAAAATACAAAAATAAATTCAAAATATGATTAAATACAAAATGAAAAAAGAATGAAAGATAAAAGTAAAGGAAAAATGAAGAAGACGTTTGAAGAAGAAGACGTCTTCTTCTACCCCCAGTCCCACCACCACCGCCACCAGCCAAAACCCTTAACCCCAGCCATCGCCCCCTAAATCTCCATACCAGTCGTTATTTTTCTTATTTTGTTTATATTTTGAGCGTGATGAGGTGCATTGGATGGGATTGCCACTGAGCAGGAATTGGTGGTGGTCGGCAGTGCTACGGTAGTGGGGGCAATGGGGCGGGTTATGGGGTTTGGGGTTGGATTTCACTATAAATTTTTATGGTTGGAACCAAAAGTACAACTTTAGAAGTCCTATAAGATTAGAATTGCAATTTTAAGTCCAATAAAATTAAATTGCGATTTTCCCAATGGCTTAATTATATGAATGATGGACAAAATTATATTATTTTTAAAAAAAAATCGTGTAGAAAAAAGGATTAGCCTATTGACGCTCCGAATTTGTCACATTAATTAAATTTAGTAAATCTTTACATAATTGGATACCAGACAATACATAAGTAGAGTTGTACAGATAGAAGAAAGTGACGATTTTAGTTCAATTTCGGTAAGCACGACTTTCAGTTCAATTGCATCCATAAGAAAAAAGCGCTAACAAAGTCGATTTCAGTACAAGTCTCTGTGTATATAAATTGAATACCCCTTCCATGAACAAAATAAAGAAATGAAGAAATAATCGTAATATTTTTTGCTTCTCCTGAATCCTAATAGTGAAGCAATTGCAAGCTCTATCAATGGCGGCGGCGCCGAATTCTAATGCTGCAAATGCAAGTAAATTTTCAGCTCTTTCGCAATCTCATTTCTGTTAACGATTTACTGTTTCTGTCGTAGATATTTTTGCTTTAAAGAGAGTTAATTTCGTCTGTCATCTCAGAAGATAATATGAAGTGTTGAAATTAAATTTATTCTGAAATTGAATGCATAAAAATTTTCAGTTTAGGTTAATCAAGTGATAGGTATTCTAATCCGTAGCTGTTGTTTGTTATCTTAGCAGCGAGTCTTGCGCAAAAGCTGAATAAAATGATTGCTGGCGGCTCGTTAAACTACAATTCATGGAGATCGTTGATTTTGGAGTTCGAAACTGCTTCTCCTGTAAGTCTACATTTTATATTTCAGGAAATGTGCTTGTCTCGGTAGTCCTAATCAATTTTTTCTCACGGTATTTGTTTTCGTCTATTGTGAAATTTTAATTTCCTCGAAGAGCGAATAGACGAGAGTTGATATTTGGAGTATTATTTTTTAGACAAAGTTATCATCTTTTAGAAAGAGAGAAAATGTTATGCTGGTCATTTGACATGTTCAATGGTTATGGAATATTCGAGAAGATGATGTTTATACGTTGATATGCTTCATGTAAATGTACTCTTGTGAGCTCTGTATAAATCTTTTCTCAGTGGTGACTATTCGTTTTTATGTGCATTTCCTGACTGAGTATATTAGATCATGCGCAATGCAATTTGGCAATATACTGCATGAAATTGGCCAGAAGTTGATAACATGTAAATTGGTAAAGTTTCACTGAGAGAAGACAAGGACTCCGCCTCCATAAAAGATTCAGTCATAGGATGTACATGTATAAGCTTCTGCGTGTTGGTGAATTAATCTATGTGCCCTAACATGCATATGATTTTGAACTGCAGGAGGATATAGATAATATTTCCTTAGCGTATGACTCCTTTTTGTCAGTATTCCCGTTGTGTCATTGGCATTTGGAGAAATATGCTTATCACAAGGCAAAGCTGTGTGGTTCTGAAGAAGCTATTAAAGTTTATGAACGAGGAGCGGGGGTAGCAATGTTTTCAGTTGGTTTCTGGGTTGACTATTTTACATTTGGCGCAGTCTGTTTTGGAGACCCTGAGGATGTCCGTCGGTAATATTAATGATGTTATGCATTTTTCATCGGTTGTATTGGTTGTGCCGAACCATGAGTTTTGAACACTGTCATCATATCCAAGAAGTGATATTTACTAATTACGGTCATTCTTTTTGACAGATTATTTGGAAGAGCTTTCTCGTTTGTTGGAAAAGATTACTTTTGTCATGCCCTATGGGACAAGTACATGAAATATGAATTCAGTCAGGAGGGGTGGAGCTTTCTTGCACAGGGTTACATTCAAGCACTGAAGTTTCCTACAAAAAAGTTGCACTTTTACTATGATAAGTATGTCATGCTCCAACTTAACCGAAAGAATGTTCTATGAGTGGGACTCAGTTAACATAATGCTTCCCATTTAATTCAAAGATTATTCTTTTTCAAATTCATTTTGACCTCTCAAACATGTCTGTTGATCTGTTAATTCTTCAGTTTCAAGCAGTTTGTTGCCAATTTGGAAGAGGAGATTGGTTATGAAAAGAACGACAGTGTTGAAGTAGAGCAAGTAACAGTTCCATGTGCTGCAGTGGAAGTATCTAATGACAAAATCTCTCTTGTCATCGAGGAATTGCTAGGTTCTGCTGATAAATCCCTCAAGTCCAAAGCACTGGATAAATATAGATCTATTGGTGAAGAATTCTATCAGGAAGCGTGCCAGGTGGATGAAAAAATAAAATGTTTTGAGAGAAATATTCGAAGGCAGTATTTTTCTGTTACTCCTCTCGATGTTGATCAACTAAATAATTGGCATCTATATCTGGATTTCATTGAGAAGCAAGACAATTTGGACTGGGTAAGCATCTCTTTGGTCATCCTCCTTTTATTTGAATTTTGCCGTATTATATTTATATATTTATTTATGTACAGGCTGTGAAACTGTATGAGAGATGTTTAATTCCCTGTGCCAATTATCCTGAATTCTGGATGCGTTACGTGGAGTTCCTGGAATCTAAAGGTGGATGTGAGATGGCTATCTCTGCCCTGGACCGGGCAACTCAAATATTTTTAAAGGTGCAGTTTGAGTTTGACTAATCAAATTTGGTTGATTTCTGGTTATAGTTGTAATGATTCTGTTCCATTGAATCACTCCTCCCCATATAGCTTGGAAGAAGGGGGTTGAGCCGACCAGAAAATATACTTTCACTGTAGTAGTCGTTAGAGGAAAATAGCTAATTCTGAAACTTCAATCCTTTGATGGAGAGGAAAAATTTCACTCTTTTTCTGTGTTGTTTCATTGTTTCAGAGAAGTTGACTTCTCTCTATGTCGCAGAATGAGCGGGAGATCCATCTATTCAATGCTAGGTTTAAGGAACACATAGGAGATGTCAATGGTGCTCGTTCTGCATTACTTATGTGTGATACAAACACTGACTCCGCCTTCATTGAAAAAGTTGTATTGCAAGCTAATATGGAAAGACGTTTGGTATGTCTTTCGTTGTTTCATATTTCCTGCATCTGGGTTTGGGTCTTTGTTAAGAATTGTATGGCTTGAAATTTCAGGGGAACTTTGCAGCAGCTACTGTTATGTATGAGAAAGCACTCGAAACAGCGATAGAGAAGCAAAAACTACATATTCTTCCTGGATTATATTCTCACTGTTCCCGTCTAACCTTCTTGGTATGAAACTTCAGTGAAGCTGTATCAGAATTTCATGACTTTTTCTATTATATTTTAGTAGTTATAGATATTAGCTTGGTTAAGAGTGTTTAGCATATTATTGCTTGTTATTCATTCCATAGGTTAATGTCTCTAACTACATCTAACTGGCTGGTAGATAACAGGTAATGTAGACGCTGCTAGAGATGTATTGATTGATGGTCTACGACATGTGCCTCGTTGCAGATTCCTTTTAGAGGTACTTGATCACTTATTCATCACCTGATATGGGTATTGAAAGACAAAAAACTTATTCCGTAGTTCTTGTGCAGGAATTGATTAAATTCGCAATGATGCATGAAGGAGGAAGCCAAATTAATGTAGTTGATTCTATCATAGCTGATGCCATTTCTCCTGGATCAGATGAATATGAAGGTTTCACTGCCAAAGATCGGGAGGATATATCATGCTTGTTTTTAGAGGTTTGATATTTCCTTATGCCATATCATCATAATAACATATAACCAACTGGTCAGAGTTTTAAAAGAAAAAAAATAGTTGCTACGCGTGTGCTTACCGCGATTTCCATTTTAGGACAAATAATTTACGGTTCATGTGACATTAATGCCTATTATTTGAATAATGGTTTCAGTTTGTCAATCTTTGTGGAACTGTACAAGATGTAAGAAAGACTTGGAACCGCCATGTTAAATTATTTCCCCACCTCTTGAGGATTAAGACCACATATAAGCATCCCACATCAGGCAAGTATCTATTAGACAAAAAACAAAGCTATGAACTTGCAGTGCATGATCAGCCATTGGGAAAGGAAACAGTGGTTTTATCTGATGAGAATGCATCTCGGGGCAACGAGATCGCCAGTACTGAATTAAGTAATCAGTCCAAAGAGATTGTTTTGAGCATGCACGACTCTGATCATGATTTGCCACACCAAATCAAACCGGGCCCGATGGATGTTAGTGTTGAATTGGCCAACGAGACCCGAGAAAATGCTTTGAGCCCGTCCCAGTCGGCTCATGAAGTTGGAAATTTATCAGGAACAACTAACAAGTCTGTTGAAGCCTCTCACCCTGGTTTAAATTATGTTCGGCCCGAATTGGATCATGAGATCAAACAGCAGAAACAGTCAGTTTCTTTGGACACTATTTCCTTAAATTCTCACAATGAACCCGAAAGAGATGGATCAGTGGGTCATCAGAATAATACACCGACAAAAATTCATTGCCAATCGGACTTAGGGCCCCTTCAGGAAGATAAAGTAACTGACCAAGCCCGGCCTGTAAATATGATGGAAACTCCAAACTCTTTTTCCACTGGACAACCGACACCGTCTCCCTCACCAGTTCCTTATCCTCAAGAAAATATGAACCAAATTACTTCTCTAGGTACTCAACAGCATCCATGGCAGGCAAACCCCAACGTGGCTATGAATCAGATGTTACAATATTATTACCAGCAACAGCAGTATCAACAGCAATATCAATATTATTATAATCAGCAAGCATATCAGCAACAATATGTCCAGCAACAGCAGCTTCAGTCATCACCTTATCAAAATTTGCAAGCACAGCAAGGTCCGGGCCCACAGATGAATTTTCAGCCAGGACATGAGAAACAATATAATCAATGTCAGGAACAAGCGGCATATCAAGCGCATCAATTAGGATACCAGCAACAAGCGGCACAAGGGCAGCAGCTACTTTTACAGCAGTACCAGCAATATCAACAGGGTTACCAGCAGCAGCAGCAATCGCATGAAGGGCATCTATGTATGCAAGAACAACAAATGCAGCCGCATCCACAAAATACGAGCCAAATTCAACAGGTACTTTGTGGAAAACTACTTGTTCTTTATCTTTTTTCGACTTCTGTTGTTTCTTTGACGTTGTGTTGTTTGTGTTGATGGATTTGGATTTGAGGAGTGGATTTGGAGGAAAGATTATGATTCAAATTAGGTGGATTTGAAATCCACCATGACGATTCAGAAAATAGAAATCCGTCGTAACTTGAAATCGCTAACAAGATCGATGGATTTCAATTTGAAATTCATGATTTTCAAATCCTTCAATCCAATCACAACCTAAGAGAAATTGGAGTGAAAATACCGAGTCCAATGACATATTGCAAAATGATAATGGATTTCCCACATCTGTGTGCATGTGCGTGTGTGTCTGCTTTCTCTGTCGATGCGCACATGTAAGATTATGCTGTTCTGAGTTTGATCAAGACATACACTGCAGGTTCCTAAAACTGCCCCAGCAGATTATGATGGTGCATCAGAACCTTCTGTATCCCACGTCCAATCTCCACAGGCTGTTCAATAGTCTCAGAGAGCTGATGGATTATGATCTCATAACATCAGATACGAATGGTAGACTCGGATGTGCTACATTTCTCAGTCGTTTAACTGCTGAAGTTATAATTGCGGAGCTGAGGATGACTTGAAAGTATGGATACGTTACTCTAAATTATATACAGACTTACCTACTATCAACAAGCATTAAATGAAGTTTAGACCGAAATCTCGAAATTTTGGGTTCCTATCTGCCTTTTGGGCAGAGTTTGATTTTGGAGCATTTTCACTGAGATATTTACAGAATTCGAAATTTTTCGAAATTTTCATCAAACATCCCAAAAATATAGATATTATTCTATAGGGATATTTACACTGACCTCCCCTAATAAATGGGTTAATTACAATTTCCTCTCATCAACTATGCGTAATTACAAAGACCTTTCCTGTCATCAAGAAACCATCCAAAAACTTAAACGGAATAGATGAAATAAAGTTAACTTTTGTGAAATACTCAATTCCCAGATGAAGTCAATGCAAAGTAAAATTGAATTTATTAAATTTTTTGACAATGATGTCAGTTTTTTCAGTTAAAAAAGTGATTTGATTGGGGAAATTATAAGACGGGTGTTGACGGCAGGGAAGGGGGCTGTAATTAGCTCATTTATCAAGAAAGGTCAGTGTAATCATCCCTATTCTATATGTATTTATGAAATTGAGTATGAAATTTTGTTTACTCACTTTAAATTTAGCATTTGTTTCCTTGTTCATGTTAGAATGGAAATATCCATATGATTGAGTCCTTGAGTTTCCGAAACAGTGTAAAAGGAAGTGCGAATTCATTTTTATTTGACTCGGACCCATTTTTAAAAACGACCAAAGTCAAGAAAAGCTTCAAACTTTGGACATATAAGAATTCCGAATGAAATCTCTTTATAAGGATGATCATTTGTCTCGTGGTATAACCAACATTAATTGGGAAATCAATAAAAGTCGAGACTTATAAATAATAGCATGCTGAGATGGATTGAAATAAGTTCAAACATAAACACACTATTTATTCAAACATAAATCAATTCATATATATATATACATGCTTATAAAGATCTAAGCATCTATAGCTCTACAAAAAGCCAAAAGAACCTCTTGGAGACCAAGTTCTGCCACAAAATTAGCCTAAACTAACAACATTCTCAATTGGATAGTTCGACTCAACATGAAGGAAGATCACATTTCATTTTATACAACAATTATATCAAAGGCTCAAGAGGGGCAATAATGAGCATCTAAAATCAACCAAGAATTAGTTTCTCTATTAGAAAGTGACAAAAAAAATCAACCGGTCCACGAGCACCTATTCCTTGTTTCCGAATTTCCTAGCGATGATGGGCCGAACATCATCAGCATCAACCAAGGTCTCTAAAAATGGTAGTAGTGAAATCAGCGCACAGTCTGATGGATCATCGAACCAACTCTTAATAGGAATGCCATTATTCACTTGCAACCTGAAAACCTGAAACCATTGAAAGAACAATGTTTAAATCAAGGAATCTCTTCATGAAATCTCGGGCATGGGACACGGTTAATGTAAAGTAGGAGAGCACACTAGCCAAGCTTGATCTCGAAATAAAAAACAGAAATACGTAATATATATATATATAGGGATAATTACACTGGGGTCCTGAGATATTGTAAAATTACAAAAAAACATCCCCTAGTTCAATAAATTACATCTAGCATCCAAAACGTTTTTTCCGTCTAACATTCGGCACCTTCCATTAGAGTTTTAGTACGGAACAGTTAAGAAAGTTTGCGAACTTCCGAAAATACCCCTAATTAATGAAATTCTAATTTTTCAAACAATTATACCCTTTGGCTGTATTTGTAATGTTTTTCAAATCATAGGTGTGTAAATGAAATATTTTAAACTTGCTTCAAATAATTCATTTTAAAATGAATTAAAATATAAATTCTTATTTATTTATATAGTAAATAAAAACGAAAATAGTATATTTCATATATAAATTTGGTATATATCTACAAAAAAAAAATTAAAAATTAAATTTAGAAAAAAAAATAGTGAAAATATTTGAGTTATAATTTCAATATTATTTGAAAATATTTCAAACATTTTTAATTACATTATATAATGATTTTCAATATTATCATGAAATATATATAACTACAATTTTTATTTATACAACATTTTTGTATAATTTTCAAATTTTCGAAAAACAAAATACTCAAATTTATTTTTTACTTCAAAAAATAAATAAATATTATTAATATTATATCAAATTACTTTGATAATTTTAGAAAGCAAATAAATTATAGAATTATTTTTTATTTTATAAAAATAAATAAATAAATCTTCAATTAAAAAAGAAAAAAGAAAAAAGAAAAAAAAAGGAAAAAGGTGAAAAAGACGCTGTCTTCTTCCCCAACCTTCACAGCAGCCATGGCCGGTCACTCAACCACCGTCGTCCACCACTTAACCCCATCCTCTGCCAGCCGCCCAACACCACCACCGCCCATCTCCACATCGGAGACCCGCACCAACTTTCTTCACAACCATTGCTTCCCCATCACCGCCTCCTCCCCGTCGCGAATAGCCGGCCGCAAATTGTCAGTTTTCCGTTCATCAATTTCAAGTTTCCAGGATCGCAAATTTCTTATTCGTATGTATATATGTATATATGCCCAGTTTCCCGCCTATGTATGTATGTAAATATGTATGTATATATGTACTCAAGGGTTTTCAATTTTCCCGCCTTTGTATGTATGTATATATGTAATTAAGAGTTTAGGTATTTTGAGTAAATTTGAGAGGTGTAAAGGGGCAAAATAGTCTTTTCTAATTTAGTTCCTTTTTCCTTTTTTTATGTTTTTTCTTATTTTTTTCTGTAAGGGCATAGAGGTCATTTTACCAATTTCATCCAATCTTACATCATTTATCTAAACAAGAGGGTGTTAGATGTAATTTATTAAACTAGGGGATGTTTTTGTAATTAGGCAATACTTCAGGACCGCCAGTGTAATTATCCCTATATATATATATATATTTATATTTGGTACATATTAATATATATTATTAATTAAATATATCATGATAAACATTAAGTACATCATTATATATAAGAGAGATATGTTATGCATCAATTAATAAATAAATAAATAAGATACATTTTTTTATTCTTATCAACAAGCAAGGCTTGCGAGCCAGCTGCGGACATATATAAATGAGCTCTAATCGAGCCTGCTCGACTTCATGCTCACCCCTAATATAAAATGCATTTCCAGAATGTTTCTTAAACTATACTCTTAAGATGGAACTACAGCTGAACAAATATTTTGATTTCTTTCGGCCAAGATATGTAATGTGAGCAATAAGATCAATATGTAATATAAGCATTAATATCAATATCTACCTGTGGGGAGTTATCAATTATGGCAACTTTTGCAAGATCAACCCCTAACACTGTTAAGTCTTTCGTGTAGGTTCCCTCTGAAACTATGCATGAATCGCGATAAGCTCTTCGTGAAATGAGTTTTCCATCTGGATCCAAAATATCCAGAAGTGGGTTTGCGTAGATGCTTTGACTAGCAGTGAACACCACGATTTCAAACATCTCTGCCACTCTCTTCAAAAATGTTTCGAGGTGGGGCCTACATTTCACATATACTGTGTGTTCTTTCATGTCGAAGAAAGAAGTAAACGTGAAGTCCGCATTGCCACAGCAGTCCAATGTAGAGTGCACGAGAGTTTCTGTAAACATTAAAATCTAACATAATTGAGAACTCATAAAAACTTCAAGAAAATGGCAGAGTATGATAATCTGGAGACCAACCCATTCGCAGGAGGGTGGTGTAAATTATAACAAACTCCCAATAATGTTACCAATCACGAGGATTTATTAGGATAAATTGAAATGAAATATCTGTAGGGATAATAACATGCATACCCCATCACTTATTGCGCAATTAGCACGAGCCTACCGAGGTCTTTGACAAATTACCAAGACATCCCTTATCAAATTTTGACAGCTCGAAAAACAGGGGGCGAGATTGTAATCTGCTTTTACTGAATAAAGGTGAAATCAAATACGTTTTTACTGACTTGGGAGAGTGTTTTCGTAATTAAGGTCTCACGTATGAGGTGTCTATGTAATTTACCCTAGCTAATGTGCATATGAAAATATTATAGAATAACACGAATAAGCAATGGCAACTTATCCGAGGACAATGTACTTACCATCCAAGTCAAGAACTAAAGTAATCTGTTTCGTATTATGCTTTCCATTAAGTGTCAATGTTGACAAGTTAAATGCCATGTCGGGCTGCTCCAAAAGATTTCTGATATACATCAGCGGATCAAAGCACTCGTAATCCGGGTCCAGGTAGGTATTTACGTCGTAATCCGGCTTGTAAGATCTCAATTGATGGATTGCCATGTCAGCATCTGCTATGGTTTCTTCTGATGATCTGTCTTGATGGTCACATCCAGTATCTGAAGCATCTTTGAGAAATGGCAATTCCATGTATTCCTCAGTCAAATGACAAAGCAAACTCGAGTCTTCCCATTTAAAATCAGGTAAGAAAATAGTATCCATCTCGTTATGGAATAATGAATTGCTTCCAGAAAAAATCATGTCGGAGAAGTAGAAGTCCGATACACTGCATGCTGGATATTCGCATAAACTTCTGCTGCTACTTTCTTCGCTATCCAAATGAAAAACATAGAGTTCGTCACTTCCTGCAGAGGAATGACTCAAGTCAAGTTCATGTCGAGTCGAATTCAAAGGTCGTAAAGCTCCAAATGAATGTGATCAGAGAAGGTTGGTCTTGGTATACATGTTCTAACACAATAATTTGGAAAAATATGCAAAATTTTACGTTTAACTGTAGGGGGTTGGCGAATTTGGTCCCATAAATTTCAATGTTAGAAAATCATCTCGTGAAGACTAAAAAACACCACTTAGCATAACTGTCAGGACTAAAATCACAATTTTTTTGTGCTGAGTGATCTTGCAAATTAGTCGTGTGAGTAAAGATAGATAGCAATTTTAATCCTGCATATTAGTGGGGAATGGCATTTCGCATGCACAAGTAGTGCTAATTTACCTACTAAATTTAAGAAAATTCCCAAATTGGATGGTCATATGATTCCTTAATTTGCGAAAAATTGAAAATTAAGGTCCTTAAATTTACAGACCAATTTTGCCAACCCCTCTTTAACAACAAGACTACAATTGTAATTTCTCCTAATATTTTCACAGACCAGACTGATTTTACCAAAAATTACAAAATTCAGGAAAATAATAGCACTGAATATTAAGATTATAGAGCATACCTTTATTATTGTGGAAATCCATAGAGTCAAAAATGGGCGGAAAAATTGTCTCCGTATTTGATGTGCAGGTGGATGTTGTAGGTTCCTACAATCATTTATGATAACAGCCCACAATTTAAAGTTCCAAAGATAGCAAAGAAAATTTGAATGGAATCTAAAAAAATGAAGGGAGGATAAAAGGGCACGAAAAGGAAGACAGATTAAAAAACCAGTAAAATATGCAAGATCTTGAAAAAGAAAAAATGAGAATAATGAACATTATTAAAGCTAATCCCGTCCAGGAAATAATGACCACACACGTTCTAATCCAACTATCGAACTAATGAACTACACAACAAAAGGATGGTCAAATCGCTGTAATAAAATGACTTCATATAATGAGACACTGAAAATTTGAAATAATAATTATGTGTTTACCATTCTATTCACAGTTTCAAAATCAGTTTCAGTTGATTGATGCGTCGGGAACTTTTCTGCTTCATTGGATAAGTCGTCATGGTTGGCCTTTTTCCTTCCAAGGTCCTGAACATATACTTTATCGTAAACTGAACCTGCAGAATAAATAAAAATGTATCCAGCATAGACGTGGATTTGATCAAAAGATATGCATTAGCATGAACAGAAAGGAAGAAAAAAAAGATGAAAATAATTCTACACCATGGCAATAAAATCGATGCTTCTTAAGTCACTTTTTTAACCTCTTTATCATTAATGTCCAAAACAAATCTTCTTTGTTCTAACGCCCCCTCTCATTTTTTTCATTTTCTCCTTGCACTGATTTTTACAAAATCCCACCATTTTAAAAAATATTCCATGCTATATAGTCGTCTAAATGCAGTGGGTCATGTCATATAGAATTACTCAATCGCAAAGTACAGTTTTTAAGATTACATTTTCAAATTACATCTTAATCTTAAGGATGTAATTCAGGATCCATCCACACTTACCATCCAGGCTACTCTGAGTAAAACTCCCAAATTCTTCAGCATTGTGAGCAACTCTGGCACTAGAGAGAGGATTCTTGGATATCATAGTTGACTTTCGGCATATGTGGAGTCCATTTTTGTCTTTTAACCAACCTGTGGTTGACTTGGTTTTCATTTTTAATGATGGCATTTGATCTGTACTTTCGATATTGATCACGAGATTGTACAGAGATCATCAGTGGAGGAACAAATGCCTTCAAGGTATCAAATCAACCACAAAAAACCTGCAATTGTAAACCTTTAGTAAGAAAAACTTCATAAAAGAACAACTAATAACCGGCTTGATTGAGAGAAAAGTCACAATCAATTCAGCATAAATGGAATTAGAGTTGGTTTGAAATGGATAACGCCTTAGAACAGATAAAACATAAGAAAAATCACTAGCTTGTCTTACATAAAAGAGGGATGAATATCTATAAGACAGGAGAGTCGTCCCATTATAATTTTCTCAAGTTTGTGATGCATAGAAAAGATTATTATGTAATAGAAACATTATATAGCCAGCATATTGATTGGAACAAAAAAAAAATCCGACCAAAATGCAATGATGAATACTAAATGAAATATGCCGCTGAATTCCCCGACGGATCCAGATACAAATAATTTTGCTCCTTTCTTTCAGATTAATTTAATACTCAGTTGGCCAAGATTTAAAAAGTCATTATCGCAAAGTCATCAATAACGTACTATTAAAGTTTCCTAGATTTCGAGCAAACTTTCAGGGAAAAAAAGGTGGAATACAAGAAGATTTTTCTGAACTAGTCCATATCCAAACTTATTTAATTCTTGAATGGCGCAATACGCAAGGTTAAAATTAAGAGATAGTACAAAGATCTTTGCCCCCATTAGGCCTGCTTACCATGAAGGGAAAAAGAAAAAATAAAATCGAGCAACACTTATGTAGTAAATATTGTTACTAAAGCATGTTAATTGGTCAATGCAACCAATTTCACTTTGGTCTTTATCTTACAAAACACATCTTAAACCACTAACATATAAGAAAAAGAACTCCCCCACCCCTCTTAAAAATTCGAAACTTAACCATTTAAGACGGTCATTGAGTCTTGTTGAACTCTTTACAATCAAACACATATACCTTAAGAATCAAAGTTCAACTAAAAAATCAAGTGGGAATGGGCAGCACTAATACCTAGCAACCATATGAAAAGAATATACACAGAGATCCACATTCCACATAGAATTACTTTATCAAGTCATTCTTCGTTTTTCACCTAACTATAAATTAGAATAACAGAAGACTATTGCATTCAGATAATAAACTCTTCGGGCGAAACACACTAAAAACACCAAAAGGTGTCAAAAAGACGATGTAGTTCCCTTCTCAAGCAATCAATACAAAGTTATGCATACAAGGCATTTACATACGAGGCTAGGTTTAGTTCATATTTTTGACATTCATTATATTCTGCACCTCTTTCGTTAATAGTGAAACACTCTATCCACTCCAATCGACGTAGGCAATTGCCGAATCACATAAGTTCTTGTGTCGAGTTTGTTCTAACAACTCATATCCATGTATAACTGCATCCTAAACTAAAAACCCTAAGTAACAAAAAGCCTTTGCGATTCAGTACCAAACGTAAAAGCTATCAAATTTCTTCCACGGAATATATAATAAAATCCACATAGAAAAATCAAAGTCAAACAGATTCAAGCAAAGAACTGAAGCTCAAAATTGACAAATTCAGCTCAAAATTGAAAATTAAACATCAAAAAACACGCTATAATTAGAAAGGACATACCTAAATAAATCGACACTTGCTACAAACTTATAGAGCTCGATTATTACATCAATCATGAAAAAATGATCAAATTAACTTAAATATACAACTGGATTATCTGCATAATAAGCAGCTAATCAAACTTTATACCAATTAATAAACTAGAATTTGATACGACTATAAGTACCTGCGGGGAACCAAGTCCTCTCTCTCTCTCTCTCTCTCTCTCTCGTGCGTGTATCTATTCTCAGTGAGAGACAATCTATATATATATATATATATATTTAGGGTGAGGTTCGTTGTAGACGATACCGCCCCTTGCCTAAGTGAAGGAGACGGGTAAAATTGAACGGCTGAGATCGATCATGGTTTGTTAAGATGCCACGTGTAAGGGCAGCCCAGCCACCATAATATATGGACAGGTGTTGTTTCGCTGAAAGAGAAAGAGTCGTGTGAAAAAATCGCTTGTTACGCGCTATGTTGGAGCGTGTATGGCACTCGCAGTTTTTATTTATATTTCATTTTGGCCCCTTAACTATCTCTCAATTAAGAAAGACTACAACTAAGTTCCTCAGTCGAATTACTTTGCCACTCCAATTGTTTATTGTGTTTTTATTTGGAAGTGATTTTAATAGTAGAAAATGGTCTACTAAATTTTCTATTAACATTAAAGAAGGAAATATGTAAAGGAAATAGATGTCAATTACCCTAGCTATTTATACTTTTCTTTCACGTAATAATGAAGAAGTTTAGCAGTCAAGTATTTCTAACAAGCAATTATCTAACGTCTTCTGGTGGACACACTCAAAATTACAACCCTTTAGACAATTTTGGCCGTTCTTTCCAAGGACATTGGCGCTTCTGTTGTGAGTAATTAATGGTGATCCTAGTACATTGGTCATAGTGTATTAGTTACCATTGGATCTCATTGTGGTGTGTAGTTGTAGTTACTCACTATTATGTGATTTTATGGTGGTAGATACACTAAAAACAATGCTTCTAATTCACGATAGAATTTTTTCTTGTTACCACCCTTTTTCAAAGTTGAAAATTATATAATCAAAGTTTCCTAACGAACTTTGGATAATAGTAGAAGCCCTCATCCTAACGATTGGACCGATCCTTAATCTAAGTCTACATGACACAATTTAAAAGCTTAAATAAAATTGGAAGTGAAACCTTTTGGAGAAAAGATTGGGCTCATTATATTTCTAGTTTGTCATTTGTATGTTGAAGATTGTTTTCAAATGCCTAGTAGAAAATACTTCGATTATGCCAAACAGTATGAACTGTTGCAAGAACATCTAATTGTATCGTGGCTTTTTTCAAAAAATATTTTCTCTCTCATGTTCTTCACTTTAGATTAGGGATAAATTTGGTAGATCACTATTTATTTAAGAACATCTAATAAGTGAAAACGAAAATGAGAGGGCAACTGGAAGGGCCAAAGTGTAGGAATGTATTATTCCCCTTGAGACGTAATTTCATATAATGAAGGACGGACAAGTATTTACATGATTGATAATTCAAGGGCAAAATAGAACCTGTAAATAGATTATTACAAATATCTATGTATGTAATGGATTTAAATACAAACGTGGAATTAGTATTGAAATCAAAGTCAGGAATTTGGAGAAAATTGTGGGTGGAAATGAGTAAAGAATATTGAGGTTCGACCAAACTCATGACATGCCAGAGCTTTTTCATGATACAGTAATTAGGATTTTTGAGTGGTAATTAGATAATGAATAATTAAGCTTAGTTAATGAGTAATTATAGTGTTTATAATGCGCTATGAGCTGAAGTCCTTTGTTCAAACCCGTTGGACAAATATTAAGAATGGGCCACCTTTATTTTTATAACACAACCTTCAGCCCAATCTACAATTAATTTCAAGATATCTATGATCTATCACCTTCAGCCCAAATCTAAAGCCCAAGTACTAATATACCCTTATTGTTTATTAAGAATTTGGGACACATCACTTTGAAACTTTTCGACCATTTTGAGTTTTGATTTATATTTTGCGTTACCTTTAAAGAACACAGATTAATTGTGAAATATAGAAGGTCATGGCTATATAAATTATTTACTTGCTTATTAATAAACATGTCATTGAATGTCACAACTTAGAATTTATTCTTATTTGAGTTCTAATCCCGAAAAAAGAATGAAAATTAAGAAACAACCAAGGGTTTTATTGGATGTCACATCGATCTTTACAAAAAAAAAATCATTCATAAAAACAGTAGAGAAAAATACTTTTTATGATTTTTTTAGATTGGTTTTTTTATATAATTTTTCGTAAACAAATCTTAATCAAAATTATCGATTTAGGCATCAAATTCAAAAACATATTTTAGTTCTGATTTTTTCTTTGTTATGGTTTTAATTTTATAAGGTAATTATTTATTTAAAGAATTGATAACTTTGTATATTAATTTATTTCTAACGATGAGAAGAAAATGAGGATATAAATTCATTTATCTTTTTTTCTTCTTATTTTGGAGGTAGGTTAAAAAACGAACCAAACTATACGATACTTGACTCGAGATCATTTGATAAAAACTTGTTTGAGCTCGGGTTCTTGACATATCAAACCAGACTTAAACGATTTTTTATGAGTTTAATAAATTTGAAACTCGACTCAAACTCGACTTGATAGTAAAAAAATGATAAATTATGTGCACAAAAATCAAACTATTTGAGCTCGATTCGTATTCGGTTCAATTAAATCTCATTTGAACTCGACTCAATTAACAATTAAACCAAACACAAACACAAATTCTGAAACTCGATAATAATTTAACAAGGTTAAATATCAACTTGTTCGATTTGACTCGAAATATTGAGATAAAGGTGGCAAAAAGGATTTAATTTCTTTGGTGCATCACCGTCCACAGTAGTTAAATTACACCCCAATCTCTCACCGTTCATATGTCCAGATCCCTTTGTCTTTGACCCCTTCTATCCGAAACCCAAAACCCTAATGTAAAAATCAAGCCCCCACCCCCTCTCTATATAAACCACTCAGCTTTCACATTTCTTCCTTCACCCGGGGCGGCCTATCAGAACACGAAACCCTAATTACACCCGTAAGCGCTCTCTCTACCTCGCCGCCATTTTTGCTAATCTATAGATACATCTTTTTTGTGTATATACATACAGATCTGTGCTTATATAACTTGTTTTTGTTTACAGAAGGTAAGTATCAATGGCGGTGCCTCTACTCGACAAGAAAATCATCAAGAAGAGAGTCAAGAAGTTCAAGAGGACTCAGAGCGATCGATGGGTTTCTGTCAAGGTATTTTCTTTAATTTCTAAACCGAAATTGGTGACGCATATATATATATATATGTAGTACTTATTAAATGTTAGGTACAGTAGTGCTGTATAGCGAGGAATGTGATGATAGTAATTTTGTCGCCCCAGACTTAATTTGCATCTATAGATATAGATGTAATGTGGTGATTGACATTTGTATCTGATCCTCATTTTTTTTTTTGGTTTATTTATTTTCATTTTTGTTGTTTTTATGTATTTTTTTTTAATTGATGTTGTTTTAGGATATTGAAATTAGGGTTTAGATAATTGAGGTATTCAAGAGAAAGGCGTGATGATACTTACCCAAATATTCTGCATTGGAATGATGATTATAAATTACATGCACTACCATCTGATCTCTCTTGTTTATCGATTCGATATTTTGTAGTATTTTCCTGGTTTAATTTATTTATTTTATTATGTTTAATTTAGTATTTGCTAGCAATATCTGAATTCTGAAAAATGCAATCAATGATGAAGATACTTCGACACTAGCTGATTCACAAGTGATTATCACAACCATATTCACCATCTTTCGGCTGAGATTGCTTCTTTAGATGACTTTTTAAAATTTTATTTTGATATACTGTATGTTCAATATGTTTTCTAAAATGATAGTTTCTGCCCGTGGTATCTAATGTCCGGAATATATTCAGTTTCCGGGCATTTCGTTTTGTAGGGCACAAACCAAATAGGAAACAGGCCTTGCGACACAGATAGCTTCAGTTTTCATAAGCTTTCTGTTACTATAATCCTGCTTACATATTTTACTTGCTACATATTCTGTTCATTTGATCAAAATATGAAGAGTACTAATGCAATTCTTTGATTATTGACAGCCAAACTGGCGCAGGCCCAAGGGTATTGACTCTCGGGTCAGGAGAAAGTTCAAGGGATCTGTTTTGATGCCCAACATTGGTTACGGATCTGACAAGAAGACCCGCCACTATCTTCCCAATGGTTTCAAAAAGTTTCTCGTGCACAATGTTAAGGAACTCGAGGTGCTGATGATGCATAACAGGTAATGAACTAAGGCTTTTATATTTTCAATTTGTGAAGTTCTTTTGTATTGGCTTGCAGTAATATAATCAATTGCATTCTCATTTGTTGAATCAGGACTTACTGTGCTGAAATTGCTCACAACATTTCGACAAGAAAGAGGAAGGAGATTGTAGAGCGTGCTGCTCAGCTTGACATTGTTGTCACTAACAAGCTTGCACGTCTCCGCAGCCAGGAGGATGAATGAGCTATTAGATTTTAGGGATTTATTCCCAGTACTGGTTTTTGTAATGCAGTTTTATCTATATGCTTTCAAATTGTTATAGACTTGTAACATACTCTGGTTTGGTTTTGAGCATTATGAGATGTTTTTTGGATAAGCACCTTGCACATTTTAGCTGTGCGTATATTTTTCATGCTCGACACATATTGAGTTTAACTTGTTAGCACTGCCCATATAAAAGTATATAGAATAGCCACCGTTTTTCTGTTTAACAATAATAATTTGACAGAAGTTACAGATTATTTTCGAACAACATTTTTAAATTGCTTTACCTATAATCATATTTGAACCAAGCGTAGCAGTAGATGTTTTTCTGTTCTATAGCGGTAATAGAAATGGTGCAAAATTTTGTTCTGTAAGAGTAATAGAATTAGTACAGTCTGCGGCTGAAGCCTTGATTCCATTTTTATCTCAAGGGTTGTCTCTGTTTGGATTATCTCAAGGGTTGTCTCTGTTTGGATTTAAGGATTTGGGTTTGGGCATGGATCTGGAGGAGGAAAGTCACCCCGTAGTTCAAAATGAATGTCAATGAAAATTATTCGTTCAATTCCCTGAACCCAGGCTAGGGGATCGTTAGACTATAACGTGCAATGGGGATGCCCTTTCTAATGAGCCAAGATCTGCTTCTCCCACGGTTAATCTACTCAAATCTAATAGGTGAACTTGTGCAAATGGAATTGAGTTTGGAATTTCGGATACCAACTCTATACTGGACAATTTGGGGATGATTGTATGCTTCCGTTGGAAAAGAAAGAACAATAATAAGGATATGACCATTGATCAGATCTATCTTACATCTAATGCAACATATCCTCTATTCTTAAATTGTGTTTCATCTCGTAGTCCATTTTATATACCAATGCCTGTATAAAAGTCACGTCACTTACATGTTTAAAGAAAAATATAACGTACATGCAAATACTCAGATCTGAACAACTTCTTTCGCTTTGTCTAATGTAATTTCAAGTACCACTAATTCTCAGCTCGTTCTGAACCAAATACTATACTTTTTCACTATATCTTACCCCATTTCTCGAGGTATGCCTTTCCAGTGGGTCATTCCTTTTGAAAAACCATGAACGCAAGGATCGAAGGGTCCTCCAGTTGCCCTCAAAAGCCGTAAGCTTTCTAAATCATCAGATGAAAACTACATTTCCCTCTGCAAAACCAGAACTTGAACTATATCTTAAATATCCTACCAATAATCGCCACAGGAGAAAAACCCATCCCTAAAGTGATGGAAACGACTCGAATCTCTAAGTACAAGTTCACATTCAACAATCTTAGCTATAAGCTTAATAGCAGAATGACAATCACCCCATGTCCTAAGGTTCTTCATCACTGCAGTTGTAAGTTGTAACGAGAGCAAAACATATAGCGAGACTCTCACTATGATACCACAAAAGGGCTTCCTTCTGTTCATCTCCTACATCATGCATCAGATACATAACCATACGCCTTCGACTCTTCCCTCAAACAATCAAGGGCCTAATTGGTTAGCTATCTCTACCCCAAAAATTAATTTTCACAGTAAAAAACTCCAAAAAATGTGGTTGGCTGGTGTGTTACCAAATTTTCTTTGAAAAAAAATTCTGTCTACTTTTTAAAAAAAAATTCCAAGAAAAAGTAGTTTTAGACTATTCATGATTTGACAGTTTCTCGTCGATTAAAAAGGTTTTATCCGGCTTTTTGCAACTCCGAATGAAAAATTAATCACATATTCTAATGCAAAAGAACACAAGATGCAAAATAAGATCCATTTTGCCTATTTTTTGATGTCTACATCGATGAATTTGTCTAAAATTCGTATATGAAATATTATATCTAAAACAAATTTTAACAAAATTTTCACAACAAAAAACATATCACATCAACCATAATCATTACATGTTATTCTCTTAAAAAAACTCACCCAAACACACTTTTAACACCACATTTTTTATCTCTAAAAACAACTTTCTCACTTTTGTTGTGAAAAAAAATTCTCCATATGCCAACCAATTAAGCCCCAAGTTTCTCATATATTTTTTCACTTGAACCCTAAACCCAACTCCGCCCGAGTTGTTTTAGAGTGCCCATCTTTTTCATATCCCTTCTGATTCTTTCAACATCAGTCCATCTTCCTGCAGAGGCATATATGTTAGATAGTAATACATATGCTGCACTATGATAAGGATCGATGGCTAAGATTTTTTTGGCAGCACGCTCTGCTATCTCCACGTTCATCTGAGCCCTGCATCCACTAAGCAAAGCAAGCCATATAGTTAAATTTGGTTCCATAGGCATTTTCTTCACCAATTCTTCTGCTTCATTCAATTTCCCACTTCTGCATAATATATCAACCATGCAAGCGTAGTGTTCAAGCTTCACCTCAATGGCTGCATAACGGGATAGACACTCAAAGAAGTGGCGTCCCTTCCGGAACATTCCAGAATGGCTGCAGGAATTAAGCAATCCCGTGAAGGTGATCTCATCGGGATCAACTCCCGCTTTTGCCATTTGGCTAAAGAACACTAACGACCACTCGCCACAACCGTGTTGTGCACATCCAACAATTATTGAATTCCATGAAACAATGTTTTGATTAGTAATTTCCTTGAATGCGAGAATTCCATCATTTATATTTCCACATTTTGTATATAATACAACAAGAGAATTACCCACAAAGTGATCCTTTCCAAGTCCTACCTTCGTGGCTGCACCATGAATACTTTTGCCCCAATCAACAATTTCCATCTCACTGCTCGAATTCAATGCACTAGTGAAAGATGATTGATTTGGAACAATTCCTAATCTATTCATTTCAACGAAAACTCTCAATGCATCTTCGTGTTTACCGTTATTGCCATATCCTGTCAAGAGAGATGTCCACACTACCACATTTGGATGCAACTTCTCATCAAAGGCCTTTAAACATTCCTGCATCTGTTTGCAATTTGCATAGAAAGTGATTAGTGAAGAAGTAACATACGGGTCAAAAACATATCCGAGCTTCAACACATGGCTATGAACTTGACTACCTAGGCACAAATTACACTCATTAGCACAAGCTGTAATGGCGCAAGAAAAAGTACTAGAAGTAGGCTTCAAACCTGACCCCACCATCCTCCCAAAAACCGACAAAGCTTCATAACTCCTTCCATGCTGATCAAGCCCGCTAATCATTGTTGTCCACGAAATGACATTTTTATCATGCATAACCTCGAATAATCTAATTGCCTCTTCCACTTTCCCATTCCTAAAACACCCATGAATCACCGCGTTCCACGCTGCTATATCCCTCTCCGGCATCTTCCAAAACAACCCTTTAGCCTGTTCAAACTTCCCAGACTTCAACAATGCATCGATCACTGTAGTCCACGAAACGACATTCTTTTCAGGCATTTCATCGAAAAGCCTCAAACCCGTATCCAGATTTCCGCAACTGACACAACCTTTGATCATCAAATTCCACATGACTGCGTCTCTAACAGGCATTTCATCAAACAGTTGCAGTGCTTCACCTAATCTGAAGTTTTCAACATAGGAAGATATCATCTTTGTGGATATATATACAGCAGGAGACGGGATTTCATCGAAAAGGGCTCGAGCTTCATCCACTCTTTGGTTCTTTAAATGATTAGAGAGGACTGAAATCGAAGTACCAGAGGGTAAAATTCTAATTTTGGTTATTTCTGGGGTGCTTGTGAAATATTTCGAAGGAATTACGAGAGTAGTGAATGAAGTGATATTTGAATTGGTGCAAGATTTATGTAAATATAGGAACCTTTTGAATATGGCGCGAAAAGTTGGCATTTCTTGTCATTATGTTGAAAACCGTAATAATGGAGAAGAAAGCTCTATTAAAGTGTGAATTTCCATCAATTAAATCGCATTTAGCAAATGCGAGAGCTTTTTTATAGTGTTTAAACATGGAGTAAAGTCGCTTGAATACAAATGTAAGAGTATGTCGGTCACCTTGCAGTATTCTCACTAGAGTGTAAAAACTAGTTGATTTCATAAAACAAATTTGATGGTATTCTAGGTAATTGTCATTCCAAGAAGATATTTCCGACTTAAAGTCTCGTGATAATCACAATCATTCATATAGTGACATTCATACCGAGTTCGTTATACATCGATTACTGTGATTATACCAGGACTCCGAATACCAAGAGCCCTAAGAATATCTTTCGGCCCCAATGGATAACAAAAGGCATTGTCCAGTAACGATGAGATCGATTCGGGAAATTGCGTAAATAATAGTCGAAGCGTAAATAATAATTGGATGAACGGATGCAAAAATCAATTGATTTTATAAAACAAATTAATGGTATTCTAGGTGATTTGTCATTCCTAGAAGTACTGCCGATTTAGAGTCGTGACAATCACAACCATTCATGTGGACATTCACATTGAATTCATTATACACAAATTAATCATTATGATTATACGAGAACTCTAAAAGTACCATGAGCTCCTAAGAATTACTTCCGGCCTGCCGTCGGATGGCAAAAGACATGGCTTTGCCAATATTTAACTATTTAAGGATAAATATGATTGTAGAGATAAGCATCTATTAGTACTAAATCAAAAGAACATTGCAAAAGTCTAAAGAAAGAACAATTATACGATTTTCAATGCAAAAGTTAGCAGAAATTGTAGGCAAGAAAGAATATGTCATTTCTTTTCCTGCCTTCAACACAAAGCCATCATCTTTACAACCCCACTGAAAAGCTTTACAAAATACAGCCTTACAAGAAAAGAACCGAAATCGTTCTAACAAGTGACACTTATAAAACCCCTATCAATCTGCATAAGACACATGCAATTTCATGCAAATTAGATCTTAATAGTCTTTACTAAGGGAATCTTTTCATATTTAGCAATATTATCTTATCCATACATTTAATCCTCCCTCGTCTTGTCGGTTTCGTATATATATATATATAGATAAACAGATACATATATAGATACATATATATCAAGGATTAATGGCAGGAGAGCAGCTAAAACCTGTTGCTGGACTACTTTTGGTACTCAACTTTTGCATGTATGCCATAGTTTTGGGTATTGGTGGCTGGGCAATGCACAAAGCTATTGATCATGGCTTCATCATTGGTATGTATTTCTCAAGAAAAAATATTTGTTGGGCTATGGGTAATTCTTGGGTGGTTTGAGACTAATGGAGTCGCTCCATCCAACATTATTGGATTTAAGGTTATGATTGTAAAAATCATCTCAGTAACCCTAATCCGACAGTGTACAGTAGACCGACTCCATTGGTCCCCGGTCTATCATAGAGTCACATGCTAGGGCTAGTATATTGGGTGGACCTGAACAAATGGAGTCGGTCCATCCAACATTGTCGGATACAAGAATAAGATGGTGAAAATACCTCAGTCACCCTAATCCGACGATGTATGGTCAGTCAATTATAGAATCACCCGGTGTGTTGCATCTTCATGTGTGTGTATCAGCACATTTAGATGGAAAATGCTTTTACAGCGGAGTTTGGAATCACCAAACAGTTCAAATTATGCCAAATCAATTATGAATGCACTATGTGATGACATGGCATAATCTGGACCAATTGGTATAGCCATCAACCGATTATGCCACATCACACTGAATTCAGAATGTGACAATGTGACATAATTTGAAACCACTGGTGGAGCCACAAACTAGTCGATTATGCCACATCATTACTGAATTCACAATGTGATGATGTGGCATAATATGAACGTCCCACCGGTGTTTTTACGCCAATTCTCATAAGAGTTTTCTTGTTTCGAGTATATAACACAAGCATGACGGGACACATAGTTCTAGGTTTTGGGGGGCTACTTTTAGGAGGAGGGTTAAGTCTAGTCCCTTCACTCCGTCTCTTACAGTACCGTATTACGAAGAACTTTTCTTGTGTAACAGGTCCAGGACTTCATCTCCCGGCGCATTTCTCGCCAATATATTTCCCGATGGGGAACGCCGCCACCGGATTCTTCGTGTTGTTTGCCTTGATTGCCGGAGTTGTTGGAGTCGCATCGGCCATCTCCGGATTGAACCATATTCGTCGGTGGGACTTAGATAGCTTGCCTGCTGCTGCTTCGGCTGCCACCATTGCCTGGACTCTTACTCTTCTTGCCATGGGGTAACTCTTAAAACTTTAATTCACTGTTAAATATATATGTTCTCTCCTTTTCTTTTAATTATGTTTTAATTTTTACATTATTTTTCAGTTTTGCATGCAAAGAGATTGAACTACGTGTCAGAAACGCCCGTCTGGTGAGTTCATGAAGTTTGTTTTTCCTGTACATAATGTAGGAAGTAGAAAAGACTCTATAAATAAAGAATTACAAACTAATTTATATATGTATATATATGTATGTATAATTCTTTCCTACAGAAAACAATGGAGGCATTCATGATTAGCCTGTCCGCTACTCAACTCATTTACATTGCTGTCATCCATGGAGCTGCTGCATCAAGGAGAAGATCTTGAGAAATCAACTCCAATCTTGCATGTTATATGTGTAGTGTTATTTGTTGTTTGAATTATTTTTCGACTTTATTTTTCTTTTCCGAATTCGATTTTCTCTTCGTTTCTGTGGTTCAATTTGTACAAGGACATCTGAATTTTATGTTGCGATCACTAAAACACATGATTTGGGTTCATTTGTGTGAAGCAAATAAATGAATTGAGTATATAGAATCTGTTTGCTCTTCAGAAACTTGTGAAGCTTAGGTCATTCTTAGGAGTTCTCATACTCTCCCTCCCAAAATAAGTCATGCTGTCCACGTATGAACCACCATATATATGTATAATTGTGATTATACTGATAAATATGAATTGCACTCGAATCAGACCATGATAAACCAATGAACCAATTCATTAATCAAACGACTGGAAAGCAAGGATCGAAACTCAACAGATGCTATGTATTATTCAATGAAAAGAAGCTAACAAATTGAAAACTGTTTACATCAACTCTTAACAAGAAAGTCAGTAGCCACTGCAAAATCAATGAGAAAAGCCTACCATAGGGACTAAGTCTAAGCTGCTTTCCACATAATACTACTGAAACTTGAACGCATGGATCGACTTCCTGCTCATTATTCTTCAATATTTGATTGTTTAACGAAGAAATGGTCATAACAACTCTCTACTTAAAGAAAAATCTTAACCGGGATTCACAAACACAAACTTTCAAGGCAATTCATGCCATGCTTCTGCAACAATAAGACATTATGAGATGTAAAATACGTAAACGATGAAGGCAATCAATGACTAAAAGCAGGACGCCAACCTTGAATTATTTACCCGGACCCTGCAAACACTTCAAACAGCCCACAACAACTCTTCCAGGATGCTGTTTGCACGGCATGTGGAGCATGAGCCAGCAACGGCTGCAAAACATTCAGAAACAAATAGGAAAAAAATTAAGCATGCCAAAAACTGATCAAAAAGAAGATGAATTAAGCAAGGACAAGAAATTCAGACAATCACCTCAGTAACCTCGGAATGTTTCTCACGATCATCACTTTCTTGCATTACACATTCCTTTTGATCCGGAATTGTAGCAACGGTTTCAACAGATTTAACAATTTCTTCCTCATTCTTGTCTGAAATATCCCCATTTACCTTAAATACAGATTGAACTATAGAACTACTATCCACTTCTGCTTTCTCGCCCGATAAAGAAGTTTTCATTAAATCAACAACAGGGAGATTTTCCACCACTGGATCAGCTACATTAACTGGATCAACGACTGGGGAAATATCCACTACAGCTTGACTACTCTCGATACCTTTAGACTCATCATCCGAACCGTTGCTACTACTACTTGAGCTCCCAGATGATGAACCTCCATCCGTCTCATCATGTTCAAATATTTCATCTTTTTTATCGGATTCATCCTCAATCTCTGGTTCCCTTTCGACTCGAACCACATTCGCCCCCTCTACCACTATGTTAGACTCTTCACCAAACTCAATTTTCAATTCTTCAATACAAGGAAGATCGGCAATATTTCTCCCTGCCTCAAATTGTTGTTCATCGCCCTTCGTCGAAGGGTTATGGTAGCTAACCTCCCCTGCATCACTCTCTCTATCTTCTTGGTGCTTCGAATCATCGCCCCCTATCGTATTCGGATCCATCAACGAACGAATTCGAAACAATATCAACAGAAAACAATTAATCGCCTAAATTCCGAACTCACACAACTAAAATCTCACTAAACAATCAATACATACATTATTCTAAGTCCATAGCCCTCTCAATTTTAAACCCATCTTCAATTATATATAAAAGATTGATACTGATATATAAGAATACAGAACAAATACATACAAGCAAGTGAAAACGATGCGCACAAAGCCAAATCAATGGAAATACTAAACTGTAAAGTTAAAAAGGGTTGAAACAATAATTGAATGACAGATGGGTCCGTATGAATTGTGATATATATATATATATATATATATAGAGTAAAGTAGAGAGATAATTGTACCATGGTTGTTAGAGTGATTTAGCTTCTTTTTCTTGGCAGCTTTTCGCTTCTTGGAACCTGATGGCATGATTGTACGACTACTGATTGTTAGTTAGGTTGATGATTAGGCAAATTGGGTCGTGGGTTGTCTGCTCTCTCTCTCTCTCTCCCCTCTTTCTCTCTCTAGCTTCGCTGTTTATGTTTGTAATTTAGTGAGTGTTTTTGTGGATTTCAAAATAGTACAGGGAAGAAGGGGAAAGGCCTGGGCCTGACAGATTGGTGGGGGGTGGGGTGGGGGGTATGGGGGTCTGAGGGATTCTGTGTGGGTAAACACTGGTAGTGGTAGCTGAATGGTTTTCAGTTTCAACCAAATTTTTATTTGGAAAAATTACATATAGACCCCTCATTTATTATGTAATTATCAAAATTTTCTCTTGTTTATTTGAAATTACCAACACACCCTCTCGTGTTAAGGATTTCTTACAAATATACACCAATGCTTGTTTAAAAATACTTACAATTTTACCTCTGTAAACTTTATAAATAGACCACTTGAGGGGTGTTGTTGGTAATTTTTTAGGGGAGGTTTTGGTAATTATACAATAAGTTAGGGGGTCTTGTGTAATTTTCCCTTTTTATTTTTTTAGGGATAATTATGTACATACCTTCTCTTATAATATGTAATTTAAAAAAACCTTATGTTTTTGAAATTACCAACACCCCTTAGGGGCTTAATTGTAAAGTTTTTAAGAGTAAATAAATTATAAGAATTTTTAAATACAGATGGGTAATTATTAGAAGTGTTTTATATTAGGGGGTCTTTATGTAATTCCAAAAACAAGAGGGAGTAGTTGGGTGATAATACATTGTATGAGGGGTGGTATGTGTAATTCTCCGTATTTTTTTTATTTAAGTTTTTGTGGTGATAAATTGGCAATGGTTTGGGTTTTCTATTTTCCTAAATCATCCATGGTTGATAATTTATATAATTTTGTTGTTTCTAGTATTAAAACACGGGTGTGTAAAATGCAATGAATAAATTGTGAAGTAAAGTCCTTGTGATGATTCAACTTCTTTCCAACATTATTAATTTTTCAATTTTAAAAAAAATCTAAGGGACATAGAGGGTTAGAAGTTTCAAAATTATTACCAAAACAATTTAAACTTGTTTGTCTCATAAAAATATGAGGTTGCTATTCAATATTTTTTTAAAAAAAACTTGTCATTTTAAAAACAAAGAAAAATACTTTTTCGCCTTAATATGTAGCGTTTGATAGGCATTGACAAAGAAAGTGTGTTAAAAAGATTGAGAAATAAAATATGTGTTCATCACTCAAATCTAAAATTTTCAGTATGGATCGAAATCCCTATAAATGAAAAGATGGAGTATCAAAATAGTTGTCACATATTCAGCTAATCAATATTAGAGACGAATTCAAAAGGATTCATAATTTAAAAATAGCCAATTTTGCATTTATTAATTAATAAGATTAGACATGATAATATTAAAATGTGTTTAAAAGACATTTTTAAATCAATGGAATTAATAATAAGTACATTTTGAAGAATCACGCAATTGTCAAATCTGATTTATTTACTGTGAATTATAAATCGTTAGAAGGATTGAAGTTTGAATACGTATGAATTCCATTAGTCGTTACTCGTTACGTCCATTTCTTACTTTTTCTTTATTCCTTTTTAGTAATTCGAGATTATTTTTTTATGAGAACCCACACCCGCCAATTGGTATTTGAAATTGAAAATTCCCATTAATTATTACATTGATAGATTATGAAGAAAGAATGTAGGAAAAAGTACATAAATGAAACCTAGTACATCGTAGCCAATGAATGTGGGCATCCATAAAATATTAGGTGAATTAAATTCACACCCCCTCATTTTAGTTTTAATTATAAAAACTCTCTAATTTTTGATAAATTACATCGAGACCCCTAAGGGGGTCCATTTGTAATGTTTACAAGGAGTGAAATTGTAATTTCTTTAAATATATCGAGGGTGTAATTCTAAAAATGCCTTAACATAATGAGCAGTTTAGGAGTTTATGTAAATTCGATAAAGTTAGAGATTGTTTGATAATATACATTAAGATGAGGGGGACTTTTGGTGATTTTCTCTAAAATATTACTATCTCTTCACCTCTTGCGACTTTTGGAAGTTAAGGTGAAAGTGCAACTATTTATTGAGTTGGGAATGGACTTGAAAACGAGTCAATTAAATGCTCATCTTGTTAATATATACGATGTAATTGGAAGTATGAAAAGTGTCAAGTAATTTGTAATCAATGGATATAAATAGACACTTATTATATTTTCAATCATCCGATAATAATCCATCAGATATAGAATATCTTTTTTTTTAAACACCAGATAGAGCATATAGATATATATTTTGAACCACAATTTCTATAGAATATATTCTTTTGAATTTAATTGTGTAAAAATCTAATCGTGATACTTATTAATTTTGCAAAAGTAATTTGCAAAGAAGTTGGCCGAATTTATCTTGACTTGTTTGCATCAAGGGAATTCAGGATCGAAGAATTGTATGACACATCGGGAATATTACTCTAATATGTACTTGTGTGTTTATCTATTTTATATAAGTGTGTATGGAATTACATACAATAAACTTTGGGTACACTATAGGGAAGGGAGACATTCAGACAGGCAAACAAGTGGTGTAGAATGTAGATTGGTGCCAAGTACGAATTGTTTCCTCATAAATTTCTGACTTTTGAGTTTTTGCAACAATAATAATAATAGGAGTAATTATTGATAAATAATGTGGCTTTCTAGATCCATTGTCAATTAACCGCACGTCGTTTGGGCCTTTAAAACGTCGCTAATCCCATGAACTTTGGATTTTTTTTTAATTTCTTTTTGGGGATAAGAAAAGTCAAATGAAATGGAGAAAATTCTTTTCATATAAGAGTTTGAGCATACGTAATTAATAATCACATGACATGATCAACACTAACATGTATCTTGTCAACAGTCAGTCTTATGGACTTTGGTTCAATCGAAATCGATCTAGTTTGGGAGAAATTTAATCATGCTAATCTAACGATTCACAATTCCACTTAAATAGTACGAACCGCTACAACTTCTCCAGTAAGGATGTTCATGAGCCGAGTTTGAAAAAGAGTAAGAAATTAATTTTTAATTAATATATATTATTAATTTTGTATTAATATATATTATTAAATATAATCATAATAAATATTAAATACTAATTATTTATACATATACAATATTATAAGATATTATATTATATATGTATATATTAATAAATGAATAAATATTACTTTATATTTGTTAATAAATAAATTAAAAAAATATTATTATTTATTCAGGCTTGTGAGCCTTCGAACAGATAGTTTTTGGTTCGAGCTCGGCTCCTCTGAAAAATTCAGCTTGTTAGGCTTGATTCGAGCTGGCTCGGCTCGTTGGTCACCCCTATTCCCAACTATTAAATGCTATAATAAGTGATTAAGCTATATGAACACTCAAACTAGTAATACACAACCATAGAAACCAGAGCAGCTAGAATAAGTTCAATTAGAGCAAGTTCGCCCTACGGTTTGATAAGTGGAACATTTCGGTCTGAACTGCAAATGTCATATAGGAGTGTTTGACCCCTTTTTGATTAATCCTAGTTGAGGAGCGAAATTTATATTCAAACTCTTATCATAATCAATTCAACGAGAATTGATTATTTCATAATCACTTCACTTATACAATACCCCAGCCAAACTCACCCTCAATGTCATTTTGTTGAACCTTCCAACTTCATGAAATCAAGATAGGACTTGCCATTGAGTTTCCTAGCAAAGAACTCCTTGAAGTAGTCATCAATGGGCATTCTGCGAAAGACTGGTGGATTATTGGGCCCAATTAGGCTACGCGCAGGGCCCAAATCAGAGTCGATGTTGGGGCTATAAAATGTGGCTACCGAGACCCGCTCTTTGCTTGAGTTCACAATTGCTCTGTGCTCAATGCTCCCATACATTCCATTGCTCACAATCTGCAAACACCAATAAACACACATATACGTGATGATCAAAGAAAAAACAAAAAACACACATATACCGATATACGGAATACCTTAACATTTAACACCAATAAATTATAATGATGTGACATACTTGTACTCTCGCCTAATGGATTAAGATGACCGTATTTATAGGGACGAAGCCAAAATTTGGAAGGGGACGAATACCAAAAAAAAAAAGAGGGGGGGGGGTAAAACTTGAATTTTTACACTTTGAGGGAGCAGAATTTTACATATAAAAAAATTATAGAGAAAAAAAATAATTTTGTTAAAGTTAAGGGGGGCAGGTGCCCCCCACCAGCCCCTCCGTCCCGGCGTACTTATGCTTTAACCATGGATATTATCTAGTCGAACCTTGACCTAAATTAGATTAGGATTTCCTACCATCAATTAAGACTTTGCATCCAATAGAGGTCGTTAGATGTGGGCATGTGGCACACTTACACTAGTTAAATACCCGACAATTATCAATTCAGATATTTTGTAACACAATTTGTGTAACACATACATATGTATGACAAGTGTATCCCGGATGATTACCATCTGGATAGAGAAAAAGTTGTTATGTAAATGAAAAATTCAAAAACATTTTCCCCACAACTGAACTATCCTTGTCAGACATATGTGTATATAATAGAAGTGTTACAGTAGATGTGAATCTTATTTATATATAAAAAAAAAACAGTAGATGTGAATTGTGCAATCATGCTAAAAGAGACACATAACTCTTTATCTAACCACATTAACTCCTTGGTTTTTACTGGAGGTCGACTGCAACAACCCTATCAAGGTTTGACAATTTTTTTATTTTTTTTTCATTTCAGGCTAGTAATTTCTAGTCACGTGGAGAACGGGTAATTTTATGCCAGTTCCATCCCGTTGGTCCTGGTGCCTTAAACACCACATGTTTATGTTGGGGTGAGTGGTAAAAACATAGGTGGTGGGTGATACAAACCACCCACCCCAACTCAAATGTATGGTGTTTAATACACTAGGACCAATGGAACAAGTCCATCATAGAATTTTTCCGTGGAGAACAAGATAAACTACACTCTAGCTAGGTCCTTTGATTGGTCAAAATCAATCATGCGAAATTCAACCCAAATCAACTTCAACGTTTATTAGCGCACATAAGTAAACAAGTTTCCTTCAATTAATCATTTCTTTAATATGATTAAAGCTAAATATAAATCACTTACCTCCAAAACATCACCAACATTGACTACGAAAGCATTGGGAAGTGGTTTTACTAGTACCCATTTTCCATCCCTCCGTATCTGAAGTCCCTCAGTTTCATTGAGCTGAAAGAGAATCGTTAGAGCAACATTGTCCGAGTGAGGAGTGAAGCCGATGGCTCTATCCGGCTCGGGGCAGGGCGGATAGTAGTTCATCCAAATCGATTGCACCCCATCGTTGAAAAGTTGTCTCATCTCCTGATCATCCATTTTTAATTCCTTAGCCAATTGACTTAACAAAGTCATGGCTAACTTCTTCATTTCTCCAGAGTAATCTTCCATCGTGTCTCTTTATAATCACAATCATACGATTTAAAATAACTTCAAATGTTGGGAATAACTCATGAAAGAGGGAGGGGGGGGGGGGGGATAATAAATGACCTTAGATTTGAGGGTAGTTTTTGAAACAAATGAATTTGTCTTAGACTGGTGGGGAGAGTTGTTATGTAAAACATGTCTGACCAATCAAAGCTTTTGTTCCTCGGAAACAACAAAGAGCTGCCCAAAGCCCTCATGGTTGTCTGGATGTTGCCATAATTTCCTTTTCTCTTCCATTGGCAGTTCAAAAAATTTGACAACTTCACTCCTAAACTTCTCCACCAGGGAATGAGAAACTCCATGGTTTATAATCTGTTGGAGATTAAAAAAAATGTCAACCCAAAACTGCAAAACTCGCCCTATACTTGTATGATTGGCAAAATCTGTCATATAAATTACTGAGACATGTAGTTGAAAGACACAAAATTCTGTTGGAAGTCTAAAGAGGGGGCGAAAAGAGGTTTGTGTCGAGCACATGACCATCTAAATTAGATAAATTTTTAGTTTCCGGGTGAAAATAGCACATGATATGTAAGAAAGATCAATTACCACTTTCATACTAATTTGCATGACTAAAAATTACCACTTTCTCTTAACATTTTTGGTTACACACTTTCTCTATATAGAACTAAATTGCAAAAGTATTTAATACAAAGTTGCAAAGTTAATTCTATAAATTATGATACGTGGCACTTTTGGTCCACTTTGAGGATCTTACTTCCAAAATTTAAAATTATTAAATTAAAAAGGTCGCGTATATACGCAAATTTCCATCCAATTTTTCACTTTCCAACGAAAAACTGTGCTCATTTCGGGAAATATAAATAGTTAAGAGTGTGATAAGTTTGGCCTGTCATAATTTACAAGACTAAGTTTGTCACGCATGTAAAATCTTTACAATTTACCTCAAAAGATAATTACATTAATACACCTTTTTCGTCGAATACAATGAAACTGACACTGTAAGCATCAAAATCAGATTACAAATCCGCACACTTCATGTATAATAGCTCAAAATTCAACTTTAAACTTAAATATTTTCAGAAAATACAAAAATATAAAGGAAAATTACAGATAGACCCCTTCACTTATTGTGTAACTAAATGAAACTGACACCGTAAGCATCAAAATCAGATTACAAATCCACACACTTCATGTATAATAGCTCAAATTTCAACTTTAAACTTAAATATTTTCAGAAAATACAAAAATATAAAGGAAAATTACAGATAGACCCCTTCACTTATTGTGCAACTTAATGAAACTGACACCGTAAGCATCAAAATCAGATTACAAATCCACACACTTCATGTACAATAGCTCAAATTTCAACTTTAAACTTAAATATTTTCAGAAAATACAAAAATATAAGGAAAAAATACAGATAAACCCCTTCACTTATTATGTAACTATCAAAACATCCTCTCACTTATTAAAAATTACCAACACATACCCTCAAGGGGTCTATTTGTAAGGTTTACAGGATAAAATTATAAGAATTTTTAAATACACAAAGGGTATAATAATAAAAAATCCTTAACATGCAGTGTGTATTAATAATTTTCAATAAGTGAGGAGGATTTTGGTGATTATACAATAAATGAGAGGTCTGTGTGTAATATTCCCAAAATATAAAGTAAAAAGGCGTAAAACCTGGAAGAAACCCCATTCTTTGCAGGCTAAGTGAAGCTTCTCCAGCTCATGATTCTCAGATTTTCCAATACTAAGCAAGCGCTGGAGATCAATAACCGGTATGGAAGGTATATGATTAACATCCTCACAGAGCATCGGAGGGTCTTGATCAGTCCGCACATATCGGGTCGGGATATTGAAAATGGGCTCTTTCGCCAGTTCTTGGACACTAGGCACTATTAGTGACTTACCAAAGTTGACTACTTCTGGCTCTGACATTATTAACTCAGAAGCTATGACGGGAGTTGTTTAATGATGCAAAATCAATCAACCAAATAGTGTGAGGTGAGGAGGACACCTCACGGATAAGCTCTCTCTGTTTAATTTGTTAATTCTTGATTGTGGGAAATTCTTGTAAGACGACATAAGTCAATGAAAAGACTAAGACTTATGGAGTAATAACAAAGTATTTAAAATGACCATGTAGTGGCTAAGGTTGAGACCCCATAACTAAGAGATTATGGGTTCGACTTTCACTGGATGCATGTGAGTTTTCTCTCTACTTTAATTTGTAATAGTAGTTTGTTTGTAATATTTTGTAGCTTGTGCTTGTATTTGCTAATAATGCTTATTTGTAAGAAATTCTCTTACAATCGATGTATTAAGATGTTGTAATTGTTTCTTAAAAAAAAAAAAAATGATGACCATGTAGTGTTAAAATTGCCACACATTGCACATGCATCAAAGTTGTCTCCTTGTGGAGGCTCGTATCTCAGGAATTATTGAGCAATGAATTTTGAAAAATGATTTCAAAACAATCAAATTTGGTGTAATTTGAAATTCTTCGTGATTATTGAAAAAATAATTTAAAAATGAATTCCAATGAATTTGAAATTTATTGAAGTTCATGACTTTCAAATCCTTTAATGAAAGCACACGCTCCTAAATTTTTCATATGATTTTTGGGTCAATCTTGATATATTTCAACCGTAGGATCCTAATCAAATCAAATCTTAGGCACTTCGACTATGGATCAGGGAATCATACTTGGGGCTTATATGATTATGGGATGTAAGGTCACGTAATGATCTCTATTATCATATTAACATGTGACGTGTTCAGTTAGACAGAAGACCAAATTATTACAACTATTCATGTGGAAATTTTATCGAGATGTCAAGCTCTGACTCAATCAACACAATTGAGATGTCAAGTAGAATTATATGTACAACGATCTAGGAGTTATAATTTTATATAAATGCAAAAAACAATGAGGCTATCATCTATTTGTACTATAGACAATTGAAGATGTGTTTAAAAAATTAGTTTTTGGTCTGACATGCAAGCAGTTTTGATATGTTATAAGAAGAATTGTATTGCAAATTAGGTATTCATGCATTGTGGAATATTATTGTATCACCTTGTGTATTTCGGTGCGTGACATGATAATAACCACATAGTCTACGAAATCATAAAGTATTATCCATAATTTTCCACTCAAATTATGTTCCTCTATTTTCTTTTTCTTTTAATCATATTTAATTTTATTTCTTAACTTTTTTCTCTATTTTCTCACTTTTTACTTAGACTTGATTTTTATTTTTCCACAAATATCGATGTGCCTTTATCGACTTGTTTTATAAAAATAAAAGCAATACTAATTTGGGCTGCCAAATCAAAACATAAACGTACTGATGGGCTTTAACAAAAGGATTACCAAATGGGCTGAAGAGAGTATTTTGGGAAGCCCACAAAGCCTGAAGGTTAAAATTTAATTTGATCTACAAGAAGTAATATAGCTATGGAAAAATTGCATCTTTGTTCCCATATGTTTGACACTTTTCAGTTTTGGTCTCATTCGTTACGGGATACTCATGTTGTGTCTTATAACTTCGAAAAGTTTTCACATTTGGTCCCAACCAAATTTTTCATCCAAAATTTAACGGCTAACTCCGTTAGTCAACATTTTGATCAGCTTTTTTGAGATTTTTTGTGCATGAATAACACTTGATATTGAATAGAAATATCATGATATTGAATATAATTCGTGTGTACTCAAAATCTGTTGGTCTAGTTGAATCCATCTCTCACTTTAGGTGAGGTTTTGGTATTGAATCCAAGTTGGCACAAGTTGTGGCTCTTCTCTCCTTTATGGAGTTAGATAGAGTTTTTATGACTCAAGATTATAACTATCAATTTGGTTTTATCGAGCTAAATATTTAGGATATTCCCCTTCCTCTTGAATTATATATATAAAAAAAAAATCGTGTGAGAGTGCATTCATTATTTATACATTTATAATATTATAAGATATTATATTATATATATGTATATATTAATAAATGAATAAATATTATATATATATATATAATTCAAGCTCGTGAGCTTTCGAAAATACATTTTTTGGCCCGGGCTCAACTCGTTAGTCACCCCTATTCCCAACTATTAAATGCTATAATAAGTGATTAAGCTATATGAACACTCAAGCTAGTAATACACAACCATAGAAACCAGAGTAGCCAAAATAAGTTCAATTAGAGCATGTGCCCCCGCGGTTTGATAAGTCAACAATTGTGTCTGAACAACAAATGCTATATAGATGAGTGTTGACCCCTTTTTAATTATTTCCGATTGAGGAGCAAATTTATATTCAAACTCTTGTCATAATCAATTCAACGAGATTCAATTATTCCATAATCACTTCACTTATACAATACCCCAGCCAAACTCACCCTCAATGTCATTTTGTTGAACCTTCCAACTTCATGAAATCAAGATAGGACTTGCCATTGAGTTTCCTAGCAAAGAACTCCTTGAAGTAGTCATGAATGGGCATTCTGCGAAAGATTGGTGGATTATTGGGCCCAATAAGGCTACGTGCAGGGCCCAAATCAGAGTCCATATTAGAGCTATAAAATGTGGCTACCGAGATCCTCTCTTTGCTTGAGTTAACTATTGCTCTGTGCTCAATGCTCCTATACATTCCATTGCTCACAATCTGCAAACACCAATAAACACACATATATGTATACCTTAAAATTTAACACTAATAAACTACAATGATGTGCCAATACCAAAAAAAGGATAAAACTTGATATTTTTACACTTTGGGGGCACAAAAATTTCAAATATAAAAAATTTATAAGGTAAACAATTTTTTTTCTTAAAGTTGAGGAGGGCGAGTGCCCTGACCAGCCCCCTAGCTCCGTCCCTGTGTACTTATATTTTAAGCATGAATGTTATCTAGCCAAACCTTAACCTGAATTAGACTAGGATTTTCTACCATTAATTAAGACTTTGCATCCAATAGAGGGGTAAAGCTTGATAGTTTTGCACTTTTGGGGGCACAAAATTTTAAATAAAAAAAAATTATAGGGCAAAAAGGAAAAGTTTCGTATAGTTGAGGGGGCGAGTCACTAACCTCCTAGCTCCATCCATGCATACTTATAATTTAAGCATGTATGTTATTTAGCCGATCCTTGACCTGAATTAGACTAGGATTTCCTACCATCAATTAAGACTTTGCATTCAATAGAGGTCGTTACATGTGGCACACTTGCGCTTGTCAAATGTCCTATTATCATCAGTTAAGATCTTTTGTAACACAACTTGTGTAACACACACATATGTGTAACAAGTATATCCCGGATGATTACGATGTGGATAAAGAAAAAGTTGTAACGTAGAAAACTGAAAAATATTCTCCCACATCTGAAGTCTGAACTATCCTTGTTTGCACTTGTCAGACATATGTGTATGCATATGCAGCAGGAAGTGTTACAAAAGATGTGAATTGTCATATCATGCTAAAAGAGGCTCATAGCTATTTATCTAACCACCTCAACTCCTCGATTTTTACTGGAGGTTGACCGCAACAACCCTAACATGGTTTGACAAGTTTCTTTTAATTTTAGGCTAGTAATTTCTATTCAAGTGAATAACGAGATAAACAATGATGACACTCTAGCTAGGTCCTTTGATTGGTCAAAATCAACGATAATGCCAAATTCGATCCAAATCAACTTCAATGTTTATTAACACACATAAGTAAACAAGTTTCGTTCCATTAAACATTTCTTCGGTATGATTAAAGCAAAACATAGATCACTTACCTCTAATGCATCGCCAACATTGACTATGAAAGCGTTAGGAAGTGGTTTTACGGGCACCCATTTTCCATCTCTCCGTATCTGAAGTCCCTCAGTTTCATTGAGCTGAAAAAGAATCGTTAGAGCATCAGCATCCGAGTGAGGAGTGAAGCCAATGGCTCTCTCCGGCATGGGACAAGGAGGATAATAGTTCATCCGAATCGATTGCACCCCATTGTCGTAAAGTTGTCTCATCTCCTCATCATCCATTTTAAGTGCCTGAGCCAATTGACTTAACAAAGTCATGGCTAACTTCTTCATTTCTTCAGAGTAATCTTCTATTGTCTCTCTGTATAATCACAATCATACGATGTACGTTAAAATAACATCAAATAGTGTGATTAACTAGAGAGAGAGAGATAAGGGACCTTAGATTTGTGGGTAGTTTTTGGAACAAATGAATCTGTCTTAGATTGGTGGGGAGAGTTGTTATGTAAAACATGTCTGACCAATCAAGTTTTTGTTCCTCGGAAACAACAAAGAGCTGCCCAAAGCCCTCATGGTTGTCTGGATGTTGCCATAATTTCCTTTTCTCTTCCATTGGCAGTTCAAAAAATTTGACAACTTCACTCCTAAACTTCTCCACCAGGGAATCAGAAACCCCATGGTTTTTAATCTGATGAAGATAAAAAAAAATGTAATCCCAAAACTGCAAAACTCGTTCTGTAATTATATGATCGGCAAAATTAGTCCTATAAATTAGGAGACATGCAATTTGAAAGACATAAATTCTTCTAGAATGAGTGACAATAATTTTGCTAAAAGTTAAAGAATTTTTAGTAATAAGAGATTCTTAAATTACGTTGCCACTAATGAATTGTGAAACATGTATAGAACAACATAAATAGAGTGAGAACTTAATTGTTAACACTAAAAGTGTCTCACTAATTGTTAATAGTGATAATAAATTTTTTGTCACTAAGTATCAAGAGTGACAATTTTATACAAATCTTGTCACGATTAAATATATAATATCTATTCTTGTGACAAAACAAAAATCTTGTTACTAAAAGTTTACAATTAGTGATAACTTTGATATTATCATTTGATATTTTATCGTTAATGTATTTTTTTTTTTATTAATGAAATCCACACTTCTCCATGTGTTTTTTTTTATAAGAAAATAAAATTGCATTAAACCAAAATCAAGAATTCACCAATGTTTACACACCCAAAACAGAAACAAGAGGGGGTTCTGAATTACAATTTGAGGAGACAAAATTAAGATGCGCGAAATTTAAAGGACCATAATAGCTCAAATTTCATCTTTAAACTATTTTCAGGAAATACAAAAGTATAAAGGAAAAAGGATTAAAACCTGGAAGAAACCCCATTCTTGGCAGGCTAAGTGAAGCTTTTCCAGCTCATGATTCTCAGATTTTCCAATACTAAGCAAGCGCTGGAGATCAATAACCGGTATGGAAGGTATATGATTAACATCCTCACAGAGCATCGGAGGGTCGTGATCAGTCCGCACATATCGGGTCGGGATATTGAAAACAGGCTCTTTCACCAGTTCTTTGACACTAGGCACTATTAGTGACTTCCCAAAGTTGACTACCTCTGGCTCGGACATTATTAACTCAGAAGCTATGACGGCGTTGATTAATGATGCAAAATCAATCAAACCAAACAGTGTGCGGTGAGGAGGACACCCCACGGATAAGCACTCTCTGTTTAGTTTGTTACTTCTTGATTGTGGGAAATTCTTGTAATACGAAATAAGTCAATGGAAAGACAAGATGGTGTTATAATAAAGTATATAAAATGACCATGAAGTGTTAAAATTACCACTCATTGCACATTAATCAAAGTTGTCTCCTGGTGGAGGCTCGTATCTCAAGAATTATTGAGAACGAATTTTGAAAAATGATTTCGAAACAATCAAATTTGGTCTCATTTAAAATCCACGTGATGTCTTATCCAAAAAGAAAAAAAAAAAATCACGTGATGATTGAAAAAATAATTCAAAATGAATTTTAATGCATTTGAAAGTTATTGTAATTTGAAGTCATCCAAACAAGTTCAATAAATTTGTTGATAAATTTGAAATTCATGACTTTCAAATTTTTCAATTCAAACACGCCATCAAAGAATTTTCATATGATTTTTGGGTCAACCTCAATATATCTCGGCCGTAGGGTCCTAATAAAATCAAATCTTAGGCACTTCGACTAAGGATTGTGGGATCATATGTGGGACTTACGGGACTTAGAGTCTGTGATTAATCTCTATCATTACATGTATATACAATGGATTGTCGTTAGAGCGAAGACCAAATCATTACATTTATTCATGTGGAAATTATATGGAGATGTCAAGTGGATGATTCTGAAATTCTCCTATGAAATATATTTGTGCAACGAGCTAGGCGATATAATTTTATATAAATACAATTAAAAACCAATGAGGTTATCATCTCTGTGCTATATACAATTGAAGATGGGCTTATAGAATTAGTTTGTGGTCTGCCAAGCAGTTTTGATATTTTATACGGAAAATTGTATCATAAATTGGGGATTCATGCACCCTGGAGGCCTGGACTATTTTATAGAATTATCTTGTGTATTTGGGCACGTTGACGTATAGTCTGTGAAATCAAATTTAGTGGAGTATTATCCATAATTTCTCACTCTCCTCTATTTTTCTCTCTATTTCTTTTCTTTTAACCATATTTAATATTCCCTCTATTTTCTCACTTTTTACTTAGACTTAATTATTATTTTTCCACACACATCGATGTGCCTTTATCGACTAGTCTTATATATAAAAAAAAGCAATACCAATTTGGGCTGCCAAATCAAAACATAAACGTACTGATGGGCTTTAACAAAAGAGTTACCAAATGGGCCGAAGAGAGTATTTTGGGAAGCCCTCAAAGCCTGAAGGTGAAAATTGTAATTTGATCTACAGGAAGTAATATAATTATGGAAAAATAGCATATTTGGTCTCATATGTTTGACACTTTTCAATTTTGGTCTTATTCGTTCCGAAATTCTCACTTGTGTCTTATAACTTCAAAAAGTTCTCACATTTGGTCCGAACTAAATTTTTCATCTAAAATTTAATGATCAACTCGGTAAGTCAATATTTTGACCAGCTTTTGATAGTTTTTGTGTATGAGTGACACTTAATATTGAATATAAATACTGTGAAATTTTATATAATCCGTATGTGAGTGTATTCATATACGAATACTCTCCAAAAAAAATTGATCAAAATATTAACTAACGAAGTTGACAATTAAATTTTGAATAAAAAATTTGATTTGGGACCAAATATGAAAACTTTTCAAAGTTACCTGACATGAGAATCCCGAATGGGGCCAAAGTTGAAAAAGTTCAAAAATATGAGACAAAAATGTAAATTTCTCTATAACTATAAATAAGTTACACTGTACAGTGCAACTCGCAAATACCGCTTTGCCAATCGATCAGTAACTGAAACTCAAAAGAGCTAACGAAATTACGAAAGTAATGGGTGAAGAAGAAACGGAGAAAACCGCATCAACCGCCATCGTAGAGGAAGCAGAGAACTCATCATCAATGGCGAAGAACAGAAACTTAGCTGCGGGGGAGGAAGGGGAGATCAACGGCGGAGATTCCGCCGGCGCGGTGGCGGAAGCTAAAACGACGTCGCCTTTGCCTAAAACGCATCTATTAGAGCATTCTTGGACGTTCTGGTTCGATAATCCTTCATCGAAATCCAAACAGACGGCGTGGGGAAGCTCCATTCGTCCTATTTATACCTTCTCCTCTGTCGAAGACTTCTGGAGGTATTTTCTATTGGATTCAATTTTATTGTAATTTTATCGCTCTTGAATTTTATTGTTTTCTCGATGTTTGTTTTGTTTTGTTTTCTAGGTATGTGAATTTGTAGACTCGTGTTGTGTGGTGGTTTGATTTGTGAGTGTTAGATTGCTGATTTGTTATGTTTCGTTGTATTTTTGTGTTTATATATTAGTGTATATAGGGGTGTGAATGAGTCGAGTCGAGTCGAGTAGAACGAGTTATTGTTCAAACTTTTTAAATTACAATCGACCTTCAAAATTTATGTTTGAGCTTGTTTGATTGTTGACCGAGCCGAGCTCAAACGAGCTTTAATCGAGCCAAACACGAGTCGAGCTCGAATAGGTTGACTTATTTGTATATGTTTTTATCAATTTTTACTAATCGAGCCGAGCTCAAGCCAAGTTTCAAAACTTATCAAATACAAAAAGTTGTTCAAGCTTGGTTTGAGAGGTTGACGCTTTTATCGATCGAACTTGAGTCGAATATCGAGTAGTTTGGTTCATCTGTCAGTCCTAATTGTGTGTGTGTGTATATATATAAACTGACTGTAAGAAATCAAGTGAAGGTTTATCTAGAGATCTTGTGTGTTTCTGTAAGTGTCCTTTGAAATTTCATGTGAGAGTAATCAGAATGTAATTCGTACATTCTAATATACACGGTCTTTGTTATACACCGGCTTGTGCACGTTGTCGGTGAACGTGGCAATACTTGTGTGTGTGTGCGCGTGTGTTTTTATGTGTTGTTGTTTGGAGGAAAAAGGTGAAAATATGATCATATTAGAGTTGAGGCACAATTGAGTTATATCAAATTATTAGCCATCTTTATGTCAATGCAAGTATTTTGGGGATTTTGTTTTATCGTTATTGCTATTTCGTTTGATTGATCATGGTTTCAGATATGAAAGATGGTTTTATTCAATACTACGTGTTCTATTAGTGGCCGAGCGGTGTCTGTTTCTAATTAGTATTACGAACATTGATTTTGTGCACACTAATTTACTATCATTTTCAGTTGTAGTCAGATGATTCTCGTGTCTATTTGAATTATGTCACTGAAATATCTCCTCCGCTTTGCTTGCAGTGTTTACAACAACATACACCATCCTAGCAAGCTGGCAGTCGGAGCAGACTTTCATTGTTTCAAGAAGAAAATCGAGCCAAAATGGGAAGACCCTGTTTGTGCAAACGGGGGAAAGTGGACTGTTAGTTTCTCTAGGGGTAAATCCGACACTTCTTGGCTCTACACGGTATGTTTGACTCTGTTTTTTTGGTTCAACGCGATTATTTCTCTCAATGCTCTTATCTTCATCTTCTTTTTTGCCCTCTAATTGCCCTTCTGAATTGGATTTAGTTGTTGGCAATGATTGGAGAACAATTTGAATATGGAGATGAAATATGTGGGGCAGTTGTAAATGTCAGAGCTAGACAGGAGAAAATTGCTTTGTGGACAAAGAACGCCGCGAATGAAGCTGCTCAGGTTTGTTTAGAAAGCGCTATAACTCGAACTATGTTGTAGATAATTCTGATGGTGATCAATCCTCTGTAAGACAGGTCCCTTTAGGTTTATCACATGGTTTATTTGACAATTTTATTAGTGTGTGATCCAGTTTGTGGCACTATTACATGTTCCTTCCTCGAAATTTTAGATATAACTGCTTTTTCATGCCCAAATAATGTGGCGGGATCGAGACCTGATAGATCTGTCTTAAATGAGTTATATTTTCTTAATGTTACAAAAATTGCATGCAAATGATGAAGAAATGCACTATGCTATATGCCTATATCAAAAGATCCCCATACTATTAAAGATGTTCTTTCTGCCTTTATTTTACGCGTAGATAGTGACAGCAATACAAGAACTTGAAACTGAAACGAGATAAAATTGCAAGAAAGTTACACATCTAGTGCTGTTTATATTACGTTAGTGGTTGGTTTACTTGCTCTTGAATTTTTGCGCCTTTTCCTTGTTTCTGCGTTTCTTTAAAATCGTGTTTATTGATAATTTTTCCAGCTGAGCATTGGAAGACAATGGAAGGAACTTCTAGATTACAACGATTCAATTGGTTTCATATTCCATGTAAGTTTTCTTCTACGTTGTGTATTACGCATCTTCTGTTCGGGGGATCAGTGATGAGGTCTTGTATGCAGGATGATGCAAAGAGGCTCGACAGAGGTGCCAAGAATCGTTATACTGTCTAGCAGTGTGTCCGAGACTGTCCTTGCAATTTTGATATGGGTATAATTTTGCATTAGTTCAATTATACGACCCAGGATCACTATCTGTGTTAACTTGCTTGTTAATTGCGATAAATCTTTTACTTAATAATTAAATGGAAAGAATTGGAAGCGTCAATTTTTTTCCGTCGGATTTTGATTTAAAAGGGAGTTGATATTGACACTACGATAGGGTAATAACTTACTGAATGTGACACGTACTAGGAAGATGTGAAATGTGAACTTCTTAAACTAATTCTTAACAAAACGACAAGATTCATGTTGTTACAAGGCATGGAAATTAACACGTCATCTATTTGGACCAGGAAGTCAAATTATTAATTCCGATTTACAGCACGTTAGATTCTTTGGGGCGTATATGGTTGAATACAAACATAGTTTTAAAGTCTCGATACATATACATGCTACGTGTAAAGCATTGTTTTATAAAAACTCAAATAAATATCTACTGCAGAATTGTGAATTTTTTTCTTGTGAGTTGTAACATGAGATCAACCTATTGAAACCTTTTCAGATTTGCTAATCCGTATCATAATATATTCCACTTTTTTTATTAAGACGGTTTATCAAATCAACTATCATTAATCAGTAATTTTCTACTGTAAACTACAAAGAGTGAACTATACTATATAAGCAGAGAAATAATCCATATATCTGTTGTGATTGAATCTATGACCTTTAACTCATGATATATCAATATTATCACTAGGCTAAAATATTATTGATTATATTTCACTTTATTTATACATGTGTATGTAATTTATGTACATTTTATAATTTTAGAGAATTTTTATGCATGTCTAATGTCTCCAGTGAAATATAATACGAAGATGAAATATTATTTTTGTCCATAACACATGCACTAATTGCATTGACATATTTCAAGATTTGTATTTCACCACCTGAGTATCTGATTATATATATGCGTATGTGTATAAAGATTCCGCATTTATAGTGTGTATATAGGTAAAGAAGTACGATGGAACACCAAATTTGTAGTGTGTATATAGGTAAAGAAATACGAAACTGAAATACCAAATAAAATAGATGATTTGAAGTGACTCACTCAAGATATTTCATTGTATTTTTATATTTCTTCTTGTATTTCATACACACATGAATAATAGGCTTATAAATAAGAAAACATTTTATACTATTGACTATTACATATAATTTAGAACATGAAACATCAATTTAAAATAGAGAATTTATAATCGACTGAGCTGGTGGGTAGTCTTGATTGGATGTGGGTATTGGTCTCTATCCATAATCCACACTAGGGACAAATTCTTGATACATAAAACAATAGACTTTCTGTTCAATCACTGGCGCAATGCTTATCCAGCGAAGCATACAACAGAAACCTAATCCAACACCCTGGAACTGCTTCATCTCTATAATATAAGCTACAACATGCTATGTCCAAAACAATAATCATAGAATGCCTATAAAACTTGGCTAGCTCTCCTGACGACGAACCTGATACCCCAAAATAATAGAGGTCTTGGATTCTACTGTCACTGACAACATGTTTTTCTCTATACTTTTATAATAGTTTTTGGCCTCTTATAAATTGTACTTGTTTGTTAATTATAATTTATTATTAGATTCAAACAATAATCACAAAACTACAAAACTCAATGGGAAAACAAAATTAATTACAACATAAATCACCAAAAATATAAATATTTTTCTTTTACAACCAATTAATGAGCACAAACTCAATAATTCTATGGAAAAATAAATTAAAACAACCATAATAAAAAAAAAAACATTTTGCAGCTATTTTCGTTATTCCTTAATTCAGGTTTCAAGAAATCCAGTCATCCTGAGAATTGAATTTCGAACTTCACTCAAATCTCTACCTTTCAGAGTCCTTCCATTTCCGCTACAAACCGAATACGCCATCATCTTTCCGTCCAAGCGCCGCCGTGCGATCACGTGCGGCGGCACCATTTCTCCATCGTCTCCGTCAACCTCCGCCTCTACGTACCGGAGCCACGAATTTCGTGACACATTCTCCGGTATACTCACCGGAAGTACTGAATCAGCCTTCGTTTTTTGCCTCTTCGCATTTTTACTTCTCGAATTCGAAATCGAAATCGAACCGCGATCCTCATTATAACTGCCATCTTCATCTTCAACACTTTCTCGAAATATAACTTCGGATTCTTCCAGTTCTTCTGCCATGGAACTTATATATATATATATATATATATATATATATATATTGATTAAGAGAGTAAATTGGAGGTAGCTAAAGAGTTCGTTTAGTTAAGAGAATGGTGAGAAATGGGAGTTAAGGTATTTATAGGGAAATGATTGAATGTGAAATCAAATCGTAGTGAGTACACTTTGATTGCTGGCGTCACTGTGAAGGGCAATTTCTAAACAAATATATTTTATTCTTTTTCTATTTATTTTATTTGTTTTTGTTTTTATGATCTGTCAGAAGCAAAAATGGGAAAGGGTTACTTGTTGATCACGGCTTTTGTTGTGTATGTGTAATGTATGAATATAATCTTGTGTAATTTATTGTGTTGACTATTATGCCCCTTGATTTAATTTAATTGATTTTTATCTGCAAAATCCGAGCTTATTTAGTAAATATTTTCACTTCCTGGTGTGTGAAAAAGTTTTCCCATTTATGTCACATTTATATCAATTTGGTTTTGGAACTTGTAATTTGTAAATAAATTGGAGTAATCCTTATTTAGTAATTTTAAAGCCTTTTCGTGGTCACATAATCATGAAATATTAACAATTTGGGGTATTATGTTATGACTAAGCTAGTAATTCAGTTGGTTCTAATCAAATATTTGATCAACAAGTTATATTCAAATTTGTTTGCATAGTCTATGAACCAATTTAGACAAAGTGTCGTCTAACTGATATTTTGTTAGAGTTGTAATAGCTGACTAGTCTTTTGAATAATGTTAACATTTCGTAATAGTGGAGACTCTTATGATCAATACCGATTCGGAAACTAAAAAGTTAGGACTCGATCCAACTAAAACCTAGTTGGGTTGGGTTGAAAAAATATATTTGGACCCAAATTGCCACCCCTAATACCGAATGACGATGCACTAATAATTCGTCTGTTATACATCTTTACCTACAAAAGAAAAGAAAACAAATGACATAAAAGTTGCTAACCATATAAAGTGAATAACATCGAATAACTTAATTTGGTTTCTATAGTGACGTAACGTATTTCTCAAAATTTTAAACATTTCTAGTAATTATTAGCAGTTGACATATTACATATTCTCCAATTTTAGAAATTATAAATATAAGAAATGTAATTTAACTTCTAATCTGCATACAATATTATTATAACTTTGTCAAAAACTATATATATTTACTGTTGAGATATATGACCACTTTTGTCCATGATGTATTTGTGAATTCATACGTAGGACCCTAACTTACGAATATTGTAATAAGTACTTGTGGGACTGAAAGAAAATGAATATCCGTGTATATACCTTATAATTTTAAGATGCATTTGGTCTACTGGAGTCGATACATCAAATATCATTGGATACAGGGACATGATAGAAACAAACACTTAAGTCACTTGCATCTCACTACAAGAAAATAAGATATTAGTGACAATGTCAAAGTTGTCACTAATTGTAATTTTTAGTAAAATGAATTTTTATTTTGTCACAAAAATAGGTTTTACATCTTTAATAATGACAAGATTTGTATAGAAGTTGTCACTCTTAATAGTTAGTGACAAGAAAATTGTTGTCATTATTGACAATTAGCGACACTCCTATAGTTACAATTTAGTGACAACAAATACAGTTTTCACTACACATATGTTATTAATTGTCAATAGTGACAACTTTAAAGAAACTCTCGTCACTAAAAATTCTTATTGTGATAAAACAAAAATTATTGTCACTCATTATATGTATTTGGTGACAATTTTAACATTGTCACTTCAAATGTAATCACTAATATTACTTTTTTGTTGTAATGTAATCCAACGGTGTTAAATAGACGGACTCCAACAAATCTAATTCATCTTAGAATTTCCCTGAGTGTTTGTGGGAAATGAATGTGTGCGTCTGGTGGGGGTGGGGGAATAAAATATCATGTTCTCGTGGATGTGCATTCTTTGTAATTAAATCATGTCTCTAACGTCGACTATGAATTAATTAGGTGATAGATATATGAGAATTCAATTTAATTCATCAATTATTGTTTAGCTAGTGTTTGGAGAAAATTGTTGTCACAATCACTTGGAGAGTACACGTCTCTCATGCATGCAAATGTGGTGGTACCACTGTATATTTATGTGGTTAGAAACTAAATTAAGAAATCAAGGCCGAGTTTTAGTTCCATACGCCGCATTACAAATTACGATAACAAAAAAGAACCAAACCTATAATAAATTATCATGATCTATTTATTGTTCAACTCCTAGACTCAAAACATTAACAAACTTATAAAATTAAAGTACTTAATAGAGTCATGTTCATTTTGATCTAACTTTTTGTAGCTCCGATCAGCTAGCTTAAATATAAAACGATTAATTAGAGCTTAAAATACTAATTCATTTGAGAAATATATACTTATAATTATAATGCTTTTAATAAGGGTACTTTTTTTTAGGCCAGTTCAGGTATTATGTAACATTCTCATGTAATATTTCTTTTAAAACGAATAGATTTGTGATAAATGTATACACGAGTAGTTAGGATGTGGAGAGAGAATCCTAGTTAGTTATATATATACAGATGACAAAAAGTCGGTATTTAATGTGCACAAATATTTTAAGAATTTCTATTGAAAGTTACGGTGAAATATTTAGATAAAAAATTGAAAACGGGAAATAAATGAATTAGTAGTTGAACGGGTAAAATACAAATAAAAACAAATTATTCGGGAGATAAAAATACGGCTTATTTTGTTTGTAGTTTGTAAGATATAGTATTTGTACTTGCTTTTATATTATGAAAACAAATATTATAAGTTACTTGTTAACGATAATTCATATTTTTCGTAAGATTATTGACATATGTTGTTTTTAATAGTATAATATTCAATTAATAATTTTAATATAATTTTTAGTTTTATATAAAGTAATATTGTTTTCCGTAAATTACTAAGTATTATTCGTCAAGTATAATATGAGGTATATAAAATACATATATTAAACGGTTTAACTCAAAAGTATGAGTATTATTGTTATGTTCAGAATGCATACATGAAATGAAAATGTTATTCGATTTTACGTACGTACGTGTACTATATGGGCATAGTATGAGTTTTAACTAGCAGAGATGAGAGAACACTCAAAATTTTCTCCATAACATAAGTTTTTCTCTCGTAACATCTTAATCATCGGTATACACTTGTAAAATATCTAAGGGTACTCGGAAGACTTGCACGGAAATATTACACTCACTTATAATTAAATCCTTTGTTGAATTTTCTACATAAAGACATTATGCACACTATTAATTAGCATCTCAAAATAGATGTTTTGACTTTTAAGAACAATAGTTAAGCGACCATATTTTTGTCATTTAGTATCTCTACCAACCTTACAACGCAATATTAATATATATAGTTCCATTACTTTCCTCGTAAATAACTAATTAATTACTAACAAGTTGCCCTATGGTAGTTTTTCCCTATTTAATTTATTGACCTTTGCATATCAATATATTTTTTTCATGAACTTCTGTCGTATTGTACACTTATATTGACATTATTTTCTCATTCTTTTAATGGAAAAAAGGAAAAAAAGAAATGCACATCAAGCATTTTTAGGATTGGTATTGCTTATATTCAAAGGTTTCAAATTAATATAAATATAAAACATGTACTAACATAAAGGGTTTAATTAGAGTAAAGAGCAAGCTTAAAGCTGTGATCTGACTAATTATTGGATAAGCCGTGAGTTAAAAGTGAATAGGGTATTCGCCAGCTATCATGCTTAGGGTTCCGAGTTCTCACGGGATAATACTTACGCTTCGTTTGATTCAACGAAATTGCAAGAAAAAAAAAAACACTAAAAAAGTCATTTTTCATTGTTTGGTTGCTAGAGAAAATGAAAAGGAAAAAAAAAAGAGAATAAAAATCTAATATTAATTTGAGTCTTGAGACAAAACTCTTTCTTCACATTTGGTGAAGAAAAGCGTGGAAAAAGGAAAATGGTTTTTCTTGTGTTTGTTTATTCTTTTCTTAACAATTTCCTTGAACCAAACGGAGTGTAAGTGATCATGGGACTTGGGGTCTCGACTGATCTCCATCCTATACATACATGAGGGCCCCATGTACACATACATATGGGAAATGGTGGAGATTATCCCCGGAGCCCAAGTCCCAAAGTCACCAAAAATGACCCGTTTCTGAGGGGTGAGTCTATGTCACACCGGGTCCAATAGGGCCGGTACACAATACAATATTAGATACAAGGACAAGATGGTAAAAACAACTTAAATCACTTACATCCAATGATATTGAATAAACCGGCTCCATTTTAAAAATTTCCGTTCCTGAGCTATTCACCAACTGACACGTGTATGGTTTTGCCGACGTCGCAAGCTAATAGAAAGGCAAGTGGAATATCCGATTATTTCATGCCACATCACTCTGCCTATGTTTCTTGTATCGAGTTATAAATGGACTATACCCGGTGTTATTTTATAATAGTTCAATATAGGGGGTTCATTTTTCGACATCAAATCATAATGGTTCCACAATTCATCAACTTTCTACATATCATTATATTATGATGGGAACAATTCTATCACATTCGATTCAATATAAAACTACCCCACATTGCATACACACAATAATATAAAACACATATCCATATTATCTTAATAGTTTTCATGCTTATCTTTAGGAAAGAATAGTAGAACTTAAATTTTTAAAGCACTCAAATTCAGAGGGGGTGGTTATTATCTTTATAAAGCTAATGCTAGAACAATTTGAAGGATATAAAATGTACAAATAAATTTTTATCGAAATATAAATTTATGATGAGTTGGTTAAGGAACATTTAGACCGAATCAAATTAGTAGTGTTATTTGAAGTGATCAACATATTTTTCTTAGTGTGATTCGCACTAAATTGAAGGTTGAAATGGAGGATAAAACGAACTATATAATAACGGGCCATTTTTTATAATGCATGATTTTTGTGGGCGGAAACCCAAACATTTGCCAACCATTCATCCAAAAGGAATACTAGGCTCAAATAAGAGGCCCAACTATAGTAATTGTTTTGTTGAAAGGGTGACAAAGGCCCATAGAGTGTATATCCTTAGTTGGCTGTTTGAAAAAAAAAAAAGGGTGAATTACATGCACATCCCCTCACTTTAATACTAATTACAAAAAACTTCCCTAAGTCTTGATAACTTACCATGAGACCCCCTCAAAGGGACCATTTGTAAAGTTTGCAGGGGCGAAATTGTAAGAATTTTTAAATGCATATGAGGTGTAATTGTAAGAATACTTTAATATGAGGTGGACTGTATGTAATTTTAAAAATATTAGGAGATTTTTGGTAATTAGTAATAAAGTGAGGAGGTCTGTAGGTAATTTTCTCATAAAAAAACTTAAAATATATGTATAATCAATTAAAATATTGTGAAACTTCTTAGATATATATATATATATATATATATATGTTATGTCTTATGATAATAAATAAGCCGATGAAAATATATCGAATGGTTGGATATATGACCAATGTCCTCAATCATTCAGGCCAATATATTTTATGCTAGACCTGATGAAAATATATCGAATAACTGACTATATGACCAATGTTCATAATTTTATTATATATTTATTAATTGCAGAATTATGAAACATTTGTTATACATAGTGATATCCAGCATTTATCCACCAAGATAGCACGGAGGACTTGTGTGTTTTACTTCTGTTTCCTTCTTCAATGGCCTAATTTAATTGAAACTGCACCACCCAAACTATATCACCATGTGCAATAAATGCAATTTTTAGTCAATTTAGATTGACTTTCTTATTTTCTCTAGTGTAAGTGCGCCTTCAATTTATGAAGTTTAAACTGCTAACACTTTTCAATAGCAAGTAGGGGGATCTGAACTCAACCGTCACCCACCCCTTTGTCTTTAATAACCATTTTTATGTGCGATTTAAATGTAATTCAAAATTTTATTCCCTTCAAGTTATAAAAAGAATTTCAAATGAAGAGAAAATAACCAAAAATCCTTCATTACCAAAAAATCTATTCTTTTCGGAATTACATAAACTCTCCCTCATGTCAAGGTATTCTTACAATTACACTCCATACGTATTTAAAAATTCTTACAATTTCAACCATTATAAACCTTATAAATAAACACTTGAGAGGGTCTCGTTGTAATTTACCAAAAAAAAAAAGTTTTTGGTAATTAGCACTAAAGTATGGGAGAGTGCATTACTTCTAGGGTTGTAAACAAGCCGAGCCTTGCAAACTTTACAGGCTCGAGCTCAACCTCGTCTTAAAAATATTGAGCTCGAGGCAAACGAGCCAAACTCGAGCTAGGCTCGTTGGCTCATTCGAGCTCGAGCGGAGCTGGAGCTCGACTCGTTTGCTCGTTCGAGCTCGAGCCAAACTCGTGATTTTGGCTCGTTTGCAAGCTCGAGCAGTTTTTTTCTATTGAGTGAACATATATTATAAATACTGAGAGATTTGTACAAAAACACGCAAAGACGAATGCATAACAGTAAGCACTCGGATTGACAACAAGGAAGAGAACTTGGAGAAGAAAATAAAATAAAATATATTCTTTACAAATATATATATATATATATATATATAATGATGATGAATTCCGAAATGAATATATAACAAAATGAACAAATATATTAGTGTGAAAGACTATAGTTAGATTGAATTCATCTGACTGGAAAATTATAATATTAGAAAATTTGGATTAAAAAGAATTTTCATATTATTTTTGAATATATTATTTCGTAATTACTTTGTTATTGTTTTTACAATATTATTCATATAATTTGTTATTACTAATTTAAGTAAGACATGGATAATAAAAATAATAAAAGTAGTATATGTGTGTGTATATATATATATATATATATATATATATATATATACACACACACACACGTATACGAAAGTTGGCACTTAACTAGTGAAATATTTATCAATATCAAATATAATGTGCAAGAATAAGATTATAAAAAAATTGAATATAACATTAAGTAATCATAAATATACCTATATATATAAATATAATAATAGAAAAAGCTTGTGAGTCGACTTGCGAGTTTATGAGCACTCAAATGCAAACTCGAGCTCGCAAAGCTCACGTCAAGACATTTCGAGCTCGAGCCGACTCGACTCACATTACACCCTTAATTACTTCACCCAAAAATGAACTTCACAAATTATCGGTTAGTAATGAATCAAGCTAGCTAGAGGAGTCTATTGAAAGAATAATAACACGCATATAAGACAGATTTATGTGGTCTAATTTGATAATTAATAAGGTATGTACCTTAGTGGCCACTAATAATACCTGTTTTATGGTACTTCGTTACAACTCCATTAATATTCAATGTGAACTTGCAGTGGGCACTACAGTGATGAAAAAAAATTCTTTTGTTTTTTGGATAGATTTTATTTCGGATTTGATTTGGTCGACCTCAATCTTAATATATAAATAGAGTGACCAATTCAATGGTAGAGTACTTCATTGAAAATAGTTGGCAGGGGAAGCTGAAAGCCTGAAACACAATAAATTGCCTTTACCATATTTTTCCATGCAAGCATGTGGAAGGTCATAGGAAATTTAAAGGATACCATCATACCAATGCATTAACAATGTCAAATCATCAACACGTTATTTCCCACGAATTGGTCCTCTTAACATTTAATTCATCGGATTTCTATTTGTTGTGATATGTCTTAAAATCTTTGGTCCAGAATTAAGCAGAAGACCCAAAACTACTATATTTTTGGGCAAAATTTCGGGACTATGTTTTAGTCTGAACTTTTGACATTCATTGTATTATGTACCTCTTTTGTTAATAGTGAAATTCTCTCATGCTCTCCCGCTAATGTAGTCAATTGCCGAACCACGTAAATTACTGTATCGTTTAATCTTTTATACTATTATTTTCGTATTCACTGTGACGCTATCTATCTACCTAAGATTAAATATCATGCTAAAAACCAACAAGTTCCTGTCCTAGATATAATCATCTTGATTCCATATATAAGAAGTCTTTTTCTTGGACCTACTTACATTAATTGAGGCGCCTAGATGTTGAAAAAACACTTTGTAAGGACCTTTAATTTGTTGATGTAGATTGCAACTTTCGTAAAGTTATAAGCTGTGGTTGCATGTTAAATTAAAGTCTTTAACATATATCATGCATGTGAGCTTCTTTTTTTTTTTATTTACAGAGTCATGCATGCGAGCTTTAATAATGTGAAGGAGCGCAAAACTATAAAATGCCATTAATTAATTGATTTATAAAATTTTATAAAAGAAAGATTTGGAAGTGTACATTAAAGTAGAACATAATATTCAAATTAAAAAAGATGATATCTAATTCTAGAATTGGTTTCACGAGGCGAAGCAGGGTTGATAGCCCTCCCCACCCCCACCACACCCAATTTCTGAAAAGCTATATTATCAAGTTCCTCCCTATTTTTTTGTATTAGCCCTGCGTATAAAATCCTACTTCGTCCATGCGTTCATCTTGACATGCACTATATATGGAGTACATTTTGAAGTATGGTATATATTTGAGTATAAAAAAAGATGTTTATATATATATATAAAGCATTTTCATATATATATAGAGAGAGAGTCAGGGGTATAGGGGCACCCGCTCCCCTCAACTTTGAGAATTTTTTTTCCCCCTAAAATGTTTTAAATTTAGATTTTGCAAACCCCCCCCCCCCCCCCCCCCCCTCCACCCCAAAAAAAAAAAATAAATAAAAAAAAGCTGTAATTGTTAAGTTTTTTCCCTTTTTTTTAATTCGGCCCCAAACCCCAAATCCTTACTCTCTCCCTATATAGATCCATAGAGTAGGCTGTCGGCATGCATGAAAATAAAACACAAAATTTCAAAATAAAAAGTTGACAGCACAAAATCAAATTGTGGTATAACCATGACAAATCATAAAAAATTTATAATCAAATTCTATATCAATCTCGTAGTAGCTGGTTCTTGTTGTACCTCCACCTTTAATTTCTTTAGTACTTACTGTAGAAATCTCACATTTATATCCGCGTGAAATCAATGCATCTAACCAACTCCATATCTGTATGTAGAAATATCTCAATATATAACACTTTCCAATCTTGCAGCTTCGACTCTTCATAACAATTCTAATATAAATACCTCATTCTTCATGCATTTAACTTCATCCAACTTTACAGCCTATTAATTTTCTGATCCCACTTATACAAACATTTCGATATACATATATATATACGTATATAATGGGTGGTGGAGTTATGAGATGGATGGTGGCGTACTGTGTGGTTGTGGCGGTGGCGGTGTGTGTTCATTACGGCGGAGTTGTGGCGGCGGAGCCCCAAGTTCCATGTTACTTTATATTTGGTGATTCATTGGTGGACAATGGCAATAACAATAACATTCAGTCATTGGCTAAGGCTAATTATTTGCCTTATGGGATTGATTTTCAAGGCGGGCCGACAGGGAGGTTCTCCAATGGTAAAACTACCGTTGATGTCATTGGTAAGTTAATTTCTCTGAATGAAAAATTTATGCTAAACCAAATTCAATAATTCTAGTGTCCGTCTCTTTCACACAGTAAAGTGTATTATGTGCGGTTTTTACACACGTGTGAAAAAAATAGACATAGAGTACTACTCAAATCATCGAACTCGATCTGACATAGAATTACTCTTTCTCTTCCTCTCCACTGGTCAAAATGGGAGAAATTATATATGCGTCAATCTCTTAGGTTAAAATGCATTATAATGTGTTAATTTATAGTGTCGTAAAGTCTGATAAAAAGAAAGAAAGTATTGTAAAAGGTACCATGACTCGAGGAATCAAATTCTGTAGTAGGTTGTCTCTTGCTCGAAGGATGTCCCAGTTAAAATTTTTAAAAGGGTATTTTGATCATTTTACAGCGAGTGACGGTAGGCTAAACTCTAACTTTGTAGAGATCACATCTTATGGGGGGAAATTTTAGCCAAGATCAGGTTCGACCAATTTTAAATATAATTCATTTGCCTTGTAACTAATCACACGACGAGAGTAATTCACCCACTTTATAAATTATATTTGAATTCAACTAAACCTTGTCGATCCGAGCTAGGATTTTCCTTCTTATGGTTGTATTTCATGATAAATATAAATTAATAATTAAAACCTCTAGTTTACCCGTGGACGATTGTCAATCTTTTCTTTTTTCTTTGATTGAATAAGACGATTGTCAATCTTGGCTCTTGTACGATCATTCTTTTAATATTATTCTTTTATTTGATAATTAGGGTACGTTTTCTAAAAAAAAAAACTTAATGATATTAATCTAATAATGGTCTATGAATTTCCCATGAACAGCCGAGCTACTAGGCTTTGATGATAACATCCCGCCGTACGCCAGCGCCCGCGGCCAAGAGATACTCAAAGGAGTCAACTACGCATCCGCTGCAGCCGGAATTAGATCGGAAACCGGCCAGCAATTGGTATACTATTGATCTCTCATTCTTGAAAGCTATATATATATATATACACACACTAGGACGGAGCTAGGATTTGGGATTCAGGGGCGAATACAAACAGAAAACGGTGAACCTTCATATTTTTAGACTTTGGGGGCGAAATTTTGAATATACAAAATTTACAGTGAAAAAAAATAAAGTCTCAAAATTGAAGCTCCGTCTCTCTCTATATATAATCAACTAATATTCGACTTTACCACATCATTTTGTTGTTAATTATTTAGGGTGGCCGAATTGATTTTGCGGGACAAGTAAATAACTACAAGAACACAGTGTCACAAGTGGTGGAAATAATGGGAGATCAAGATTCTGCAGCAAATTACTTGAAAAAGTGTGTATATTCAATCGGAGTTGGGAGCAATGATTATCTTAATAACTATTTCATGCCTCTTTACTACTCTTCTAGTCGTCAATATTCGCCCGAACAATATGCAGATGTTCTCATTCAACAATACACCGAGCAACTAAAGGTACGTAGAAGTAGAGTGATACATAGGTAGACTCGGGATTTCAAGTATAGTATAATTATAATAAATTATTCTTATAAGGAGCTCGTTAGAATTTAAGTTTTTGTATAATCACAAATATATATATATATATATATATATATATATATACTAATCACATCGTGCTCGTTATACACGAATGATTGTGATTGTACTTAAATCTGAAATTTTGTAGCTCCCTTGTGTCGGTCAATGGCAACCGTCCGTTAGTGAATCCCTCGTGATTTCCACAATATGAATAATAGTGATTGTTACGCAATATGGAATTTAGGGAACTTCTCAAAATGACTTGTAATATTAGGAATTGACATTATTTCCTTTGTTAAAATAACAATAATTTTTCTGAGAAAGTGTAGTCATATTAGTAATAATGCATCAGATCTCATCAAATACAAAAAAAGTTCTCCTAGTACTAAAATAACTTATCATAGAAAGTCTGATTTATTAAGTGTTACACCTGATGATATTTGTTGATTAGATATATGTACAATAAGTATTCAATATTTTTGTAATCAATAGACATAAAACAAAATTATGAACACTTGTATACATCCAACCACCCAATATCCATCAAATGTAGTATAGAATATATATTTTCACCCTTTGAAGAAACAAGTGATTTTCTTGCTATTTAGAATTTGACCCTTTTTTCTTTGTTCTCATTCTATTTGTGGTTGGGCCTCCATGTATAGAATTTGTACAACTTCGGAGCTAGGAAGTTTGCCTTGATTGGAGTGGGTCAAATTGGGTGCAGCCCAAATGCATTGGCCCAGAACAGCCCAGATGGCTCCACATGTGTCCAAAGAATTAACTCCGCCAATCAGATATTCAACAACAAATTGAGGGCATTAGTTGATGATTTCAACAACAATAATCAGGATGCAAAATTCATCTACATTGATGCTTATGGAATTTTTCAGGATTTAATCGACAACCCCTCCGCTTTCGGTAATTTCATTTCACACCCCATCCGTTTTTAATTCTCATATACACTATCATTCATTTGGCTGCCAAACTAGACCCAGTCATGACTATTTTCTTACTGACGATGAGCTGTATCTCGAGAGCTCCTAAGAATCACTCTCTCTGTTATATAAATACCTTTTGTTTTCTCGATTGGTTTCAGGTTTTAGAGTGACAAATGCTGGATGTTGTGGAGTAGGAAGGAACAACGGACAAATAACATGTTTACCTCTACAAACTCCATGCCAGAACAGAAACGAACATCTATTTTGGGACGCGTTTCATCCTACAGAAGCTGCAAATATTGTTGTCGGGAGGAGATCATATAGTGCTCAAAAGGCATCTGATGCCTATCCCTTTGATATTCGTCGTTTGGCTCAACTCTGATAACAAGACAAGATTTACGTGGAACATTTTTGAATTATAAAATGAATACCATGGTTAACATTAATTATACTAAGTTTTTGAGTTATTATTGTTATTGTACTAGAGCATTTTTATGGTTTCACGCATAAGTCTTTGTACGCGATTATATTAAAAGTCGAAGTTTAATATTAAATCTTCTTATTTTTCTTCTGAGATCATACTTGCTCGGGCTTTCTATTTTAACTAGTAAGTGGGGCACCGGTAAAAATGATAAAAGATGATGATAATCATTATACATTGAAGTATTGTAATCCTAAACCAAAAGGTGGGAATAATGTATACATGGCTCATATATTTCATGTATGTAAGAGTAAAGCAAAGCTTTCATCTTTAACCTGAGAACCCATTATTCTCGTGGAGCCAGATGATGCATGGTAGAAGGTGTCAGTTAAGGCATAGCTCCTTGAAACTAATATACAAATTCCAATGCCTAGCATCAGAAAGGAATGATGCTTTATCCAACATGAACAACAAAAAATACATGGAAAAATACTGGGAGAAATGTTTGTACCGAAAATCATTAATAAATAGATGGCGAGTTCCCAGAACCGCTGTAATAGGTGCGTTTTAATAGTGTATTTTTGTAGTAGTGAATATTGCTGCTGAGCATCAGCTCTCCTCGCGAGGTTCTCAAGCGATTCAGGTAAGCTTCTGCTCCAAAAATCCAACAACTAAATTTATGCAGTTTCCGATCTCAGGGATAGAGTCATCGTAATTGTTATGTCCTCTTCAGAGCACAAAACTGCCAACCACAAATACCTCACAATCACATGATTAAACACTAATTTGGAATAACAACCAAAGTTCTCTTGATATATGTTGCGCTCTCACATATCATAATATATACAAAGTAGAACATGGTATGGAGATTACTGATTTACATACCTACTGGTCATTACTTGTTATTAATTATAATGAGCAACTAAAATCAAGTAAGTATAAGTATTGTACGAGAATAAGTTGTTACTTTGCGTAAAAACATCATCTTCATATTTAAGGCATCTCATTCATCTTTCTACAAAGAGTTCATTTTTTTTATCATAAGAGAATTAAGTAATTGTAATTTACCAGCAGAATTGCAAAGTAGTCAAATTCATTGATAAGCAAAGAAATCATCCATGAAACAAATTATAGCAATAATTGAACTACTATCCAATTACTCTCAAGAGACCTCTCTCACCACCTCACATCATGAAGTTTACCAGCAGCTCTCTATAGAACATGTTGTGATAAAATGTCAATTTTTTTTGTACTGATATAATATATATATATATATATATATTATATATAATATTAAACTTATATGAGCAAAGAAAACATAATCAGGTACCTGAATTTTAAAAAAAAGACAAAATTCTAGAAGGAGATATAAAATGAAAAATGTAATATATATATATATATATATATATTTATAGGGTCAAGATCTATTACATACCCTATATTAGATAAGATATAAGACCCAATATATACCATTGGATCAATTAAATCAAACAGTCCAAATTTAACACTAAAAACAACGTGAAACTCAATTGTAACTGGCTGAGGGGTATAATAGTAAAATACACGCTATTGTACAGCAAAACACAGTAAAGGTCTTTCTTCTCTCCTCTCTCTCTCTCTCTTCCTCTCATCCTTGCTGTGAATACCTTTTAATTCATTTCTCATTCTTTTTTATTGAAATTGCATTGTGGATTCTCATTTGTGAGCTGAAGACGATTTCAATAAGTGGTGGATTGAATATCTTTCCAACTGCACAAAAAATTTCAGATCAAAGGGATGACCTTCTTCGCAGAACGCATAAGATATCATGAAATGAATCAAAATCTCTTTAAAACAAAACAAGGAAAAAGAAGACTAAGAATCAGGTTAGGTGAAATAATTTTCAAATATGTATTATATAAATAAACATTATATATTCAAAGGTGGAAGCAGAAGGTGGATTGAATGCCCCATTTACACAGAAGGTGGGCAACATCATTTAACTTTCCAACTGTATAATATACAAAAACGTGATATATAATGGTTTGTATTGTAGTGTATAATGGTTTGAATCTAATGTATAATTTGTTATACCATTCTATATAGTTGTGTATAAAATTCACAGTGTATAATGGTTTGTATTGTAGTGTATAATAATGAATCTAATCTATAATCTGTTATACCATTCTATATAGTTATGTATAAAATTCACAGTGTATAATGGTTTGTATTGTAGTGTATAATGGTTTATAAGCGACTGTATAATGTGTTATAAACTATTGTATGATTGTTTAAAATCACTAATTGTTATGTTTTCTTCCTCTTCTTCTTTTTTTCTCTCCCTGTCTTCTTCTATTCTGTATGTATGTATGTATGTATGTATATAATGCCGACCAACACATGGCCAAAGATTTCTACCATAGCTTCCACTTTCTTTTCTTTTTCTTTCCTTTCAGCCATGATTCTGCTGAAAATACACAGCAATTTGAGAAAATCCACAAGGTATTGGAGTAGATATCAAATCGTTGTTTTGCTTGCATCTCTCGGATTGAGGTTGACGACGATGATGAATTGGCGACGATGATGATGATGATGAATCGAGTTTGATAATGAATCAAGCTTGATGATGAATTGAGTTTGATGATGAATAATGTAAATAAGAGAGATTTGATTTCTATATATTAAATTGGTGATGATTAATTGAGTTGATTGTAATTGGAAAGAAAAAATTAATTGGAGAAAAAAAATCTGTTAATGGGTGAACTATGGGGACAAACTGATCCTGCATGATATTTTCATCTGTTTGTTGGACCTATTGACTAAAATGCCCCTATCATCATTAAATTAAAGATAAAACTGAAATAGTGGCTTTAAATATGGACCTTGAGATCAAATGGTTTAAATGATTAAGATTGGGTCTTAGATCTTACCTAATATCAAGGTATCTATTTGAAACATACCCTATATTTATATATATATATATACGTATACTATATATTACGTATGTATCATTAGTACCCTCATATGCATACCATAAACTCAATTTCAGAAGCAGCTCTTATATATATACATTATTAAAGAACTTTTGTTAATTAATGGACAGAATAAATTGAACATTCGTCACATCATGTCCATGATATAGTATTCATTATTGTTATGGTCGATTGTCGAACATTGCTTATAATTTAATGTGCAATTTTAAGAATTAAAGATAAGTAGTTTCCTCTAGCTCTCCTTTATAACTAACAATAAATTATTCAGTATCCAAGAAAGATTAGTTAATCAATGAGAACATAACGAATTTATAAGGGTATATGATGATGCAACAAGAGCATCTTCATGATTTCATGATTATATTGAAAGTTTGGAGTTTAATATTAGTTTTTACACTTCTTCTGCGATTAATTATATTCCCCTCATTTTCTTTTCCAATATTTGTTATATTTATATTTTTCGTCAAACTTTGCTTAAATTCGACTCTAAATAAAATTCAGGGATAAAAATATTAAATACTCTGAGCTATGACCATTTTCACACTTTTTTTTAGAAACTTTTTTCTTTTTCACTTTATATCCTAACCTATAAAAAATTGGCATTTTCTTATATTATAGCATATTTCCAGCAGAATATCCACCGGAATTTTGTCACATGCCATGCATGTGCCATTTTAATTCAGGGGCAAACCTAGAATTATAGGTGATGAATTTTGAGTAATTACTCTTTTGCCCTTTTTTCTTCTTCCAAGCTTCGTTTTGTATGCTTCTTCCAACCTTCATTTTGCTTCTTTTAAACCTCATTTTTGCTTTTTCCAAACTTCATCTTCCCCAAATTTAAAGAACACTAGCGTCATTACATATTATTATATAAATACTTTTAGAACAAGAAAAAATAATTGTATATCACTTTAAACATCATTTTTATACAGAGTATAAATATAACATGTACATATTTTACTATATATATTTTTAATAATATCAAATAAAACACATTCATATATAAGAAAATGTTTAATCTATCTTGTCATGTAGGACTTGAAATATGTGTATAAACTAATATGACAAAAATGACACGGTGCACTTGTTTGATTATTAAAAATTTGTGCACTAAAAACTGCAAGAGGATATTGTAATTAAAATAATTATAAGGTTATAGAACAATAGATGATCTAACACGACATTACTATTACAAATAATTGTGAAAGTTAAATAGAACAAACAACACAAATATAATCCGTAATACTTTTTTCTTTTGCAAAAACTCTTTTTGTTTCTATTATATAAAGAAAATATGACACTAAAATATCATAAAAACCTATTAAAAGGTCAAATTAAAAGGAATAATAAGTAATTTATATATATATAGGAGGCGGTGGTGTGGTTTTTTTAATACCAATATTGATACCAAACCACATAGGACGGTGCGGTTTTCACTTGAATTTTAAACCACGTTATTTTTTGAAAAATGATAAAAGCGGTGCGGTGCGGGCTATTTTTCAAAACCAATGCTCACCCCTAAATTAAAATTTAGAATCTCCCACATGAAAATAGAAGTCGATATCACTCCTTAATAATATATTTTATGATTTAGGAGACCTAAATAAATTCATATCAAATCAATAGCAACTTCAATAATTAGTGAATAAACTAGTTTCACATATGGCCCTTAAAGTCATATCAAACATTTTGCCTAAGCCCTTTTAATGTTGTATTTGGTTGATGAATTTTGGTGAGGAAAAGGAAAAGAAAAATAAGAATGATCAAAAAATAAAATATAAAGTACTATAAATTGGAAAAAGCGTAATATATCCTTTTCTTTTTCCAAGGCAAAATTTAATAACAAAACATAACCTAAGATTAATTCTTATAAAATTTAGGGACTTGAAGCTCTAGAAATCACTTTTCAAAATTTGTGCAAGATCTACTAAACACACAAAAAATATAACTATTCTAGAACTTTGAGTTTCGAAAACTCCTAAAAATTATCAGAAACTTATTTTCAGTCGCTGCAAGTAGAAGTTGCAGAGATGAATAGCCAAGCCAACTCCTATACACCATTCAACTCATTCTAGCTTAAAGCATTCAAATTCCTTACTGGATGGGGAATTGTACATTTTATAGTGTATCATAAATTATGTTAAATGTTTCATATATGTAACCTTTTCATCTAGACAAATTAAATTTAAACTTTCCTACTCTATAAATACGATACAACTCATGAAAAAATTTCAAACCCTTTTTCTTCTTTTAATTCGCAGCCGGATGGCTTCATATATTACAAAGTTAATTATTATTACACTATTATATGTTAATATAATGCCTCAAATATTAGCTCAAGGCCAAAAACAAGTGCCTTGTTTATTTTTCATGGGAGATTCTGGAACTGATAATGGCAATAACAATTTTCTTTTGACAAAGTCAAAGGCAAATTATTTTCCGTACGGGATTGATTATGTTGATGGTCCGATAGGCATATTCAACAATGGCAAAAATGTCCCTAATTTCCTGGGTTTTTCATTTTATTCTCTCCACTCTTCACTTTATAGTCAATTGATAAACCGAAATTAAATTCTTGTCTATTTATTTATTCATTTTCACTACAACAAAAAGTAATATTTGTGATAAAATTTAAAGTGACAATGTTAAAATTGTCACTAGATGTACATGAATGAGTAACAATAATTTTTGCTTTGTCAAAAAAAAAATTTTAGTGACAACAATTTTTTTCAAGTTGTCACTCTTGACAATTAGTGACACATGTATAGTGACAACTTAATTAATGAATTATCCATTGCATACCACCTAGTCATATGTAACATATATGATACTAAAGTATATAGGAAATAACCATTCTTTTAAGTAATAAGGTAGGTGAAAAATGAAAGGATCTTTGATACTTAGTCCAATAAAGTTAACCGAGTTATGAGACCGTCTTCTTATGAATAATTTTATGGTGAATCGAGTCTCATCAAGTTAGTCCACTTTTTATCATTGATGTGATAGGAGTTGGGTGATGAAAACAATCAACTCAATCATAATTTAATGGTGAAAAGTGAATCGACTATGTTGCATTCAGTCCACTACAAAATGACACATCTTCTTATATACCTTTTTTTATGATAGTAATGTAGCTAAAATATGTTCATTGGGCTAAGTTAAACAAATAGATTACACTACGACTCAAACCCAACAAATATATCACAGTTAGGATTTCTTGTGCCCTAATATAGAGAATTATAAATACTAGTCTTCTAAGATTAAAAGATGAAAGGACGGGCGAACAAATATATTGTTTAATGTGATATATGAGCTTGTCCGAGTGATTTCAGACCTGAGCGTTGGATGGCCAACGCCGAAGAATTCCTCAACGCGCTTTCTAACTCTTTATTCTTTTTCAGGTCTAGAGAGTACAAAGATCTTAAAGATGTATAATACAATTTTCACCCGCATGCATCAGATAGTGATTGCTTTTATCTCGTTCGATTGCAGATTTATTAAGATCGAAAACAATAAAAATGAAAGATCTTATAAGTTGTGCAATATTTAAGTGGAAAAGTCCCCTAAATTGACAGATGTGGGAAAATAGTAAATTATTATGATTTTATAAAATACTTTTGTACGGTATAACCAAAAGAGAGATGATATCTATTTATAGTTGGAATCTAGGAGTACATTATATAATAATCAAATACAAATTTGTTGGAAATCGGATGTAAATAAAGTACGTGTGACGTACTTACGGTAACAAATTCGAATAACACGTGTGCATTTCGAATTTCTCTAATCCGTGTTCGGACGAATGAAAAATTAAATGCTGAAGTTGTGGTTTGAAATCTGTGGGTTTACCGTGAATTTCTTCTGATCCAATGGTGTAAAACGAGGAGGAATTAAAGATACTACCCATTACGATCGATGAACACGATCGTACGAGCTGTATTTTTAACACACATGTGATTGGTCGTTTTTATGATGGTCAAAATCGTTTGGCCATTACATGTGAGTCGTTAATGACTTTTATATGAGTCATTAATGACATCACATGTGATTCATTGATCACATCACATGTGAGTCATTAAAGTGAGTTTAATGACACTTATGCCCCTCTTAACACCTATAAAAACACCCCTTTGGATGATCTTTTTTCTTAAGAGAGAATTTACAATTCCTCTTCATGTTTGGTTCTTTTTCTGGAGTTAGTTATTCCAAGAATAACAAATTCGAGAATTGAATCATTTTGTTATTGAGAGTTCGAAACAGGGTTTCGTTCGTGGGTCTCGATTTTGAAGTGGTTCAATCCCGAGAAAAATCGTTGTATCTTGGGACACAAATTGCAGGAACCCGTACCACCAATAGCAGGGCTATAGCGGGGCAATATTGTGTTAAGATAGAGAGTCCAACTCTCGCCTCGATTCAGATTTTGCATATTCATTTTATCACAATCAGATTATTCATTTTTAACCAACAAAATTTACAAACTTTGGCGTGCACCTTTTACTGCGTAAAATTTCCATACGTACAATTTTTTTGTTACGCATTCTTAATCATTGTGCTTTAATATATAGTAAATGATGATGTGTTTTTGCATTTTGTTGATAGGGTGACACATGAACAGACAGCTGTTAAATCACGAATTCACAGTTGTTAATATTCCCAAGTTATTTTACTATGGTTCATTATTTATTAATGAGAAATTACATTAATATTGTAAATATATATATGATGAACTACCAAATGTACAATTTATCATCATAAACGTCTTCAACTTTGTACTAAAAGATCCTTCAGCTCTAGGTATAATTAATTAATTTGATTTTATTGCTGCATTTAAATAGAATCTTTTTATTATCAGTCATGAACTTACTTAGTAAATTTAACATATCTGTATATCTATATCTATATATATGTATGTATGTATGTATGTGTTTCAGGTATTAAAGTTACCAATGCTCCATGTTGTAAAGTATTACAAAACGGACTATGTGTAAGAGGCCAAATCCCGTGCAGTAACAGAAATGAGTACATTTTTTGGGACAATTATCATGTTACGGAGATTCTGAATCGTGCCATCGCATACAACGCATCGTTGCTGTCCGATGTTTATCCAATTAACATTCGTCGTCTCGCTCAACTATAAAATGTTTAATTCAGTATATGGAGTAAGATGTTTTAGGTTTGATAAAACCTGAAGAATTGTGTTATTATATGTCTCGTGCTTGAACAATGTTATTGAGTGCCTTTGCTATCAATATTCACTTTTTATTTGATTTTCAATTTCATTAAGAGCAATTTAGGAATTTAAAGTTGAATAAATGAAATGTGAATTAATAATTACGGGCTTTTAATTTCAAAATGGAGGTGACCGATTATCCATATTGAACCAACCTAAATATATAGTACTATCTTGAAGAATCAAATAAACTAAACAAAACACATCTATAAATTTTCATTTGTGTCATGTTTTTTTTGTTTTTTTTTTTTTTTTTTTTTAAGAAACCACCCTAGCGGGGATGTCATGTTACTTGAACATGAAGAATAATTTTCAATACTCTGATTTTAGAAAATTAACTCAGAGTGCAAAAAACTCCGAATAATCAATGTCTTGTGCCAATCAATTGTACAAGAATAGTTTCAAATTCCAAAATTTTCCCCTAATTTGGAATCCTTCTATCAAATGTACCAATAGAGAATTTAAAAGGAAACCTTACCTCCATCTTGTTCATGTGCTAAACATCCTACAATATAGTAAGAGAAAATGACGAGAAAAACTAGTATGAATATTAAGCATGGTGAATTAAAGGTTAGCCAAAACATTAAAAACAAAAAAGTGCATAACATTATATGTAAACATTCCCCAATGAATCAACTGCTGATCAGTAGAAGTATTACACAATCACATAAATAAATATATGTAATTGCTGGTGTATTGTTACAATAATGTACACCTAATAATAATTTCATAAAGTTACACTTTCAGAAGAATAAAAACAGAAAAAATAAATATTTTTCAGCACTAAATGGAAAATGACAAATCCTGCACACTTGCGTCAAGAGAGAGTATCGGATTTGCAGCATTTAGATTCTTCCTGTATATTGAGACGAGCGATTTGAAGTAGATCCATCTTTCGTCCAGTCCGAATTCTGGAAGCATTCAAATGGTCTCACCTGTACATAACACACATTTCAACTGTGAACCCGAAAATATATTACTAAGGCTCTGTTTGGTAATTTGACGAGAAAAATAGGAAAAAAAAGTATTATGCTTGCTTCAATTTTTAGTACTTTGTGCTTTAATTTGGGATCATTGTCATTTTTCTTTTTCTTTTTTACACCAAAATCCAAGAACCAAACAGAGCCTGAAGAAAAAGGACAAGAAAGAGTAAAAGAGAGGGAAAGACCTTCCAACGCTTTCTATGGCCAAAGCTGTTATAGATGGCCTGAAGTCGAGGAATAATTTGCTTAAATGTTGGTCTATTAGCTGGCTTCTCACTCCAACACTCCTCAATCAAACTATAAGAAAGTCACAAGGGGCAGTAGGCACTTTGGAAAATATGAAACAATAACGGTATACAAAACTATTATATGTACAATGCAAAAAGAACTGAAAATCAAAAAGTAATGAAAAGATAATATTATATGATGAAAGATGTTGGGTAGGTTGAAAAATATTTAAGCCCCCGAAAAGAGAACTTACTCTTTTAGTTCATGGGCATAAAACTTCGATGGGGCTCTAAAAGGAGGACGCTCTTTTTGAGCATAAGATTTGGGCACTTCATGGTCTTGTTTTGAATTGAATGGTTTGCATCCTTCAATCATCTAAGGTTTACCACAGCATAAAGATCAATAGATCAAAATCCTGCTTGTAAAAAATAAAGTTTGTCAAAGAAGTACATCTTCGACTCGAAAATAAACCATTAGGTATTACCTCTTGTAAAATTAATGCAAATGAGAAAACATCCACTTTAGTATCGTACTCTTCATTATTGAAAACCTCGGGAGCCAAATAACGACCTGTCAATGCACATAATATTTATTTGAAAAGAGCCATAAATCATAGTACTAGCACAAAGAGCTGAACACTCACAAGAAGCATCCTGACAAATGAGAGGCTTGTCTTCTTTAACTCTGTTTGCAACTTTAAGAAGTTTGCTAACTCCAAAATCTGCAACTTTGAGATGTCCAGAATCATCCATCAAGATATTCCTGTTATGTTACTCAGACAACATAAGAGCTAACCTTTGAGAAATTTATAGAACAACTAAAGATTTTCTCAGTACTCTAGCATAATACATGGAGAAGTTGGAAGAAAACAAACTTACGAAGGTTCAAGATCAAGGTGAATAATAGCTTCAGGTTTGTTTTCGTGTAGATAGTTCATTCCCCTGCAAGACCAAATATATATGATAAAAATATAAATATAGTGGATAACTTAATTCCCGTGCTATTTTTATTTTATTTTTCCAGAAAAAACAAATGAGAAAAATTATTTTCTCATGATATGATGAACCTGGCAATATCCATTGCATATCTGAGAGCTGTTGCAGGTTTAAGTGCACCTTTTTTTATCAAATATTCATGAAGGTCACCCTGCGTGCTCATGGAATATATCTATCAGATCATAACCAAGAATTATTTAATTTTAGTACTTGATTTTCAGAACATATTCCTAATGAATACCTTTGGTAAGTATTCTGTCACGATCATCATAGGACTGCTCTGTGTTACAGCGCCAAGAAATTGAACAACATTTGGATGTCTTATTTTCTGAAGTAATGCGAGCTCGTCTCTAAAGGCCTCCCTGCAATACTTCAGTAGATTAGAGAATTCTAAGTTGTAAGAAGTATAATAAATGTCATATATATAAAGAACTCACACTTTATCATCATCAGCAATTCCCTCCCAAAATGTTTTCACAGCAACTTGTGTTCCACGCCATGAAGCTATTCTATAGGTTCCCTGAAACAATGTTCTGACTGTAAGGCAAAATTTGAATTATTTGGATAAAGCATAGAAATTTGCAACTGAGTTAACTATTATACTTGCATGATATGAATTTCGACTAAACCATTTATAATTGAGTTTATGAAATGGAGAATATAGCCAGGCTTATCGAGCAATATTTATAATTTCGATAAATATTGCAATACAGTACACATCCAATAAAACTCATATTTCCACGAAATCAACATAGAACGGAACGAAATCATAAATGGTGTTTGTTTATACTGGATTATTAAATATCAGTAAAGTACCTTGGTTATTTCAACACTGTCGGTAAAATCAAGTTCGGTGGCATCAATCTCATACTCAGGGACCTCACGGGCATTTTCAACATGCATGGGAGCCGTCTGATAGAACCGCCATATAATAGAACAAGCATAATCACCAATCCAGAAAAAAAATTATACATGAGGAAACTTAAGTGGCAGAGAAGAACAAATAAAAGATTACCAAATGCTTAGCACCGTGTTTCTCCAATAGTCTGATCACATCATGATTTTTATAATGTATGGCATCACCAAGAGGCTGTTGAAGAAAAAGCAGGTCATAGAGCACACATAATTAAAAAGACATCAAAACGAGCTAGTCAAGGCTTTTCGACGCAGCACCAATACATTACCTAGTCGAACGAAATTCAAAGTAACTATATATACTCGAAAATATTCAACAAAGATTCGACAAGCATCTGATGAAGGATTAATTGTCCAACCTTAATATTTTTGTAATTTCTTTCATATAATAGATTGTTTACATATATTTCATCAGCGCATCCAAAAATAGCATATACCATAACATTTACATAACAATTTCATGCTCCGAAAAACGAATAACAGTAACTCCTAAACCCATACACTGAGCATCAAACACTTGCCTAAAAACAGTAAAACACCAAAAAATTGAGAAAAACATAAACACAACCAAAAAAACCAACTTATGCATAAATCCATGAATCAAGAACTTTTGTATATGACATGTCTGATCTCAAGATTCAAGTTCTCTGTTCTCTATACCCGAAAATAGCATATACCATGACATTTACATAACAATTTCATGCTCCGGAAATCGAAAAACAGTAACTCCTAAACCCATACATTGAGCATCAAACACTTACCTAAAAACAGTAAAACACCAAAAAATTGAGGAAAACATAAACACAACCAAAAAACCAACTTATGCATAAATCAATGAAACAAGAACTATCGTATTCGTATACGACATGTCTGAGTCTCGAGATTCGGGGTTATACCGTGCTTCCCCACCGATCTCTGAGGTCAATCACCGCGCCATTTGCAATCAACAGCTCAGCAACATCACTGTACCCCTGGCAAGCTGCAACATGAAGCGCAGTCCGGTGATCGATATCGCGGAAATTGACATCAGTACCGGAGTCTAGAAGCTCCTTGATGCCGTCCAAATCACCCTCATTTGCCAAATACATCAGTTTAAGGCCTGGATCGATGTCTATCACGTCTCCGTCTTCGAATTCTCCGTCCAGCTCCAGATCAACGAATTCGAGGGGGATATGGTCCTTCTCTGGCGCCAAGGACGATTGCTTCCATAGAGTAGGTTTCACAGGCGTCTCAGACTCCATTGAAACACTCAGCTGAAGAAAATTGAAAAAAATAAAATTTACGGAATTAAGCAATTGAAACCCTAGATTTGAAGCTAAAAAGTTGAAAATTCACGAGCAGGCCTTAGCTAGATTTGGGGATGTTTCTTCACTGCGAAATTAATGGTGAGATAATATATATATATATATATATGTGTGTGTGTGTGTGTATTATGGCGTGTGTATGTAATGGATGAAGCGTAGTTGAAGATGTATTCACGTATACGTTGACAAATTCGAACACGAAGGAGGTGAGTAACTTTTACGCGGTGAAGAGAGGCGCGTGAACTACTGTTGCCTATATTACACCCAAACCCCTCACTTATTTTGTAATTAACAAAAACTCCTCAACTATGATACACTGATACATATACGATAATAGAAATACGATACGGAAATAAAATATGGTAAATTTTAAAATTTTAGAATACAATACATCGATTATATATGTGTGTATATATATATATATATGCATGTATAATATTCAAAAATAAATTTAATTCAATTGATTAATTTACTTGAATAAAATTTTGTCTAGTTCTTTAAAATTTTTTGTTGTTTGTTTAACCTTTAAGTTTAAATTCGAAACAAAAAATCAAAAGCATTATCTCTTTTCCTATTTTAGTAAAAAAAAATTATTGAATAGTATTGAAATATTCTACGTGATATCTAAAGCGTGTTGGATACTTCAAATTTTGTATAGGATATGGTATCTAGAATTTTTTTTCTTTTCTTTTTATTTTTTGACACTTCAAAAAGGTCCAGATACAATATCCAGGAGTATCCGTGCCGGTTTTGAATAAGATACTAAACGTGGTCATTTCTAAAAGTATTTATGCATTATAGTTCCCCACTTATCTAAGATTACCAACACACCTCTTAGGGGGTGTATGAGATTAAATTGTAAGAATTTTCAAATACTCAATTATAAGAAATCTTTTAACATCAACATAGTGTTGGTGGAGTAGTAAGCATTTCCCACCAAGGAAAAGAACACAAGCTCTAATCACGAAAAGTGTACTTGTTGAGAGGGGGACCAACCTTTAATGTCGATCCACCGGAGATTAGTCTTGGGCCTCAAATGAGACATGGGGATATCTTGGATAAACAAAAAAAAAAAGAAAAAAGAAAATTAGTAACATGAGCGGGATTTGATGTAATTTTCAAATAAATAAAGGGGTTTTTGGAAATTAAATACTAAGTGGGGGGTATATGTGTAATTTTCCATTTAACATTTTCTCTGACCAATCAGGAAGAGCAAACATTTTAAGGTGCTTTGATAATTAAATTCTTACAACTAACTTGCTAGTGTTTCTTGCAAAACTTGCGAGAATAGAAAAAGACAAGACATGAACGAAGTATAGTATGAAAATACATTTGTGAATGTGCTTTAATAGTTTATGAACCAATCAATCAATTTTGACCGACGTCTCGATATATTTCTAGTGATAAGTTTAATTGCTTTTTTTAAAAAAAAAAAATTCACTCCTCTCTCTCTCCTCATCCCTCTCTAAACTCTAATCTTCTTTTTTTTCTATATTCTTCCGTCGGTGATGGCTTGATAAAGCAATCGTCTTTTTCACCACTATTACCACCACCATCGTCGGCGAGTTGGGTTGGAGCACCCTTCTTCAACTTGTACATCACAACTTCAAATCTGACGAGACGGCTATGGATCTAACGAGACCGAGACAGATCTGACGAGATGAAAACCGGTGATGCATAAGTTTTTATATAGCGTTTTAGATTTTTTGCTTAATATTTTACTTTTTCTTTTGTATGAGAATTTATTTTCTATCTGAAATGAGAGTTTTATCTCTCCTTGAATAGGAGTTGTACAAAAATTTTCTTGTGTTCGGTTGTGAGTTCTTAGATTTGTTTTATCTTCAAGAACTTGATAGTTGGTGTTTCAGATGTTCTTACTACATCGTTTGAATCGATATGAATTGTATTGTTCCAAACGTTATAAACTTTCGATTGAATGATATATACGATCGATTTTTCTTTAAAAAAAAGTTTAATTGCTTATAATAATTAGTTATAGTTCGCTTTGAATATTTTACATCAAAATAAAACCTCACAATATAAATCACACTTGTAGTTAAAGATTATCCTTATGAACAGCTGGACAGAGCGAGGATTTGAGATTTGGGAGAGCATACGTAAAAAGGGGTAAAATTTGATTTTTCTTTTATTTTTTTAGGGTGATTTCAAATATTAAAAAATTTATAGCACAAAAAACAATAAAAAAAATTCAGAGTTGAGGAGAGGTGGGTGTCCCACCAGCCGCCTGGCTCCTTCCCTTATCACGAGCACGTCTTTCTTATCAATAATTACGTTCAATTCAAACATTGCACGAATGTTTGGCCTTGAATTTTAGTGAATAGAACATTAATCGATATTATGGTTTTTCTTTTTCCTTTTTTTTTTCAATTGCATAAATTCTTCGTCCAAGCAAAATATTATTTGTCTCGAAAATGAATAGCTTATAAAGGGATAAAATGCAATATTAATTCTCAGTTCGTTAATTACCATTGGATCAAATGAAGTCAGGTGAAAAATGAATGAATATATTGATAATGTCATCAAAATTGTAAAGTGGCATTAAGGTGCGTTTGACATAGTGGTAGAAAAGTTAAAATCTGTGTATACATTATTTTGATGACTGTTTGGACCTTTTTTCTATAATCTATTTTGAATATTTTTGTATTACAAAATAATATTTTGGAAAAATGAAATTTTTTAATTTTTGTCATAGTCATGTATGTAATAATCAGTTATGCAAAAGTTGGCCAAACTCAGCGTAAGCCTATTTGAATGAGTCTTAGCTTATCCGGTATAATTTTGAATTGACAATTTCCCAAAGTCAGCTAAGAAAGGTGATAAATTCTCTATAATGAATTTAATATAATATCTAATCTAGCTTCAAAGTTAAATTAGTCGATTTGCCACTACCTTGTTGGGCTAAACTGCTAATCATGAGAACTTTGAAACAGCACGGATATGTTAAAAATAATAATTACTAATTAATTCAATTTTAACCAATCATGGCGAAAAAAAAAAGGTACCTTTATGTAGTTGGATTGACTTCACTATCTTAATCATATAAATTAAATTGTTTTTGTCACTTGAATCAAATATAGCTGGAAACTACTTAGAAGAAAAGGCTCATTGCATCATTAGTTGTTATAATTGAATAATTAATTCAATAAATGTTGGACTTTAATCCAACGTAGTGGCAATACGGATATTTTGGACAATGAAGAAAGTATGAGATTTTATATGTAGAGATCAGATAATTATTTTATTTCAATTATTATTTTGGACAATTTTATTTCACTTATTATCATGGCCAAATAAATTAAAAATAATAAGAAGTTAACATTAATTAACTTATAAAGGGTTGTTGTCTCCACCTTTTATTCTATTATTCTAATAGTCATCTTAACCATCTTTCTTCATCTTTATAGAAAATTAAGAGACTGCAAGAGAAACTCAAATTACTATGTATTGATTTGGAAGACCAATCGTCAAAGACTCAAGAATCAATTTGATATAGTTGATTTATGCACATTTTCGCTTTCACTCTTTATGATTAAACATGGAACGACTCTTTATGATTAAACATGAACGTTCCTGAGATCGATAACGATTTGCACCAGTAAATCAGACAAAAACACTTTATATATAATACGCATTTACAAACAAATCACATATATTATCAAGTTTCAAACCAAAATTTATTCCAACAAATCAACAACTTTCTCACTCAGTAATAATTTCCGTTCTCCATAATTACATAAAATAAACGTCTGTAACATTTAATATGTAATTATTATCATGGAAATGGAGTAATCAATTTCATGTCTGTGTTTTCAACATCAATAGCAAAACCTTTGCCAGTCTCCATCCAATAGTCTGCATGAGTATTCACCGTTCGATCAGGCAGTGAAATATCGACCCTTGATTTCCTTAATTCATCACAAAATATCTTATATTTCTCATCCCTTGTCTGAATCAGATCAGGCTTCACCATATGTGCTCCTTGAGGTGACATCATTAATGCAGGTACACCTAGTGGTAGCCTATCACCTGCTTTCAACAATCATACATTTTTTTTTTTTTTCTTTTTGGATAAATTTCAAAATCATACATTGAAAGTTCAAACAAAATAAAAATTTTTTCTATCATCCACATATAATTTGTATGGTTGAGAATGTTTACGTGTTTTTTTTTAAGGAAAATTAAACGCACGCTCCCTCAATTTAGTGATATGTATCAAACCCGGTGATTTTTGGTAAATTAATGGTAAATTACGAAACTTGATTCAAGTATCTTTTTGTAAGTTCTACATTATTTGGAAGGTTTATAGAAGTGAGACTATAAAGCTATGTTTATTTGTATTTTCGTTACTATATTTTCATTTTTATTTTTATTTAAAAATGAAAATACACCGTTTAAACCATTTTCAACTAAAAATATTCATTTTCATTTACACATTTTTCAATAACTACTTTTTACTTTACCAATTCATACTCACCTTTTTCTTTCTCTCGCATCTCCTTCTAAAAATTCATTTTTCCACAACAATTGTGCTGCTATAATGTAATAAAATACATGGCATGCTTGTGCACATTTTAAGATCCATTTTGGGTATTTTTAGTGCTTTTCTAGAGCCGATTTTTACTATTTTTACTTACAAGTATATTTAATCAATACAATATTATCTATTATTTTAACTATACTATATATATAATCGTTACTTTTAACTAACTCAATCCTTTCACATCATCAAATCATCAATTCCATTCATTTCCTAAAATACAACCAAACGTGCCGTCATTTTCACACAGAAATAAAAAAACTCATATTCTCATACATTTTAAAAAATAATGGTTAAAAATAAATTAAAACACATCCGAACAAAGCCTAAGAATTTTTTAGAGGTGTAATTGTAAGGGGTGCTTTAACATGAGGGAGATTTTATATAATTTTGAAAAAAAATCAGGAATTTGGGTAATTAACCATAACATGAGGGGATCTTTACGTAATTTTTATTTTTATTTTTAAATAAGCGGTCAAGTTGTTTTACTAAGAAAATAAAAGCTTTTAAGTGATACACTATCCGAATTTAAAATCAATTCTACTTGAATTGTGTTATGAATCAGTCCAAATTGGCTACAAACCTCTATCAACTTGCCAAGTGCATCAGAATTTGCCGTAGGTTCGAGCTAGGTCTTTTAGCTCAGCCTTTTGAATCATCTCAGGAACTCGCGGGTTCACCCATAACCCTGATGTGATCTGCACCGTATATATATATATATATATATATATATAACCCTCATAAATTTCTTAGACAACTACATTATTTTATTGGTAGCAAAAAATGTATATATATATATATATATAACCCTCATAAATTTCTTAGACAACTACATTATTTTATTGGTAGCAAAAAATAAATAAGGGACTAAATTAAAAACACTAAAAAAATGAAATACAGACAGAAAAAGTAGAAAAATTGAGTAGGGACAGGACGGTTGCATTTTGCAATCTCATTGTTCACAAAATTGCGGAATCAGTCTCATTAGATGTATTTTTTTGAATTTTGAGTTGTAGTTGTTGGAAAAAATATTTGGAAACCATTAGATTGACCACGTATCTCAATCTTAATATCATTGGATGTATTCTTTTGAATTTTGAGTTCTAGTCGTTGAAATAAATATACGGAAGCCATTAGATTGGTCACGTGTCTGGCTTCACATAAGGAGTACTTGCCAACAAAACGATTATAAGTGAAAAATAATCAAAGGTGAGAAATAATCCAAAGTGGGTAGCGCTTATAAACGTAAGCGAATTGTAGAAAAAAACTGCAGAAGAATATTTGGAAAAAAAAAAGTAATGTTTTAACAAACCATTTTAATTATGAAAAACATCATAACCATTTTTAAGCACCTCTTTAACCGCTTATAGATTATAAACTAATATCACTTGTTAAGAGAATTTGAATTATAATTTAAATTTACAAAAAGTACTTCTAAATAAATTAATTTAAATGATAAGTTCATAAATATTTATTTAAAGGGTTTACAAACACTCTTACAATCAGTAATGAAATTAATGACTAGCGCGAGTTTCCGTCCAACTTTCAACGAATGAGACCAAAATTTCAAAAAATGATCCTATATACATGATTAATTTTATAAATTTATAAACTACGAGATTAAAAAATTGAAGCAAACTTTATTCTACGAGCTAATATTGCAATTAATTTTCCCATTATTCACCTCATAACCATGAGAGTGCCAAAGCTTCTGCTCCTCCGGCGGAAGAGTTTCAAAGATTCTCTCAGACACTATGTACTCAACCCCTACAATTTCCAAAACAACAATACTAATTAATTAAACACGTAACCCTTTGTCTAATCAATAACCAAAACAATAAATTCGAATTATTTGAAATATATATATATAGAGAGAGAGAGACGGAGCGAGGCCCTGGCAGGTAACGAAACAGATCTCTTATCCAACAATGATGTACCAAAATGATATCATATCATTGTGGGATTGACAAGTGTTCATTTAATTTGAATTATTATTAGCAATTTTTTTTAAATGGACACTTGTCAATCCCACATCATAATGATGTGACACCATTGTGGGATAGAAAATTCGTTCCAGGCAGGTAGGGGCACCCGCCCCTCCGAGAATTTTTTTTTTGCCCCTTACAAAATTTTAATTTTTGACATTTCGCCCCCCAAAATCTAAAAATATTAAGTTTTGCCTTAAATTTTTTTTATTAGCACCCAAATTTCGAATCTGGCTCCGTCTATATATATATATATACCAATAAGGCGGGCGGTGGAGTCATCGGAATCATAAACGGCGCACTGCAGAAAATCCTGATTGAGGCGGGATACGTAGTGGTGAGTCTCGATCTGACGGGCCATGTCGTGGCTGTAAGCGGCGAATGTGCAGACGTGCTGGCTCATCTTCTTGATGGGCTTAAGGGATTGCATCATTTGAGCCCCTTTGTCAATAATGTGTTGCGCCACCGTCATCGGCTTTCCCGGCGGGACGGAACCGTCGCCGGGTGGCATTAGCCCTGGAATTTCGTCGCTTGAAGCCATCTCTAACCGATGTGTTTAATTATTAAGTGCTTTTTGATATGATTCACAATTTATTTTGTTGAGTGATATTGGAGATTTATATGTATTATATGTAGTAGTGTTTTTGTATTGTGTTACGTGGGTTTTGTTGTGGTTTCCACGTGGCCATGCATGAAAATTGAGGTGGCTGGATTTGCTTAAGACTTGTTGCCAATTGAACGTCATCAAGGGATTAGGGTTTATGAATTAGTCAGATCGGATCATATATTTCAAATTGTGTTTAATCTTCTGTTTTATGTATTTATATGTATGTCAAATGTATAAATCTTGTCATTAAATAGATAAGTAATATAATAGTGGATTTGGTACACTTAACATGCATATAAGTATATGAAATAGAAAAAATAACACAATTTAGAATATAGGATCTCGTTTGTTACTTGTTAGTAAAAAGTGATCAGTTTGACATTTGATTAAGAGTATCTATAGATGTTTGTATGTTATACAAAGCAGAAAAAAACACGTAGTGCTCCGCAATTATAACATGGTCGTGATCCCATATTTCAGATCTAGGGTTGTAGGGTCGAGTTATGTGTAAAACCTACACGATTCATGACAAACACGCGGGTCTATTGGATGAAAACATCCTCAATTAAGCATATATAAGTCAAATCCAAAATCTATTTCTTTTAAACACACAATTACAATATCTATTGCATAACAAGAAAATTATACTACATTTTTAAAATCATGCACTAAGGTTGAGCAATCATAAATTAAATCAAAGCTTCTAAGGAAGACTTTGTTCAATTCCCATTCAAGAATACCATGCACCACTTCTTCAAATCTCCAGTTCTACGCCTCTAACTCATGCAGCTCATGATCATCCCCACTGATGCTCTCTTTCCTGTACTTGTATCTCTTAGATACACACAGATAGATACAGAAATTGAACAAACTCAATATCGCAAGCAGCCAATAGAACAGATTCAAATGTCCCCGATTAATATTATTCCCAGCCAGCCACCCCCCACTCCTCGTAACATCCTTGGTCGCACCATTCACTATCTTCACAATAATCGTACTCAGAAAATAGCCAAGCGCCATCGAGCTCCACAGAAAGCAGCTCGATATGGATTTCAAATCCCTTGGCACTTGCGAATAGAAAAACTCGAGCAATCCCACATACGTAAACATATCAGCTATCCCGAATATGAAATACTGAAACGTAAGCCAGAAAACGCTGATCGGAAGTGGAGGCTGAAGTAAAGGGATTGAATCGAGCATGTTATTGTCTCTAGCAACTTTCTTTCTCTTCACTTCAACGATGGCGGCCACCGCCATGGATAAGGAGGAGAGGATTAGCCCTACGCCTACGCGTTGGAGGTACGTTATGCCAGTCGGGATTTTAGTGAATTTACGCGCGAAGGGGACGAATATTTGGTCGTATATGGGGACGATGATGATGAGGAAGACGACGGGGATGATGGGGAGGGAAGCTGCAGGGATTTGGAAATTGTTTGTGATTGAGGCGTCCATGGTGACGGCTTGTTGGATGGAGAATGTTTGGAGCTGTGCTAAGCAGAGAGTCATTATGATTGTGCAGCAGAAGATTGGAACCATATTTAGTAGGATTTTTGCGTTTTCGACTTGCGTGACTGTGCAGAGCTTCCATGGAGATGGTGGTGATTCTGAGTTGTGTGGGGAAGAAGATGGTTGGATAGCTGCTTTGTCCAGGAACCTGGTAACAAAAAAATTTAGGGCAAACTAAGTACGAAACACTGAAATATAGGGAAATCACGTTTTTCGTTTCATAACTTTGTCTCGTTTTAATTTTGTTCTTATTTGTTACGAGTTTCTCATATTTAATCTCACCATTCTTAAAGTGCTTCGCATTTATATGCTCGTTCCTTTTTGTTACGAATTTCTCATATTTAATCTCATAATTCTTAAAATGTTTCGCATTTAGTCCTAACTATAATTTAATTGTTAAACTTATATATGTTCCGTTAGTCAATATTTTGAGCCTTTTTTAGGGAGAATTTGTGCGTGAGTGGTATTAAATAGAATTCGTGTGTGAGTATCATTCACGCACGAATTCTTCCAAAAACTTGGTCAAAAATATTAACTAATGAAATATATGGGTTAGTCCGGTAAAATTTTGAACAAAAAATCTAGTTTGGGACAACATATGATACATTATAAAAGTTAGTAAAATGTGAGGAACTGGTAACAAATATGCCCAAAACTAAAATGAGCCCATTATTGGACTAAAAATGACATTTTCCCTTTACACATATTTCATATCCAAAAATCCCATCTAAAATACCCATTTCATCGACTTTTAGTTCGAAAAATTCTAAGTTTAGTTACTTACAATTTTTTTTTCTTAAATCATGAATTAATCAATTCATTTCTTTTAAATAAATTTAGTTTTGAATTAATTTAATTGATAAATTGTATAATATTTTATATAATCATTTGTAGTTTATTGAAAGTTTGAGTAATGAGGTCGGAATTCTTGAAAATTATTAGATCAGTTAGCATCTTCTATTCCAACCTGAAAGCAATTGTGTGAGGTAGCAATTCTGCTTGGATTGCAGCTTCTCTATCTTTATTAATCTCGTACAGGTCGTTAGAGTCCCCAGGAAGCTGAAGCTTTCTGTTCCTGATAGCTGCAACATATACCTATTCGAGAAACACGGAAAGTCAAATTTTAACACGATGAATACTTTCCAAATCAAGACGAAGTGAACTTTAAGAGAAGTATACCTGTAAAATTTCAGCAAGGGCGCTACTCCCGTTAATGACATGTATACGATACTGTGGCAATCCAACGGCAAAGATGATCACCCCAAGAAGCATAGCAATAGTACTAACAGCAAAACCCCAGTCCCATCCTTTATGATCTTGGATCCAAACAATGAATGTGAAACTAATTGCACCTCCTAGACATAATGCAAGAAGTAGCCAATTGAAGAAACTCGACTTTTGTTGTGCCTCCTTCGGGTCCTTATCGTCGAACTGATCAGCACCGTGGGATGGCAATGCAGCTTTCACACCTCCGGAGCCAAGAGCCACCAAGTAAAGAGCCACGAAGAGGAGCACAGCATTAGCTCCTCCAATTTGAATACATTGAGAGCTCGGGTCAAAAATTTTGCACACCGGAGGCTTTAGTTTAGGAAAGTGGGCTTGCAGGGCTAGCAATCCAAGTCCCTGTACGAAGACAAGTTTAGTACACTAAATATAATTTACAGTTCAAACAGATGCATACTAAGTGTATAAAATATTTTCTTAAATATACATGCATCTGTGGAACTGATCAAGGTGTCAAAGTTCGGCTCAGCCTGGCCCAACTCAAACTTGTAACGATCTAGCTTGGGCTTGTCAAGGCCCAAACTGGCCCATTAGCTCAGCCCAATTTATATTATGACAGGCTAGGGCCCAACGATCATTTTTTTTTTTTTTGAATTGGGGCAAAATGAGGACCATGAGATTCGGACCTAGCGAGTGATAGTGGGACTAGGGTGTTCAAGGAACATTCTAACACCAAATTTGTCAGATTTCAGTGTATTTATACAATATATATAGTGATAGTACGGACAGGCCCGCAGGACTCCGAGTCCCAAACCAGGTCGGGCTGATTACACGTCAGGTTGAGTCGCTAGACACCTTGTAGTAGAGTACGAGATGAAACATCAAACTTAATCCTTGCTACAAAATTATGAAAGACTTGCCAAAAACTCGATGGATGTTGCCACGAGAACAGCTTTGAATCTGCCAGCATAAGTGTCAGCTAAGAAAGCGACGAGGATCGTAAGAATGTAACTAACGCCCATGTAGTTTGTCAACTCATTTGCTGCATCGGCTAGGTCGAAATGCATCACCATCGTAAAGTACGTCACCAAATTAACCGCCAACGCCATCGTCGCCATGTTCTCAAACGCAAAAGTTCCTTAAAGAACATAAAAACGAAGCCATGAGCACGAAACATACATTAGTTTAATAAAATTGCCTTCGAAGTAATTGTACATATATCAACATATGTAACATACCTAAGATGAGGAACGAAGTACGTTTTCCACCATGCTTATGTTTCAAAGCTGTGTTTCCTTTCCAATCCACCTTTCCCTCAACAAGTTCATCTTTATCCTACACATATATAGAATAAAGAAAAGTAGATTAGCTAAAGAAACACTGATTAGTACTTCGATTAATCAAGTTTTTACACACCATTTTGATTAACTGGGATTTTTTTGAACTCCTGCTGCAAATGAACACAAGTAATAAGAGTAGTAAAACATAGAGCTGATAAAGCTATATATATATATATATATACACACACATACATATGTATGCACATTACTGCTTCCTAAACAGTAATCAAGAAACAGTTCCTTTTTGTCTGAATATTATTGGACAGAGTGCTGGAATTTTGCCGACTTAAGATGGAGATTCTGTTGACATTGTCAATGGAAAATGATTTTTTGTGAAAGGTAAAATAAAAAATGAAACACTCAACATTCCCTTCCGGCTGTGAATAATTCTGGCAATGTCCTACTTCACATTTTATTATAATAATTTTTGGCATTTCCAGATAACCAGAAGCTTCACATCAACATCAACATCAACATTAAGTTATATTATTTATACTCCATCATTCTCAAACTTATTACTTTTTTGTCAAGATGTCCAAAATAAGACGTGCAAATGTTATTTTCAAAAATTTTCAATAATTGTTTAGAGGAGAATTTGGTTATAAATGGTAATTATGGTATAATGGATTGCTCGCATGGTTTATTATTTCCGCCCGGAAGATGAATGCAAAACCATTGTTAGCAAAAACTATTGCTTCAAAACCTCGCTCCCGGGTCCCACCCGTAAGTCTAGGATGTCAAACGAGATCTTCTATTGCAACTTCCTATTGCACCTTCTACTGCAAGGCACAGGTGAGCGACACGTATGGAATTAATGAACTTTTGTAATTGAGGAATAAGAAACATTATATCACACGGCACTCATTCGTGCCTTACAATATAAGATATAATAAGAAGCTGCGATAGAAGATCCAATTTGTTAGGACGTGACAGTACCTTTCTTGGACACTATTACTTCGTCATTTTTTTGGACGATCTTGTTAACTCTTGTAGAAGTGGTGAATGGATTTAGGATAGTGAAAAGAAGCAAAACTACAAATGGAAGTAGAACGCTATTTCTGTCCTAGAACAGCATGGCATCTCTGATTATGAAAGATAATCAATGTTGTCTGGGATAAAGATGCAAGAATGAAGACAACCTCGGATCCCTATTATGTTTACTCAGTCCATTTGGATTACTAAAAAGGGAAAGTAATGGAAGATGAAAAATCTTTACAGAAGCCGACCTTCAAGTCTCATCTGAGCTTAGTATCAGGTTCTAGTTCTAGTTCATATGAGCTTTTCAAGATAAGTAATTTGGCCCCAAAGAAAGTCATAAATTACTGAAGAGGCCCATCGTGTGTGTTTTTATGGGTCGGGTCGACCCGTGATACGTACCAAAATGAAATGAAGGACAAAAACGTTATTAAGAATTCAAATATTAGGAAAATTATTAGCACTTTTCAATCCAAAAGTGCTATTTTCGGTTCTATTAGTAATTTTTACAGTTTTGTTAGCAATTAGTTTGTTAGATGTCAATTGATGTAATACACCACATATATCGTAACCCTTCCCCATATCTCGCTGTATAGAGCAACAGAGCTTAATGAACAATGCATGAATTGGGTTGTTTGTGAAATTGATTCTTTCTCTCTCTAAATTTCTCTTTGTTTTGAGCTTGAGAAAACTACTCTCCAGATTTGATTCTTTTCCCCTACATCTCATATAGTTTCTAAAATTCTCTCAGGATTAGTTTAATCCTCAGGGAATTGTATTATCATTAGATTGAAAAAGGTTCTTATCAACCTGATAATCCGTTAAGAGGGTCTTTGATGATCGTTGATCTACGGCACGTGGCATGCCAATCTGAAGCCACGTGGCACTAGGTCACAAATCCTCTTCAGGTTATAAATGCCATTCATTTGTAATGAATAGGACTTTTGATGCTTAGGAGAAGATTCTTTGTATTCTCATTTATATGAATGGATTTAATATATTAAACCTTGATCTTTGGAACTCCCTTTCATTATTACTTTTATTATATTTTACACCACTTATCATCAGTATCAACTATAGTATAATAACAATTGTAAATTTCACTTTGCCCCCTCTTAACTATAGAGCCGATTCAATCATAATCATTCATGCCGTATGGCGGTATGGTCTGTGCAATGAAAACGACCCAACTCACGGTGATCTAACAATAAAAAGTAGACCGCCTCTGTACTTGTAGAATAAACATATACTCTTCTATCTCATTCACTGATAATAATCGACTGCGCTCTTACAAACCTTTAACAAGAATGCTAGCAACAAGTTCTATATCCATTTCGAAACTAACCTACATATTTACATTTCTAATGTAAAATTGTAGCTGCAACCATGCAGCTCGAATCATCGTGACCTTTCAATACGATGCAGTAATTCTAGTGATTCCGTAAGAATCAGAGGCAGTTGAATTAAGAAAAACCTGTGTCTGTTTGTATAGATGTAGAACTCTGCGTTGGATCACTTCCAACTGAACTTTGCTTACTCCTCTCTAGGTTGAAGTCTTTAATGGCTTTGAACCTCACATCATTCGTGTATGTGCTTCCTTCGGGTAATGCATTCGGGATGACCATGTCCCCTTCGATCATTCGGACAACCTCAGACATTGTCGGCCTGACAGATGGAGTTGAATTTGTGCACAGGATTGCTACTTTTACGATTCGTTCTACTTCCTCTTTGTCGACTTGAGAAGCCAACCTCTCGTCGACAAGTTCATCGATGTTCTTACTTTCTTGCAAATGTGAAGCCTGCAATACAATGTTGTCGAATTATATATATGGTGATGTCAGCATTTTACTTTATGACATCATATGCTCGTCCAACTACTCACAACTATACAAAGATATTACCCAAGCGGCGACAATGAAGTATCGAGAACATTTTGCAAGAGTGTTCTAAGTTATCATGCAAAAAGAACTGCATTATTAGTCCTATAGGATATGTCTTCTTGTAAATTTCAACCCCGTCGTTCACAAACTTGTTAGTCTCAACAGTTAAATAACGGGAGGGAATAGTTAGTCTCAATCTGTGTAAATTTCGCAAAACCTCTAACGGCGCGTGCATGCCACATGTGAAATTCCATCCATTTTTTAACGGGTAAGACCAAAATTGCAAAAAGAAGATTCCTATTAGGCTATTTTTGCAATTTTGAAGACAAAAGAGACTAACTTTGCAATAGATTATATCCTATAGGACCAATGTTGAAATTTTCTCTCATGCAAATGAGTGAATTAAGCTTCCAACAGCAAGATAACGGAAGTACAATAACGTGGGAGGTCGGAAAGTGTTTAATACCCAATCAAGAAGGCAAATGAAATCACGACGAGGCATGTAATTATTGTTGCTTTTTCCACTAACTATTTCCAATATGACGACCCCAAAGCTGTAAACGTCAGCTTTGTCAGTCAAATAACCCCATAGTGCATATTCAGGTGCCATATATCCTCTGCAATCAGGACGAGAAAGTATCGTATAGTCGTGAGCCTAACAAAGAAATCAAAATGAAGGGTCGAAAGGATTGCAAACCAATATCAACTTGCAACGAGATGAACTCACACTGTTCCAGCAACTTTTGTGCTAATATGTGTCTTCTCGTCTTCATTAAGCCTAGCCAATCCAAAATCTGATATTTTAGGGTTTAAATCTCTGTCTAGCAACACATTGGTGGCTTTAATGTCTCGATGAACAATTTTGAATCTCGATTCTTCGTGAAGAAAAGCTAATCCTCTTGCAATTCCAATACAGATCTTGAACCTTGTCGGCCAATCTAGCATCAATTGGCTTTTGTCCGAATCTACAATCACGGACACGATGAAAGCTATTACCATTGACAAATAAAGGCACAAACATTGTACGCTTTTTTCTAGGGTTAATTATAGACATCCCTTGCATGAGACCTTAATCACGAAAGATACTCCAATGTGTGAGAAAAATTTATAACTTCCCCTATCAGTAAAATCAAGTTACAATTTCGCCACCCTATTTTTCGAGTTGTCAGAATCTGGCAGGATGTCTTGGTAATTTGCAAGACGTCAGGGTGCTCGCTGTAATTAACCAATAACTGAGGTGGGTGCATGTAATTATCCCTAAATTATATTTACGGAATAAGGAAAGTTTTACCAAATAAAGCATTTGCGAGGCTATTGTTCTCCATGTACTCGTACACGACCAGTAATTGATCTCCTTGTGTACAGCATCCGAGCAGCTTCACAAGATTCGGGTGTTGTACACAAGAAATCATGCCAATCTCATTCAAAAATTCACGGTTTCCTTGTTTTGATCTAGAGGATAGCTGCTTAACAGCAATTACAGTCCCATCCGGTAGTACACCCTGCACCACATTTTTCTATCAGAAAATATGAATTGCCAAAAGGAACCTCTGTTGTACCAAAACTCGTTTATACTTGTATAATAAACATGTATATATATAATTGAATCATTTAATAAGCATACTTTACGTATTTCATTTTATACGTGACGAACAGTACTCTACTTTTGGAAATTTTATTTAAAACTAGAAAATTATATTAAAATGCTTGTAATTATTTACTGAATATTGTATGGTTAAAAAATATGAACATTAGAGATTTAACAAAATATTTATTATAGTCAACTAGAGACTCATGCAAAAAAGAATTTATAGATACCTTGTAAACAGGACCAAAACCACCTTCTCCTATCTTGTTTGCAGCATCGAAGTCGTTAGTAGCAGCTCGAATTTGTTTCAAAGTAAAAGCGGCGGTTTGAAATTCTAGACCTTCAAAATCTGCGAAGGTAATGAATATAGTTAGCTAAGGTGCGAGTCTTTTTTTATTTTCATTTTTCGGTTTAAAAATTGAGAATATCACCTTTTCCTGCTCGTTTTTTGCTTCTTAAAAAATATTTCCACCAAAGAATGCCTAATATTAAGAAAATAACACAGACGGCAACAACTGCGCCTATTATGTAAGGAGTTACATTCTTCTTATTACCATCTGAACAAACTTTGAAATCTGCACAAAGAAACAAATAAACAAATAAAGTTTTGTGGAAGAAGAAGATTTGAGAGAATATATATTAGCTCGATTATACTTTATCATAGGAGTCTCACTTGGGTTGACCGAAATAGCTGATATTAGTGAACCATAATCTCCTCTATTAGGAATTCGCGTAGTCCCTTTACTAGCCCAGTAGAAACGGATCTCCAAGGTACCATCATGCACTGTGGCATTGAAAGATCTTATTACGGGCCTTTGAGCTCCACGAGCCTCGTCTTCAATGTTAAAATCTTTCCGCACTAAGTTTTCCTAAAAATAATGAATCAAGCGCTAGGACTGGAAGTACAATCACACACACAAGAGACAGGATCTATGTGGTTCGACGAATAATCTCTTCATTCACGGCCGCCGTAGAGATTCATATTATTTCAGAATTACAAAGTACAAAACATGCTCAATCTATTTATAACTGGAAACAGCCCCGTAACCGTATTGGTGGCAAAATTGGTACCGTAAATTAATACCACTTGCAATTTAGGGACATTAACCATTGAAAACTTGCGAATTGAGGACAAATTTGACCATAAAATTCCAATTTGGCCGGAATTGACATATGACCCTTCAGAATCGAGGATTTTCAATTGTTCGGCCAATTTTCGCTTAGGTGGACTTTCAACGTGCCAACATGGATAAAAATGCCAAGATGCAAGAGGAAACTTGCATAAAAATCACAAAAGTTGCAATTTCCCCCGACTGTAAAATGACCAAAATACCCTTCTACAAAATTAGCTCCAGAGCTACCGCACCTAAACCCCTATCCATTGAGAAGGATCCTTCTTTTAATACTTCATTTTTATCAAACTTCACAGTCTCATCAGAAACAGGATTGGAAAAAGCAATACAAGTCATTTGCTGATATATTGAGTTTCATGCACATACAGAAACAACATACCTGGATGTATATATCGAACATTCGCCTTCCAAGACTGTTATATGTTCTGTCATTTGTGAAAAGTATTTCAGCAAAGTGGAGACTCACATTGTAACTCCCATTCTCCAGGCAATAATGATAATATGTAAGTGAAAGAGGACTAAGGCGAGCTGAACTGTACAAGCCAGAGAGATTTGTCGTTGTTGCAATTCCGATAGAACGTGAAGTTTGGTAATTAGTTTCGTCGAGGAAGTCTCCGGTGCTAGTAAATCCCCAATAATTATTACTTAAATATCCTACAGGATCACCTCGATCGTCTCCTTCATAAATAACTCTTCTGTTTCTCTCTTTGATAGTCAAATCATTTCCACCACAATTAACATGTAAAGAACATTTATCTGCCATGGCCAAACAAAACATTCTTGATACAAATTATATCAATTAAAGTTTGCACAAAATATAAAATATGATTGGATAGCTTTAAAATTATTAATCTTTCCATTTGAGAAAACTAAAATGAGTCAAAATCATCTTTTGCTGACTGAAAGACATAAAAAGTAGCACTAATACAGAATTAATCAGGGTAAATTACAGAGCATATTACTCTTCCCAAGCATATTACAATTTCATTCCTGCTTTTCGAGTTATCAGGATTAGGTGTTTTTGTTAGTCATATAAGATAGGGAGCCCTAACTTAACCCAAAACCATGGTCAAAGGTAAAGGGTTGACTCCCCACTTATATACCCTTCCACATTTTCATGTGGAACCGATATGGGATATCATAACAATACATCCCCCTTTCAAACCGGACGTCCACGGACGGCACACTCCGGGTGGCAACCCATACCAAGGCCCACTTACCGGGTGGTAACCCCCTTGGGCCCACATCCGGGGTGGCTACCCCTGGGCCCACCATCTGGTAGCCCCTTTCCGCAGCCTCCCGAATCCGACAGGTCGGACCAAATTGTTAGTCATATAAGATAGGGAGCCCTAACTTAACCCAAAACCATGGTCAAAGGTAAATGGTTGATTCCTCACTTATATACCCTTCCACATTTTCATGTGAAACCGATATGGGATATCATAACAGTTTTGGTAATTCGCAAAACTTTAAGAGGTTCGTGGTAATCACTCAGTAAGTGATGGGGTGTTTATGTAATTATCCCTATTAATTATTTTCAGCTTACAAAGATACTTCGACTTATTTCATAAAACGAAGACAACATTAGCATACTTACATCTCGGACACACTACATCCCTCGAACAAGGAAGGATTCGTTGTCTGTTGAAGGCAAGCATATGAGTAATTAGCATCAAAGGTGAACTTAAGGTATATTACTAATAACCATATTAAGTATTCTACTAAGAACAAAATGCATCTTACAATGTGTTCCCTGTCAATGAGCCTTTGAACAAGCTTACGTCTCGGTTTCTACAACAAGAAAAATGGCAACAAACAATTTAAACATCACACTATTGAAAGTTGCAGAATATAGAAGAGAAAATACATAATGGATATTCTAACATGGTTGGTTGACAAGCAGGTTCACCGGGGCCTCGCAAAGTAAAATTGTTGTAAGAAAGATCTCTGCATGGAATCAGTAAAGCTTGATGTCATTATATGTATTACTTATATATTATGAGAATATTTGGAAAGTCTTTCTTTTTTTTGGGAGTTTTTCATTTAATGTGGGAACCGAGAAAAACAAAATGTTGAGTAAATAAAATGGATATAAAACATACATGTTGCTTCCATCCTTCAAGATAGTATGAGGTATGCTTCCACTCAGCATGTTTCCAGTCAAAAACCTATTTAAGGAAATATTGCGGTCAAAATTAAGATTCGTTCAGATTGAAAAACACGGGAACCTAAAGAAAAAACTACAGAAGTTTAAGGAGAAAATTAAGTAGGACCTCAAATTCACTTGTTATCAAAAATACTATATCCCGAAAGGCAATTGAAACCAACCAAATGAAGTAGAATAATGAAAGTTTTGCACTTACACAGTTCTTAGATTTCTTGCAACGTCATTTGGAATCTGTCCCACTAATTTGTTGAAACTTACGTCCCTGTAAATAGCATAAAATGTAAAATCTAGTCAATAAGGTAATAGAAAGCCATTTGTTTTAATTGAGACATGCATACTCTCTTATCCAAAATTCATAAATTTGAACACACTCAAAGTTAAAATAAATAAATGAAAAAAACATTTTATTTCATTCATGAGAATTGATTTTCATTTCTCATCAGATGAAACACTGCAAAAATAAAAGAACCGAAGTAGTATAATGTTTCATTATTGACTATGGATTGATTACGCACAGCATTAGCAGAACTCGAAGTCTCCAAATATATGCAGGGATTTCTCCAGAAATGTTACAGTTTCTCAGCATCCTATATACAAAAACGATTAGTCTTAGACTCTTAGTTACTTATAGAACAGAAATAAAATCATGAAGCTTTTCATGATGAAGCGTACAATATTGCTAGGCCTGTCGTGCTCCTTAGCACTGGAAATTGCTGAGAAGGCCCTCTTAAATCACTTATCCTCCTGTATATGGAAATTCCGTCAGTCGATAATTTTTCAACAGTTAAAAAAGTTCAAAAATACCAAAAGAGAAGTAAAATACTAGCCGAACTTATGAATGATGTATACTCACAAGTCAGTTAATGCACTCAGAAGAGATATGTTCAAGGGAATGGGGCCCTCCAGTCCACTTGCTTGCATTCCCCTTCATTAAGCATTTTAAGCAGCCAACAATTGAACAAGCATTCAAGAATTATACACATAATTTCAACAAGAATTATATACATAATTTCGACGTTTTAGGATAAATAAATATCTTACATTCTTGTAACTTGATTCCAGTTCTGAATAAAGTCTGGGATTCTTCCACTTAACCTGTTATCATTTATCCTACTGCAAGTCAAAAGACGAATCGGTGAACATACCAAAAAAGATTCAACCCATGAAATAAAGGAAGATAGTATATATGCTTACAAATCATTTAAATTAATAAGGTTTGAAAATGATGTTGGCAATTGCCCTGTTAATCGGTTGGAGGACAAAATCCTGTTACATTGGAGCACGCAAAAAATTGTCAGTTACCATCTTATGCATCATATATTTCTTATTAAAATTAGAATTATATGGTTATATGATTCATTAGAGATATGAAATCTTACAGAGTTTTCAAGTTTATCAACCTTCCAATGTCGGACGGAATAGGCTCTGAAAAATTGTTTGCTTCAAGGTTCCTGGTCAAATTTCATCAATCAATAAGATGAGCTAACATATAGATTTTGTTTTAAAGAAAAGGGTAAATTACATGGACACCCCTGCGTGAGACCATGGTAATGAAAAACACCTCAAAATCTGAGAAATTAGCATAATTTTCCCATGTCATTAAAAGAATATTACAATTTCACCCCTGGATTTTTATATTACAATTTTGGCCCTTATTTTTCGAGTTGTCAGGATCTAACAAGGGGTGTTTGGTAATTTGCAAAGCCTCAGGGCGCTCATGGTAATTACTCAATCAATGACAAACACAGGGAAATGTATAAGAATGATAACAGCATTGGAACAAAATGAAGACATACAAATATGTGAGGCTAGTGATGTTTCCCAATTCCCTCGGTATTTCCCCTGATAAGCGGTTTACAAGAACAGATCTGCATAAAAAATTCTGGCATTATTGCTAAAGAATTAACGAAAATGTACGTATTAAGTGCAAGTCACAAGTATAAGATGAAGCATACATATAAGTCAACTGTGCCGAAGACCATTGTCTTGGGATTGTACCACTGAGGAGGTTGTAAGCAAAATCACTGAAATAAACAAAAAAAATCATCAAATTTGGTAAATGAGTTTGTCCGTATGCATAAACCACTAAAATTAATGGCGTGAATGTATAAATTATTACACTTCTTGAATATAAGGAAGCCTCCCAATATCAGGCGGAAGAATTCCAGGAAGATTGTAACTCTTTAGCACACTGCAATATGTTCATTTACGAAGAACATGAAATTAAATAGAGTTAAATCCATTGAAATGACTAAAATGATCAGAAAAGTGGAATTATTACATTTTTGTAACATGGCAGACGGTATTGTTGTTATAGTTGCAATTACATTGAACATAACCCTCAGAGGCACTTGGAGGCGTTGGCGAGACCCCGACCATCTCAATTTCACATAACTCGGCATTGAATCTCCAGTATCTTGATCCCATATCATTGGCAATTTGTTGGAGAATTCCCACTAATGACAATACACAAAAAATTAACAAAATGAATCCCTCACAAAATGAAACAAGTTCTACAAAGCAACTGCACAAAAGTTGACAATGCAACTCATTGAGCTTCATAATTTCGCACATTTATTAACACTAATAAAAACATTACTAATCGAGCTTATGAACGTAAATAAACCGAATCTAAGCTCCTTTCTATCACTTCAGCCAACAACCATTTGGTTAAAAGACATCAGTCTTAATAGTAAAAGGTCAAGTGTTCAATCCCCCACCCGTTCCATCGTTGAAATTCAAAAAATTGAAAAAGAGAGCTCCTTCCTATCAATTTTAAGGGCTTATACACTGAGTTATATTAAAAATTATTTCAGAGGAGATATATCTATATATTGTAAGTTGATTGTGTAAATTCACCAAACTGGCATGAACTAAGACAAAATTATTGCTTTCCTAATTTTACCACATCCTCATTATACCAAAAAAACAACATAATAATGGTTAAAAAGCTAAATTTCTAAATTAAGAACTAATCTTTAATAGTAAAATAAATTAAGTAGACAAAAATATTCAGTATCTTTTACCTTCTTCTTGTGGTACAACCTGCGACTCGGACAATTTCAACAGTCCGAAACAAAGCACTGCAAGGATCCATGAAACGACGCCGTTTTTGAGCAGCATCCTCAAACATCAAAATTCGAGAATTTACAGTAACTAACATGTAGAATAAAATTAGTTATAAGCCCACTAAGTAAAGTAAGAGAAGTGCCGTGATTAACTAGATTCCCTTTCCAGTCATTCCATATATAAACAGTGAGCAAAAATTAGTCGCAGAGATATATATATATATATATAGAGAGAGAGAGAGAGAGAGAGAGAGAGGGAGGGAGAACAGCATTGAAAGAGACCGAACATTGCATTTATCCATACTTGTCTAGTCATTTTTATCTTGCATTTCTTCGTTTTTACGCCAAATTTACTACTTTTACAGTTCGACAATGTTGAATTTTCCATTGCCGACGATTTTTCCATTACAATGTTCTTGATACGTGTTCAATCCGACAAGCAATTTTGCTCCACGTTTTGTAACCTTAAAAAAAGATTTTACTCCAGTTTTCGAGGTAGACGCGATATTATTGGCATATTCGTATTTCTTTTTTACAGTTTGTTACATTAAAAAAAAGAGAGGGTAAAATACACCTTGTACTTGGGTAATTCTAAGATAAATCGGATCAGAGCGAGAATTTTAAATAAATAATACAAAAATAAATCCAAATTAAGAAAATAATACACAAAAAATTAGACATCAGAAAATAATACATTCCGCGCTGACGTGGCGCGGAATCAATAATATTTTTTTTTTTTAAATTTTCGGCCATTCCGCGCTGACGTGGCGCGGAATGGCCGAATTTTTTTTTTTTAATATTAAATGGCATTCCGTGCTACGTAAGCGCGGAATGGCAAGCCTCTTTTTCTCTTTTCAGCTTTTCTCTTTCCCCCTTTTTTTCCGACTCATTTTTCTCCATTTTTCGTGCGTTTTCGGGTTTTGAGTTGAACATAAAAAATGTAGACTTGAGCATAAACTACTTTTTGAAACAAGAATTGAGTCGTTTCGATGCTCGAGTAAAGAATATGGCAAGACGAAAAAAAATAATACCAGTTTTTTTAATAAATCATTTTTTTTTTCCGACTCATTTTTCTCCATTTTTCGTGCGTTTTCGGGTTTCGACTTGAACATAAAAAATGTAGACTTGAGCATAAACTACTTTTTGAAACAAAAATTGGGTCGTTTCGATGCTCGAGTAAAGAAATATGGCAAGACGAAAAAAAATAATACCAGTTTTTTTTAATGAATAATGACTTTTTATTTTTTTCCGACTCATTTTTCTCCATTTTTCGTGCGTTTTCGGGTTTCGACTTGAACATAAAAAATGTAGACTTGAGCATAAACTACTTTTTGAAATAAAAATTGGGTCGTTTCGATACTCGAGTAAAGAAATATGGCAAGACGAAAAAAAATAATACCAGTTTTTTTTAATGAATAATGACTTTTTATTTTTTTCCGACTCATTTTTCTCCATTTTTCGTGCGTTTTCGGGTTTCGACTTGAACATAAAAAATGTAGACTTGAGCATAAACTACTTTTTGAAATAAGAATTGGGCCGTTTCGATACTCGAGTAAAGAAATATGGCAAGACGAAAAAAAATAATACCAGTTTTTTTTAATGAATAATGATTTTTTATTTTTTTCCGACTCATTTTTCGTGCGTTTTCGGGTTTCGACTTGAACATAAAAAATGTAGAATTGAGCATAAACTACTTTTTGAAACAAAAATTGGGTCGTTTCGATGCTCGAGTAAAGAAATATGGCAAGAGTCTTGAGAAAATCAATCCAAGATCGGAGAAGAGCGAGGATTGCTATCAAGACCCATATTTCTTTACTCGAGCATCGAAACGACCCAATTTCTGTTTCAAAAAGTAATTTATGGTCAAGTCTACATTTTTTATGTTCAAGTAGAAACCCGAAAACGCACGAAAAATGAGTCGGAAAAAAATAAAAAGTCATTATTCATTAAAAAAAACTGGTATTATTTTTTTTCGTCTTGCCATATTTCTTTACTCGAGCATCAAAACGACCCAATTCTTGTTTCAAAAAGTAGTTTATGCTCAAGTCTACATTTTTTATGTTCAAGTCGAAACCCGAAAAATGGAGAAAAATGAGTCGGAAAAAAATAAAAAGTCATTATTCATTAAAAAAAACTGGTATTTTTTTTTCGTCTTGCCATATTTCTTTACTCGAGCATCGAAACGACCCAATTTTTGTTTCAAAAAGTAGTTTATGCTCAAGTCTACATTTTTTATGTTCAAGTCGAAACCCGAAAACGCACGAAAAATGGAGAAAAATGAGTCGGAAAAAAATAAAAAGTCATTATTCATTAAAAAAAACTGGTATTATTTTTTTTCGTCTTGCCATATTTCTTTACTCGAGTATCGAAACGACCCAATTCTTATTTCAAAAAGTAGTTTATGCTCAAGTCTACATTTTTTATGTTCAAGTCGAAACCCGAAAACGCACGAAAAATGGAGAAAAATGAGGCGGAAAAAAAGGGGGAAAGAGAAAAGCTGGAAAGAGAAAAAGAGGCCTGCCATTCCGCGCCACATCAGCGCGGAATGGCAGCATTCCGCGCTTACGTGGCGCGGAATGCCATTTAATATTAAAAAAAAAAATTCGGCCATTCCGCGCCACGTCAGCGCGGAATGGCCGAACATTAAAAAATATATATATATTTTTATGACGTGGCGCGGAATCAGCTTGATTCCGCGCCACGTCAGCGCGAAATGTATTATTTCCTGATGTCCAATTTTTTGTGTATTATTTTCTTAATTTGAATTTATTTTTGTATTATTTATTTAAAATTCTCCCATTAGAGCCCGTTTGTTCAATATCATCGGAAGCAAAGGGACAAAATGGTAAAAAGCATTTACATTACTTGTATGATTGTATCTAATGGTATTAGACAAACCAATTCTAATAGACCCAGATCGTCTTAAAATTTACCTGCACCCCGGTGGTACATCAATAATCGCATTTAAGAACATAACAAAAAGGTTCTTATCATTAACAATCAACCTTTAAATCGTTTGACCAAGGATGGAGCGGGGGCTGGTGGGAGCATTTGCCCTCTCAAATTTGAAAAATTAATTTTTTTATTTTATAAATTTTGAAATTTAAAAATATCAAATTTTGCCCCATTTATTTTGAATTCGCCCCCAAACCTATATATGTGGCTCTATCCCTGCTTTTGATTGTGTTAACTTTTGGATATAATCACAAGTTTACCCTTAATATTTAAAACAATTTGTCTAATTTACCCCACAAGTTTTAGGTCTAAAAAATGCTGAATGATTTTGCAATCAATACCGAACATAGTATAAACGACTAAATTTGTTTTTACCAACGAGGCCCAATACAAAAGGTGAAATTGAGTGTAGTTAAATAATGTTTTATCTCATATTTCACTTTAATTATACATGATAAGTGTAAAAAATTAAAAAATATTTATGAATATAAAGTTAACATGAATTGTATGCATTTATTATGTATGTGTGAAATGAAATATAAAATAATACGCTTTTTTGTAATAAAAAAAATCTAGAATTCTGAATAAAACTGTGGATGATGGTTAGCAATTTGTTTTCTTGCATTTATCTTTTGCATAATGTAATTGATGTAGTGACTAATGTGTTTGACAAACTTTACACATTGAATAAAGAAAAGTAAACATATGGTCAATAGCTTGACATTACTTATATAAGTATTCAAATCCCTTCATAAATATTGATTCTCTTGTCGGATATCTTTGAGAGTTTTTTCCGCTCGGAATAGAGGAAAATCTATTATTATGTAGATTGCTTCGAACGTAAACAATCGTATAACACATGTATTTATATTTATTTTCTGATTAGCTACAATCCAAAAAGAGAAAATCACATTCTTGAAATGTTAATCTAAATTTGCACTTGATTTCCAATAAAATGAGGAAGTTAACCTAATATATTTCTATGTCAATATCAAACACAACATAGTTCTAACAATTTGAATAATTTACATCGGTTGTCTTAGTTGTAAGAATCCGATGTTGTTCCTTGACCGCGTGATTTCAGATTTCATATGAGCAATTACGAAGATTTTCTTGTAGTTGAACATGAAGAGCTAATTTATTTGAATTATTTACTCATTTAAGTCGTGTTTGATCCTCGAAATTAGATGAGGAAAATGTTTTTCTAACATTAGTTTTTTTCTCTCACTCCAATGATAATACGTTGGGTTTTTGTTATATTTTTATTTTTATTACCAAACCTAAGGTTCAAACTCAACGAAGTAATGATTTTATTTTTCTTATGAGGCCGAACTCCTATTTGTGAAGGAAAAGCTTATAAGACTGCATCGTGTTTTATGTACTCGCATGAACTTTGGAAATGAAGTTTTAAACGAAAATGGGCACATGCACGAAAAAATCTCAAATGAATAGGTGTTTGAACACCGAACATTCTGAGTGATGTTACATCAACAGTGACATAATTACTATGTTCACGTGACAACATACATTCAAATCATTTAGTGTATGCAGGAGACATATAAGAATTTTCTATACCGACATTATTGCAATAGTATTGAAGATTAGTAAATATTAAGCATATTTAAAGAGATGGTGGAGTCTTGCCGGCTGCTTTGAACAATATATGCCTAATTTGTCAATGTTTGTATAGAAATGAAATTTCTCCATCCGATTATATATATACTTAATTAAGACTTAAGCATCATTCTTCAATATTAAATATAATTATGAATCATTATCAATTATCTCAAGATTAATAAATTTCTCAATTTAAGATACTTTAAACATGTCAAAAGGTGGTGGATGGTAAATATCTGTATATTTATCTTGTAATAACTTTTTCTTTAAGAAAAATCATGTTTAACTTTAAAGATGATATTGTAGACTAATGTTACATTACCCGTCTACACTAAAGTCCCTATTTTGCTCTACGACTTTAGTTCATTCTGTAGTGACCATGCCTCTCAAAAGCGCGATTATAATGAGTTGTGTAAAATTCTCAAAGCCACAACATTTCTTCATGCTCTGATTTTGTCCGACAGTTTATGTACAACTCCTAAAGCAAGAGGTATAATTGCCTAAATGAAGATCTGCTCAAATCTCAGCCATGCCTTGATTCCTATTCTCATTTTTCGCTTCACCGGAAAATACTTGTATATATTCAATCTGTTGAATTGTGGTGAAGAAATGGCTCATTTCCCTTTGATAATGAAAGAGCAATTTGTCCCACATAGGAAGAATTTTGTAAAGGGCCATCCATTTTCCTATAAAAAGGGATCTACCCTTTAGTTGTTTGATATCCCTTAGCCTCTCATCTTTGGCTATTCTTCTTTTCTCCTCTATAGTTTTGTATATTTCACTTTTGGTCCTTTCTTTTGTGTAGTGAAATATTTTGGTGGGATCCGAGGACGTAGGCTAAATTAGCCGAACCTTGTTATATTTGGTGTTCTTTATTTTGTGGTATTCTTCAAGTAGTCATTGTTAGTTATAGTTGTAGTGTTATATTGTGCTATTAAATTCGTCTAGTTAATTCTGTCGAGGAGGTTGGGTTTTAAGCGCGACCGTTGTGACGCCTCAATCTTTCCTTGGAATTCAATCTAGTGTGGTTTTCTAGTACAATATTTCCCTCGCTATTTCTATATTTGGTGGAATATGACTCTGAGTTCCACAACAAGTGGTATCAGAGCTCGGGTATTCTGAGTATGCTCTGTGGTCGCAGTTTAATCTGATCTTCCACATCAGAAAAGTTTTCTTGGGCTATTTGGCTTCCGCATTTGGAGGGCTATTGAAGAATAATTTGTAACCAAAAATGGAAGTTACCTCAAAAGCATCGTCGTCGTCCATTTGGGCGAAAACCACTGTGGCGAATACACGATTGGTAGTGGAGTTTTTTGATGACACAGGCCATTTTGGTATGTGGCAAAGCGAAGTTGTAGACGCGATCTTTCAACAAGGTCTATACTTAGCTATTGAAGAAAAGAAACCAAATGATATAGAGGAAAAAGAACGGAAATTTGGATGAGAAGGATTTGGCTCTGATGTTGCTGGGATCCCTTCCTGAGGAGTTTGAGTTTCTTGAAACCACTCTACTTCACGGGAAGGCTGCTGCTGTATCTCTTAGCGAAGTTTGTGCTGCCCTATACAGTTATGAACTGAGAAGGACAAGCAAGTTTGTTCAGGCGGAGATGCAGAAGTTTTGTTCATCAGAGGTCGTTCACAAAACAAAAGGAGTGAAATACTCCAAATTGGAGTTTTGTGAACTTTGTGTTCGTGGGAAACAGACAAGGGTTAAATTTGGAACAGCAATCCATAATACTGAGGGTATCTTGGATTATATTCATTCGGATGTATGGGGTCCCTCAAAAACGAGTTCTTTGGGAGGGAAGCACTATTTTGTAACCTTTGTTGATGATTTTTCCCGGAAAGTTTGGGTGTATACGATGAAGACAAAGGATGAAGTGTTTGAGGTATTCCTCAATTGGAAAAAGAAGGTGGAAACTCAGACTGATAAAAAGGTCAAACGTCTCCGTACAGACAATGGTGGAGAATTTAGGAGTTGTCCATTTCAGAAATTTTGTGAGGATGAAGGCATTGTCAGACACTTCACTGTCAAACATACACCACAACAGAACGGAGTGGCAGAACGCATGAATCGGACTTTGCTGGAGAAAGTTCGGTGTTTGTTATCCAATGCTGGGTTGGGTAAAGAATTTTAGGCTGAGGTTGTGACGTATGCGTACCATCTCGTTAATTGTCTACCATCTACTGCTATTGATGGAAAAACACCATTTGAAAAATGGTTTGGAAAGCCTGCTGCTGATTATGATTCCTTACATGTGTTTGGTTCCACTGTATATTATCATGTTAAGGAATCAAAGTTGGATCCTAGAGCAAAGAAAGCTGTGTTATACATGGTGATGTCAACATTTCACTTTGTAACATCATAATATGCTCGTCCAATGACTCACAACTATACAGAGATAGTACCCAAGCGGCTAGAATGAACCACGGGAACATTTGCAAGAATATTCAATTTATCATGCAAAGGAAAAATTGTAGTATTAGTCCTAAAGGATAATGTCCTGTTGCAAATTTTAGCACCCCATTTACAAACTTTCAAAATTAGTCCCATCTCGTATTTTTTTGCATTTTTGGTCCCAAATGTTACAAAAGTGTCGGGAACTGCGTAAAGACAACCCCTAACAGCGCCACGTGTGAAATCCGATCCATTTTATAACGGATGGGGACATATTGCAAGAAAAATATCATATGAGACTATTTCTGCATTTTTCAAAACAAATGGACTAATATTGCAATTTCTATCCTATAAGACCAATATTGCAATTTTCTCTCATGCAAATGAGTGATTGAACTTTTAAGCTTCCAACCGCAAGATAAGGGAAATATGATAAAGTGGGAGGCGGAGAGTGTTTTGATACCCAATCAAGAAGGCAAATGAAATTACGACTTGGAATGTAAGTATGGTTGCTTTTGCCACTAACGATCTCCAAAATCACGACTCCAAAGCTGTAAATGTCGACTTTGTCAGTAAGATAACCCCATAGTGCATATTCAGGTGCCATATATCCTCTGCAATCAAGATGAGATTGTATCATATAAGTCATGAGTCTAACAAGCAATCAACATAAAGGGTCGGAAAGATTGCAAACCAATATCAATGTGTAACGAGATGAACTCACATTGTTCCAGCAACTTTTGTGCTAATATGTGTCTTCTCGTCTTCATTAAGCCTAGCCAATCCAAAATCAGATATTTTAGGGTTTAAATCTTTGTCTAGCAACACATTGGTGGCTTTAATGTCTCGATGAACAATTTTGAATCTCGATTCTTCGTGAAGAAAAGCTAATCCTCTTGCGATTCCAATACAGATCTTGAACCTTGTCGGCCAATCTAGCATCAATTGGCTTTTGTCCGAATCTAACAATCACGGACACGATAAAAGCAATTACCACTGACAAATTGTTGTACTCATTTTTATAGGGTAAATTATAGGCATCCCCTGCATGAGACCTTAATTACAAAAAACATCCCAATGTTTGAAAAATTATTCTAACTACTAACTACCCCTATCGGTAAAATCTAGTTACCACCCCCCGCTTTCCTTATTTTTCGAGTTGTCAGAATCTGGCAGGATGTCTTGGTAATTTGCAAGACCTCAAGGTGCTCGCAGTAATTAACTAATAACTGAGGGGGTGCATGTAATTATCCCTAAATTATAACGGAATAAGGAAAAGTTTACCCAATAAAGCATTTGCGATGCTATTGTTCTCCATGTACTCGTACACGACCAGTAATTGATCTTCTTCTGTACAGCATCCGAGCAGCTTCACAAGATTCGGGTGTTGTACACACGAAATCATGCCAATCTCATTCAAAAATTCACGGTTTCCTTGTTTTGATCTAGAGGAGAGCTGCTTAACAGCAATTACAGTCCCATCCGGTAGTACACCCTGCACCACATTTTTGTATTAGAAAATATGAATAGCCAAAAGGAACATCTATTATAGCAAACTCGTATTATACTTGTATAATAAACTTGTATATGTATAATTGAATCATTTAATATGCTGATGATGGTAAAATTCGTCAGATAGTGAATATCACGTGATTGACCACGTGGGGTGAAGAAACCGTTTCAACACACGACAAACTAGGTTTGGGGTTGGTGAATTTATAGACTGCACTCGGCTATAGCGAGCTGCCTACGTACCCGAAGTGATGGGATCAAGTCTGTTCGTAGTTCATTATTGGAATTACTCTCAATTTTAGCCAGTGGATTTTTCTGGAGAGAGTAGATAATGAGTTTTTCCCAACTCCTTTGAGGTATTTATAGAGAGCTGGTAGTGGACTATGGGTCATGAGCTCTACTTCGTCATTAGCCCATTAGGCTTAATAATATCGCCAATAGATTAATAAAATAGCCTAAATATTCTTAACGAGCCGTCAAGCCCTTTTGGGCTTGACTAGCAGATTACCCGGGGACTTTGACCTGCTAGAGATGCCCCGGCCCGAGCCGGTGACGTGTTAAGTTACCGTAATGCCCTTAGACATTTTTGGCACACATCATATGCCCCCCGCTCCCGGGTCTGCCTGGGAGGACACCTGGGAGTAAAAGTAATCCCGCTTAGGCGGTGCCACTTAGCTTTAACTCGTGGTGGGTAGTGAGTTATAAAAGCCCCTTTCCCACTCTTTATTTAATTGAGGAAGGGTTGTTGGCAATTCACCCTTACCTCTCATTCATATTTTCAGTCTTCCAAATTCCTCACCTAAGAAATTCTCTCTCTAGGAGCTTCCTCTAATCAACTATGGGCAAAAGCTAAAGCGACCAAGGTAAGGGTAGTATTTTTTGCTCTTGTTCCTCAATTATTATTTATAGGAGCAATTTAATCGGGGTGTCGGGTATTGGTCTCAACCAGTGGAAAACGTCGCCACCCTTTGACCCGAATACGGGCGACGCACTGTGCCTCGCGGTGAAGCCGATTAAATACCTAGCTAATAATAGAGTCACATTGCCGCGAGGTCTTTCGCAGTCGCGAGGCGTCGGTCGCTCCTCCGGCCTAATTCGTACCCCGGGGGTTCTTTAGGCTGTGGTGACGATGCCGAATCGGCTATTGTTTGTTGTTGACTAAGTCTCTCCATATGTTTTTGTGCTATCACTTTGGATAACATCTGGTAGGGACTTGTACTTGATAGAGCCTCCTTATTTCCATAGGGCGAAAGAGCCATTCTTCCCCAGATGGTGAGGATCCGAATTCTCATAATGGCCTTGTTTTCGACTCATGTGATTCCACTATCACTAAGGCCAAACTTCTAGCACTATTCGAGGATACCGCGGTTGATTTTCAGTTACTCGTGCCCGTGCCAGGTTGTCGAATTTTAGGGCCTCCCGAGAGGCATGTGACTCTATACTTAAGAGTATTTTCGTTTGAGGCTCACATTTCCCTACCATAGATTTTTCGGAGAGATCTTATCATTATAACATTTGCATAAGTCAATTGACCCCCACTTGTTTTACCTTCTTTGGGGGTTTCGTTTCTCAGTTCACCTAGTTAGGCCTTGTCATGAATTTGGACCCTTTTCAAGCTTTATTCACAGTCAAAATGTGTACACCATACGTGTATTTTTATCCCTCATCGACCGTTAGATTTTTAGAGGGCAACATTAAAACTAAGGATGATTGGAAAATGAAATTCTGCTATTTTCCAGCCACCGATTTGGGTATATCAACGCCTTCACATTGGAATGAGAGCATTGCCCCTCATCGCGCTACCCGTATATAGAAACAACTTAGAGTTAAGTTTAACAGAACGGGTTTGTTTGATAGCAGATTTGACCTCCGCCAGTTTTATACTCATGGTATATATGTGCTCTTACTTTTTGATTTTTTATGTTATGATTTCTGAGTGTTGATCGATTTTGTGCACCCATGTACTAACGCTTGGTGATCTTATGTGTTTTGTGCAGGCATGAGAGCACCTAAGGGCAGCAAGCGCGCTCTACTATTCCTCCATCTCCTCACGCCCCACTTAGACATGAAGATGTGGCCGGTCAGTCGGGCCCTTCTCACATTGCCCCGAAGGACATTCCCGGGGTTCTCTCTCCCCTGGATTTTGCCCAGACTGATCGGGTGCCATGTACGCTGGATTTCAATTCCTTTATGGCAGATTTGGGTTCTAAGGGTGTTTGGTCCCAGAGGGTGGCGACAATGCTACTGGGATTCTGCCCATTTGTCTCATCGGGCCATTCGTGGTAAGGGAGTGGCCCCTCCCGACAAGCACGTGCCCTCATATTCTTTCTCTCTACGCCAGCTCCCGTGGCGAAGTGTGCTCGTGGTTGTTCCCCGTGGAGCTCTAGTTCCACTAGACCAGGCATTGGTTTGTTCAACTCTGGGGCGAACTTGGATCCCAACGTCAATTCCTTTTGGGATACTACTGAACCTGTGACTCCTTGGTCTATGATGAGGATGATTGTGACGGATTATGATGCTATGCGCTTATCATCCCTCCCGGTGGAGCGTCTCGATCAGGAGATTTGCACCGACGCTGGTCGGGTGAGTATTTTGCCCGCATTCTTATCTAGAAGTTACATGCTTGCTTATCTAAGGTTCTCATCCAATTTTCCCTTTTTGTCAAGCGGTCCAATTATCACACTGTCTCCGTCTCAACTGTGAGAAGACGAAGAAAGAACAACGAGAGTATTTCCAGCAGAACGATAAGCTTCTTTCAAGGTTCTGGGGAGCTAAAAATGTTGTTGACCACTGGGAGGAGAAGTATAAGGAGGCTAAGAAGACGCTTGAGGTGGAGAAGTCCGACGATAGCCACTTCCTCGGCTCGGATATGGGAAAAAAGACTTTATGTGATGCCAAGAAGTCGGCGGTGGACAAGTTTCGCAAGAGTGCCGCCTTTATTGAGGAGTGCAATCAGCGGGCGTATAAGATCGTTCGGGGCTTTATGACTAAGACAGTGCATAAGATCTTTGTTTGCCTTGGTACCTTGCCATTTCATGAGTCTTGGCTTTGGTAATCTGTTATTTTTTCTTTATTTTTATGGTTTTGGTTTTTTCATCGCCGGTGGTTTTTTTATAAAAGTTGGCCATTAGCCGTTTCTCCACACCTCGTGCCCCCTACACCTTAATGTGTTAGTCAAATTCAGGAGTAAGTGACCCTAGTAAGTGTTCATGGTGAGAGCTATACGCTTGTTTCTAGGCTTAAACAACCACTGGTGTTATTCACTCAAGAAGTGCACCACGACCCTTGTCATGATGGCAGGAAGTGAATGATTTCCTTAGTTTTAGTTATGTGAGGTGATAATTCACCTTCGCCATATCAATATGAATGAGTGGCGTGGTTTGTGATTGCCATTTACGAAGCTTGTTCGCCTCTCATTTGTTTATTTTTGTATAATCTCATTCTAGAATCTCAATGGAAGTGGGAGACCTTTTGTAGATCCTCAGCCTCTCTCGATATTACTGAAGGGATTATGGGGTGGCCCATCCTCATACGAGTCTTTGACAGCTCGGGGGATTTTAATGGTGCCACCCACATTGATCTCGAGTGGTTGTTTCCTGACTGAGCGAGCAAATTGTTTAAGTATTGAGGGCGCGATAGGCACTCAAGTAAATGGTTGGCCAGTGGTCAACGACACCAAATGTTAACAGCAGTTATCAGGATCATATATCTAGTAGCCCAGATAAACTAAGTAATGGACTTCTTGAAATAGCCTTAGTCGGAAGCGGTGATTCCAAGGTGGCAATACTCTTCCCATTCATCATGCTAGCATACTATCATGCGAAGAATAAAATAGCATACTTAATGAAAAAAGGGTGCTTTTCAACACTTCAATAAAATATCCAATCACTTATGCTAGAAAGATATAAGGAGATGCACATAGGCACCTCAAAACTATAATGTACGTGGGTGCACTTAGACACCTCAAAACTTAACGTAAGAATAATCGCAACACTTGGATCATGGCCAACATGATATTGTCCAGAAATTGAATTAGGAAATATATTAGAGTTTTTAACTTGTTACCTTCTGATGCCTCACGGGGCTCACTGCTTAGTCGGATCCAGGGAGTCATTCCCCGTGGCAGTCACCTTGCTAGCGAGCTCCACTGCCGGCATGCTGCTGCCTAGAGGTGACCGTTGAGCTATTTTGGCCTTGCCTCCCAAGCGAGCCCTCGCAGCGAAATTATGTTGATAGCGATTTGCTTCTCTTTGTCAGTGGGATCTTTGTCATCATACTTCCTTTTCGGTTTCTTTAACGCGCTTGCGTAACACTCTCCGCCGACTTTAATATCTCCGACAGCTTCTCCAATTCCCACGGAAGTGGGAAACTTGACCTTTAAGTGGTAGGTTGAAATCACTGCTTGGAACAAGTTTAAGCTCAGCCTTCCCAAGATAATATTATAGGTGGAGAGGGCTTTGACCACTAACAACTTGACCATCTTCGTGGATCGAGCATGGTATGTGCCTAGTGAAATGGGGAGAGATACTTTCCCCAATGCTTCCACTGTTTCCCCCGTGAACCCGGTAAAGGGGGTGTTGACGGGATGAAGCTGAGAGTTGTCTACCCCTAGCTGAGTGAAGGCATTGTAAAATATTATGTCTGCTGAGCTCCTGCTGTCAACTAGCACTTTTTTCACCCAGAAGTTCGAGATGGTTGCTGAAATTACCAATGCATCACTCATTAGTGGGATGCCTTCTCCCAAATCTTGCTACCCGAACTCAATGGTTTGACGGTTGGGCTCTATCTGATTAACTTGCCCCCATGGGGCAAGCTTAGTGCGTACAGCCTTGTTGCTGCTCTTAATGAGGCCTTCCTTACGTTTGCCGAATCTCCTCCTGTCGGGCCTCCCAAGATAACCCCTATGATTCCATTCACTGAGGGGCTATCCATCTCTGAGTCCGCTGCCGAAGGGTTGTTTTTGCTTCCATCTCTACCCCTCGATCTCTGGGGTGTCTGAACAGCTACATCAGATGGGGCAACTACATCTTGTAGGTAGTCCCTTTTGATCAGCTTCTCTATTTCAATCTGCAAGTGATGGCACTCTTCGGTTGTATGGCCTTTGTCCCTATAAAACCTACAGTATTTTTTGGATTTAAGGCGGCTTGGGCTATCCCTCATCTTCTTGGGGCCATGAGACTATTCCTTGTTGCTCAGCGATATCCAGGACTTGTTCCCTTGATAGGGTAAGCGGAGTGTACTAGCAAACCCCGATGGGAGCATAGGTTTTCTCTCTTTGGTGCGTCTTGTCATCGTCTCTAACTTTCCTCTTATTGCCACCGCCATCATTCTTGAGTGGACCAACAGTCTCTTCAATTCTTATATACTTCTCTGCTCTAGCCAACAACTCTTCCATAATTGATGGGGGCTTCCCGACTATCGATTCTTTGAACCTGCTATTGCGTAGGTTCCTTTGCATAATTCCTGATAGCAGCTCATGGTTTATATGCGGTACATCTGACACCGCGTTGGAGAAACACTGCACATACTCCCTCAGGGATTCACCATCCTTTTGAACCACCGTGAACAAGAAGGAGGCCGTCTTAGGGTACTTTTTGTTCATGGAGAAGTGATTGAGAAAACGCCTCGTTAGCTACTCAAAGCCGGTGATGGTACCGGCGAGCAGTCGATTAAACCAACTAAGCGCCCTTCCCGAAAGGGTGGTTCTAAAGATCTTACAGTAGGCTGCGTCGCTGACATCGTACATATCGGCCTTAGCGTTGAACTTATCAACGTGTTCCTAGGGGTCACCAGATCTCATACTCACTCAGATGGGGTATTTTAAGCCCCGAAGGCAACGACTCTGCGGGGGAGCCACAACTAGTGGTACCAGTTACATATCTTTATATAACGCCCGTGGTTTACTGAGCTCTCAACAGGGCGAGGGGCGCGCCTGCGACGACCTTCTTGCCTGGGTAAGGCCTCCTCGGGGGTCAAAAAAACTTGACCTCGGCGTGGGGCCTTGGGAGGCATTGGCCTTCTGTCTCTGCCTCTTAGCGGCCTCTCATGGGGTAAGACCACACTATTCTCCTCTTTTTCTCTCGCTGCCCCATTCACAGGGGAGTTGGATCGCCTTGATCCAATCCCATCGGGGGTCAAGGATTCCTGACCTCGGCGGGGAGATTGGTTTGGCGCTCCTCGGTGTGGGCGACTCTTCTCTCGGGGCTCTGAATCCCTACGACCAGATGGAGGGGGTGGATCTTGCGGCCCCTTCTCCTAAGGTTGGGGAGCCTCATGATGGTTTCTCACATAGGGGTTTTGCCCCCTGCTAGCTAATGCTCGCGATGGATGTGTCTGGGCTTATTACCGAACCGCCCTCGCAGCTGCACGCACAGAGGCATCTTCAACTAGAGCAAGTAAAGCCTCTTGGGTGATCTCGAACACCCTGGAAATAGGGGGTGGGATCACCGCTGGTATTACAAGCGGCATTTCTTGCTCGTTCGTCGGGGGTGGAGCAGCGGGATTCTCACCGTTGGCCGATCCGTTAGGAGGATTCTCACCGTTGGCCGATCCGTTAGGAGGATTTTCTCCACCCACTTGTATGTTTGGCCGATCCTCAGATGTTTGATTCAGAACTTCATTGATCCCAGCCGGCTGATCGTTGTTAGTCATCCTGTCCCCAGTAGTATGTGCTTGCAACCTTATTTGCATGCTCAGTGGCTGGAACGGTGTTCCCACAGACGGCGTCAATCTGATGATGGTAAAATTCGTCAGATAGTGAATGTCATGTGATTGACCACGTGGGGTGAAGGAATCGTTCCAACACACGACAAACTAGGTTTGGGGTTGGTGAATTTATAAACTGCACTCGGCGTAGCGAGCTGCCTACATACCCGAAGTGATGGAATCGAGTCTGTTCATAGTTCGTTATTGGAATTACTCTCAGTTCTAGCCAGTGAATTTTTCTGGAGAGAGTAGATAATGAGCTTTTCTCAGCTCCTTTGAGGTATTCATAGGGAGCTGGTAGTGGACTATAGGCCGTGGGCTCTACTTCATCAGTAGCCCATTAGGCTTAATAATATCGCCAATAGACTAATAAAATAGCCCGTCAAGCCCTTTTGGGCTTGACTAGCAGATTACCCACGGACTTTGACCTGCGGGAGACGCCTGGCCCGAGCCAGTGACATGTTAAGTTACCTTAATGCCTTAGACATTTTTGGCACACATCATATGCATACTTTACGTATTTTCGTATTTCATATTATATGTGACGAACAGTACTCTACTTTTGGAAATTTTATTTAAAACTTGAAAATTATATTAAAATGATTGTAATTATTTATTGAATATTGTACAGTTAAAAAAATATGAACACTAGAAATTTAACAAAATATTTATTATAGTCAACTAGAGACTCCAAAAAAAAAGAATTTATAGATACCTTGTAAACAGGACCAAAACCACCTTCTCCTATCTTGTTTGCAGCATCAAAGTTGTTAGTAGCAACTCGAATTTGTTTCAAAGTAAAAGCGACGGTTTGAAATTCTAGACCTTCAAAATCTGCGCATGTAATGAATATAGTTAGCTAACGTGCCGGTCTTTTTTTTATCTTCTTTTTTCGGTTTCAAAAATTGAGAATATCACCTTTTCCGGCTCGTTTTTTGCTTCTTAAAAGACCTTTCCACCAAAGAATTCCCAATATTAAGAAAATAACAGAGACTGCAACAACTGCGCCTACTATGTAAGGAGTTACATTCTTCTTATTACCATCTGAACAAACTTTGAAATCTGCACAAAGAAACAGATAAACAGATAAAGTTATGTAAAAGAAGAAGATTTGAGAGAATATATATTAGCTCGATTATACTTTATCACAGGAGTCTCACTTGGATTGACCGAAATAGCTGATATAAGAGAACCATAATCTCCTCTATTAGGAATTCGTGTAGTCCCTTTACTAGCCCAGTAGAAACGGATCTCCAAGGTACCGTCATGCACTGTGGCATTGAAATATCTTATTACGGGCCTTTGAGCTCCACGAGCCTCGTCTTCAATGTTAAAATCTTTCCACACTAAGTTTTCCTGAAAAAGAATGAATCAAGCGCTAGGACTGGAAGTACAATCAACACACAAGAGACAGGATCTATATGGTTCGATGAATAATCTCTTCATTCACGGCCAACGTAGAGATTATTATTATTTCAGAATTACAAAGAACATTAAACATGCTCAATCTAGTTATAACTGGAAGCAGTCCCATAACCAACCGTATTGGTGGCAAAATTGGGTTCTGTAAATTAATACCACTTGCAATTTAGGGACATTAACCATTGAAAACTTGCAAATTGAAGACAAATTTGACCATAAAATTCCAATTTGGCCGGAATTGGCATGTGACCCTTCAGAATTGGGGGCTTTCAATTGTTCGGCCAATTTTTGCTTAGGTGGACTTTCAACTTGCCAACATGGATAAAAATATCAAGTGTCAAATCCCCAAATGCAAGAGGAAAATTGCATAAAAATCATAAAAGTTGCAATTTTTCCGACTGTAAAATGACCATAATACCCTTCTACGGAATTCAGCTCCGGAGCTACCGTGCCAAAACCCCTATCCATTGAGAAGGATCCTTCTTTTAATACTTCATTGTTATCAAACTTCACAGTCTCATCAGAAACAGGATTGGAAAAAGTATTACAAGTCACTTGTAGATATATTGAGTTTCATGCACATATAGAAACAACAAACCTGGATGTATATATCAAACAGTCGCCTGCCAAGACTGTTATATGTTCCATCATTTGTGAAAAGTATTTCAGCAAAGTGGAGGCTCACATTGTAACTCCCATTCTCCAGGCAATAATGATAATATGTAAGTGAAATAGGACTCAGGCGCGCTGAACTGTACAAGCCAGAGAGATTTGTCGTTGTTGCAATTTCGATAAAACGTGAATTTCGGTAATTAGTATCGTGGAGGAAGTCTCCAGTGCTCGTAAATCCCCAATAATTATTACTTAAATATCCTCCAGGATCACCTCGCTTGTCTCCTTCATAAATAACTCTTCTGTGTCTCTCTTTGATAGTCAAATCATTTCCACCACAATTAACATGTAAAGAACATTTATCTGCCATAGCCAAAAAAACATTCTTGATACAAATTATATCAATTAAAGTTTGCACAAAATATATAAATATGATTGGATAGCTTTAAATTATTAATCTCTCCATTTGAGAAAAGTAAAATGAGTCAAAAACATCTTTTGCTGACTGAAAGACACAAAAAGCAGCACTAATATAGAATTAATTAGGGTTAATTACAGACACCCCCTGCGTGAGACCCTAATTATGAAAAAACACCAATAATTATTATTCTTCCCGAGCATATTACAATTTCATTCCTGTTTTTCGAGTTATGAGGATTAGGTGTTCTGGTAATTTGCAAAACTTTAAGAGGTTCGTGGTAATCACTGGTAATCACCCAATCAGTGACGGGATGTTTATGTAATTATCCCAATTAATTATTTTCAGTTTACAAAGATACTTCGACTTAATTTGTAAAACGAAGACAACATTAGCATACTTACATCTTGGACACACTACATCCCTCGAACAAGGAAGGATTCGCTGTCTGTTGAAGGCAAGCATATGAGTTATTGGCATCAAAGGTGAACTTTAGGTATATTAGTAATAATCATATTAAGTTTTCTACTAAGAACAAAATGCATCTTACAATGTGTTCCCTGTCAATGAGCCTTTGAACAAGCTTACGTCTCGGTTTCTACAACACGAGAAATGGCAACAAACAAGTTAAACATCACACTATTGAAAGTTGCAGAATATTGTAGAGAAAATACATAATGGATATTCTAACATGTTTGGTCGACAAGCAGGTTCATCAGGGCCTCGCAAAGTAAAATTGTTGTAAGAAAGATCTCTGCACGGAATCAGTAAAGCTTGATGTCATTATATGAATTATTTACATATTATGACAATATTTAGAAAGTCTCTTTTTTTCCCCTTTTTTGGAGCTTTTCATTTAATTTGGGAACCGAGAAAAACAAAATGTTGAGTAAATAAAATGGATATAAAACATACATGTTGCTTTCATCCTTCAAGATAGTATAAGGTATGCTTCCACTCAGCATGTTTCCAGTCAACAACCTATTTAAGGAAATATTGCGGTCAAAATTAAGATTCGTTCCGATTGAAAAACACGGGAACCTTAAGAAAGAACTTTAGAAGTTTAAGGAGAAAATTAAGTAAGAGCTCAAATTCACTTGTTATCAAAAATACTATATTCCGAAAGGCAATGGAAACCAACCAAATGAAGTAGAATAATGAAATTTTGCACTTACACAGTTTTTAGATTTCTTGCAATGTCATTTGGAATCTGTCCCACTAATTTGTTGAAACTTACGCCCCTGTAATTAGCATAAAATGTAATCTAGTCAATAAGGAAATAGAAAGCCAATTTTTTTTAATCGAAACATGCATATTCTCTTATCCAAAATTCATAAATTTGAACACACTCAGAGTTAAAATAAATAATAAAAAAAAATTAATTGATTTTCATTTCTAATCAGATGAAACACTGCGAAAATAAAAGAACCGAACTAGTAAAATGTTTCATTATTGATTATGGATTGATTACTCACAGCATTTGAAGAAGTCGAAGTCTCCAAATATATGCAGGGATTTCTCCCGAAATGTTACAGTTCCTCAGCTTCCTATATACAAAAACGAATAGTCTTAGACTCTTAGTAGCTTATAGAACACAAATAAAACCATGAAGCTTTTCATGATGAAGTATTATTAAGCGCACAATAGTACTAGGCCTGTCGCGCTCCTTAGCACTGGAAATTCCTGAGAAGGTCCTCTTAAATCACTTATTCTCCTGTCCATCAGTCAATAATTTTTCAACAATTAAAAAATTCAGAAATAGCAAAAGGGAAAGTAAAATACTACCCGAACTTATGAATGATGTATACTCACAAGTCAGTTAATGCACTCAGAAGAGATATGTTCGAGGGAATGGGGCCCTCCAGTCCACTTGCTTGCATTTCTCTTCATTAAGCATTTCAAGCAGTCAATAATTGAACAAACATTCAAAGAGACTTATATATATAAATTCGACGTTTTAGGATAAATAACTATCTTACATCGTTGCAACTTGATTCCAGTTCTGAATAAAGTCTGGGATTCTTCCACTTAACCTGTTATCATTTATCCTACTGCAATTCAAAAGACGAATAGGTGAACAAACAAAAAAAGATACAACACATGAAGTAAAGGAAGATAGTATGTATGCTTACAAATCATTTAAATTAATTAAGTTTGAAAATGATGTTGGCAATTGCCCCGTTAAGCGGTTGGAGGACAGAATCCTGTTACATTGGAGCACACGAAAATTGTCGGTTATCATCTTATGCATTATATATTTCTTATTAAAATTAGAATTATATGGTTATTTGGCTCATTAGAGATATGAATCTTACAGAGTTTTCAAGTTTATCAACCTTCCAATGTCGGACGGAATAGGCTCTGAAAAATTGTTTGCTTCAAGGTTCCTGTCAAATTTCATCAATCAATAAGATGAGCTAATAGATTCTGTTTTAAAGAAAAGGTAAATTACATTGACACCCCTGCGTGAGACCCTAATAATAAAAAACTCCTCAAAATTTGAGAAATTACCACAATTTCCCATGTCATTAAAAGAATATTACAATTTCACCCATGGATTTTTTATATTATAATTTCTCCCCTTATTTTTCGAGTTGTCAAGATCTCGCAAGGGGTGTTTGGTAATTTGCAATGCCCCATGGCGCTCGTGGTATTACCCAATAAATGAAGGTAGTGTGTTTGTAATATCCCTAAAAATGACAAACACATGGAAATATATAAGAATGATAACAGCATTGGAAGAAAATGAAGACCTACAAATATGTGAGGCTAGTGATATTTCCCAATTCCCTCGGTATTTCCCCTGATAAGCGGTTTACAAGAACAGAGCTGCATAAAAAGTTCTGGCATTATTGCTAAAGAACTAACGAAAATTGATGTATTGCGTATTACTTGCAACTTGCAAGTCACAAGTATAAGATGAAGCATACATAGAATTCAATTGTGTCGAAGACCATTGTCTTGGGATTGTACCACTGAGGAGGTTGTAGGCAAAATCACTGAAAATAAACAAAAAAAAAAATCATCAAATTGGGTAAATGAGTTTGCCCATATGCATAAATTACTAAATTTAAAGGCGTGAATATATTCTTACACTTCTTGAAGATAAGGATGTTGAAAAATGGCTCATTTCAAAGTTGAGCAATATCCCACATTGGAAATTGGTTGTAAAGAGTGGTCTCTTTACACTATAAAAAGAGACCATCTATTTACATTAGAAAATATCCCAAATTGTCTAAGTCTTTTAGCAATTTCTTCTTTCTTCCTCTATAGTTTGTAATAGTTTCACTTTAGTCCTTTAGTGAAATATTTTGGTGGGGTCCGAGGACGTAGGCTAAATTAGCCGAACCTCGTTAAATTTGGTGTTCTTTATTTTGTGCTATTCTTCAAGTAGCCATTGTTAGTTATAGTTGTAGTGTTATATTGTGCTATTAAATTCGTCTAGTTAATTCTGTCTAGGAGGTTGGGTTTTAAGCGCGACCGTTGTGACGCCTCCAATCTTTCCTGGGAATTAAATCTAGTGTGGTTTTCTAGTATAATATTTCCCTCGCTATTTCTATATTTGGTGGAATATGACTCTGAGTTCCACAACAAAGGAAGCCTCACAATATCAGGTGGAAGAATTCCAGGAAGATTATGACTCTTGAGCACACTGCGATAAATTGGATAAATGTTGTGCATTTTTCATGAGCACTAAGAACATTTAAATGAATAAAATGATCAGAAAAGCGAATTATTACATTTTTGTAACATGGCAGACAGTACTGTTGTTATAGTTGCAATTACATTCAACATAACCCTCAGAGGCACTTGGAGGCGTAGGCGAGACCCCGACCATCTCAACTTCACATAACTCAGCATTGAATCTCCAGTATCTTGAACCCATATCATTGGCGATTTGTTGGAGAACTTCCACTAAGGACAACACAAAAAAAAATTAACAAAATTAATCTCTCACAACATGAAATAAGTTCTACAAGGCAACTGCACAAAAGTTGACAATCCAGCTCATAGAGCTTCATAATCGATTGGGGAACGACGAACGTATACAAGATTTCGCACATTTATTAACACTAATTAAAACATTACTAATCGAGCTAATGAATTTGAATAAACTGAATCCGAACCCCTTTCTATCACTTCAGCCAACAACCATTTGGTTAAACGACATCTGTCTTAATAGCGAGAGGTGGTCAAGTGTTCAATCGCCCACCCGTTCCATCGTTGTAAAAGAAAAGTAAAAAAAGAGCTCCTTCCTATCATTTTTAAGGCCTTATACACTCAGTTATATTAATAATTATTTCAGAGGAGTTATATCCATTTATTGTAAGTTGATTGTATAAATTCATCAAACTGGCATGACTAAACACAATTACACAAAGTTATTGCTTTCCTAATTCTCCCACATCCTCAATCCACCAAAAAAACAACATAAATACAGATTAAAACTAATCAAGATGATAAAATGCTAGCTAGTTATCCTACTAAAACAATCTAAATTTCGAGATTTCGCTCAATTTTGCTTCAAGCAAATCAAAAAAAGAAGAAGTTATAACTAATTTTTTTAATTCAAGATGAAGGGATAGCTACGTATGTAGCCCGACAAACTCAGGTTGATAGTTATAATCTAAAAGATTTTGGGTAAAATAATAGATACAAAAATCATTAGCTTACCTTCTTCTTGCGGAACCACCTGGGACTCAGACAAATTCAACACACACAAACAAAACACTGCAAGAATCCACGAAACGACAGCGTTTCCGAGCAACATCCTTAAACATCAAAATTGAAGTAATTTACATGTATAAAATTAGTTATAGACCAAGAATTAGTTATATATGAAGTGTGCGCAGAATTGAGTTGGTTTAAAGAGAAACAGTAACAAACAGTGCTGAAAAAGACAAGAAAATGTTCCAATCTTTGAATGAAGGATTCCATACTAGTCGTCATTTCATTCTATCTGGAAATTTATTCCAATTGGACCAATATTGAATTTTCGATTCCGGAGGAATTCTCTACTGGGTAGCTTATGATACGTGTTTGATTAGACAAGGAAGTTTTGCTTCACTTTTCGACGTACGTACACCTGATGTGGGGTAATTATTCTATGCATGAATTATTTGTAGATGTCTCTCCTAGAGATAGTATATAATACGTCTGTCTACAGGAAATCATTCAACTTGATTTAATATAATTTTTTTTAATATATAGTATAGTCGTGTTTCTTTTACGTTTTACTACACCTAAGAAATAGACCAATCATTAGTTGTTTTAACTTAACTTAATAATAAGGTCTCAATATTATTTCTTATTTGAGTTATTTCTCATTTTTTTTAATATTTCTCATTTTTTTTAAAAAAAATAAGAGAATTTATTTCTAAAGAGTGTTAGTGTATGTCAGTGTATATCTAAATTCTATCCAGTCCTGGCCCATTTGTATAGCCCGTGACCCTTATATCTTTAGATATATATTTGTGTTGTATTATGCAATTAATTCATTCAAGACATTACACAATGTACAAATATACATTCTCCTTTTCTGGCAAACCATACTTGGATCCTGGTTCCATCACATCCTTCTCAGAATCTTGTTGGTTCCAAATGGGTGTACAGAGTGAAATTGAAACCTGACGGTTCAGTTGAACGGTATAAGGCTCGCCTAGTTGCTCATGGGTTTAAGCAGCAGGCTGGGATTGATTTCGGTGAGACTTTCAGTCCCGTGGTGAAACCAGCTACAATCAGGACTGTTCTTTCTATTGTTGTCTCTCGTCATTGGATCATTCGACAGTTGGATGTGAAAAATGTCTTTCTTCATGGTGACCTCATTGAGACAGTTTACATGGCCCAGCCTCATGGTTTTGTACATCCTCGGTATCCTACACATGTTTTTCAGTTGCGAAAAGCTCTATATGGTCTGAAACAAGCACCCCGGGCTTGGTTTCAGAAATTTGGTTCGTATCTTCTTCGTCTTGGCTTTGCTTGCAGTAAGGCTGACATGTCGATGTTTGTTTTTCGCTCTGGCTCAGTGATATTGGTTCTCTTATTATACGTGGATGATATTATTCTTACCGGGAATGACTCACGGGTTATTACTACTTTGATTTCTCGTCTATCTCAAGAGTTTGCTATGAAGGACTTGGGTGATCTTCACTATTTTTGGGGGTATTCATGCCACTCGGGATTGGCACGCTCTTTTTCTTTCGCAGAAGAAATATGCAACTGATCTCCTTCAGCATTTTCACATGATGGATGTGAAAACTGTTGCATCTCCTCTTTCTGCGAAATCCACTCCGTCAGCTGTTGAGGGGGATCTATTCTCTGATCTGACTATGTATCGTAGTATTGTTGGCGGTTTGCAGTATCTTACTTACACCCGACCTGATATTGCCTTCTCTGTGAGTCAGACTGTGACATTGGTCAGTCAGTTTATGCATGCTCCTCGCACAGTTCATTATCAGATGGTCAAGCGTATTCTTCGCTACCTTCCCGGTACCCTTAACTTTGCTCTTCTTCTTCGACCTTCCACATTAGACTCTCTGACAGTATTTGCTGATTCTGACTGGGCTGGCTGTCCGGATAGTTCGTCGTTCCACTACTGGCTACGTTGTGTGTCTTGGTAATAATCTTATTTCCTGGTTTGCCAAGAAACAAGCTACTGTATCTCGTTAGAGCACGAAATCTGAGTATCGATCTATTGCCGAGACATGTTGGATTTGATATATTCTTCGAGACCTTGGTGTCTTCTTGCCTCGTCCGGTCACCGTTTGCTGTGATAATATTAGTGTCATCTACTTGGTCCTAAATCCAATGTTCCATGTTCATACGAAGCACATTGAGATTGACTATCATTTTGTTCGGGAGAAAGTTGCCGCTGGTGATGTTTTGGTGAAATATGTTCCTACTACTGACCAAATTGCTGATATATTCACCAAAGCTCTTCCACCTACTAAGTTCTCTCAGTTACGGACCAATCTTCCCGTTGGTCCCACTGCTCAGATTGCGGGGGGGTGTTAGTGTATGTTAGTGTATATCTAAATTGTATCTAGTCTTGGCCCATTTGTATAACCCGTAGCCCTTTTATCTTTAGATATATATATTTGTGTTGTATTATGTAATTAATTCATTCAAGACATTACACAATATACAAATATACATTCACCTCTTCAAATTCTATCAAAGAGGAGAGATATGATGGAGTAAGTGTATTTGGATGAGTTTTTTCAAAAGAAAAAAAAGTGTAATGATTAGATGTAATATGATGTCTTTTTTCCTAAGAAGATTTTTTTTTTTTTTTTTTTGGGAAATTGCTATGGATGAATTTTTATTTTCTAAGAAAATTTAGACATATTTAAGTTAGAGTAATGCTATATACCACCGATTTTTCACCTCTCAATGATTTAAAAAGTATTAATGTATTAAATTCAGCAAAGTCAATCAAAAATATTCAAATTGGATCCAAAAGTATTCAAAGTGGTATATAGTATTAATCAATTAAACTCATATATTAAGGCATCCAAAAATATTCAAATGGATCTTATTTTGTATCTTGCGTTATTTTGACTCAAAATATGTAATTATGTTGATGATTATGTTAGTCTATAAGTTGGTGTGTTAATGAAAATTTCTATTGTTGATATGAATAGTGTAACTGTGTAAGTAAAGTACGTTAGCTAACGAAACTAATAATTAATTTTATAAGTGTGGATGAGCTTACATTACATAGATAGCATTTTGTTTTCTTATGTTGATCTTTTGCATAATGTAATTGATGTGAGAAATAATGTGTGACAACCTTTACAAATTGTAAAAAGAAAAGTAAACACATGGCATAAAGTCTTGGCATGACTTATGACTATAAGTTATTGACTAGTCCTAGTGGCATTTTAATGTGAATTCACACTTAGAATTGTCGAACATACTTTGTTGAAATTTCACACTTAGAATTTTTTTTTTTTTTTGGAATATATTTTTCGTATTTGGTATGGAAGAAAATTCTATAAACTTTATATTGAGTTTTTCGAACATAACCTATGTGTTTATTAGATACATCAGAGGAGAGAAAATCACTCTCTTATAATATTGATCAACCACATGATAAATATAAATTTGCATTGGAATTTAATAAAATGTTGAACTTAGCCTAATATATATATATATATATATATTTCTTTGTCAATTTCGTAACACAGTAACACAACACAATTCGAATAATTTCCACAGTTTGGGTTAGTGGTAAGAATCCAATGTTACTCCTTGGCCGTCTCATTTCGATCTCATAGAAGCTATATTAGAAAGATCTTTTTGTAATTAAACGTGGTCCGACTTAATTGAACTACTTAGGTTGCGTCTGGTTCTTGAATTTGTTAAGGAAAACATTATGAGAATTGAAAAATACTTCTTTCACTTCAAATAATAGTAATTTGTTCTTTATTTTGTACTTTCACTTCAAATAATAGTATCTTGTTCTTTATTTTGTACCTACATAATATTGCAGGAATTGACGTACTTGCATGAGCTTTGAAAAATGAGGTTTCAGAGGAAAACGGACACGTATATGAAAAAATTCTTGTATGAAATGGGATTGGATATTAAATAAACAAATGATGTCATATCAACAATGAGGTGATCTCTACGTGTTAATATGGTAGTGTTCGAACTTTTAGGTGTAGGGTATTTGCCCTTTTGAATGCAATGTAGTGAAATTACTTATCAAAAAAATGAAAAAATCTAGCACATATAAGGATCTTTGAGTAATTCTATGCCAGGTTAAATTTAATGATTTAAGTGTGTATTATATATTTATATTTTTTCACATAAGTGTGAGTCCAATATCCGAATGTATATTATATGTTTATCTTTTTCTACAGAAATTTGTGTGGATATCACACACGATACAACTTATCAACGGTATGACCCTTGAACTAAGTCTAGCATTTGAACCACTACAACAAAAAGTAATATTTATGACAAAATTTGAAGTGACAATGTTAAAATTGTCACTAGATGTACATAATGAGTGACAATAATTTTTGCTTTGTCACAATAAGAATTTTTAGTGACAAGAGTTTCTTTAAATTTGTCACTCTTGACAATTAGTGACACATGTATAGTGACAATTTAGTGACAATACAAATAGAGTGACAACTATAATTGTTGTCACTAAGTTGTCACAAAAAGTGTGTCACTAATTGTCCATAGTGACAACAATTTCCTTGTCACTAATTATCAAGAGTGGCAACTTTTATACAATTTTTGTCACTATTAAACATGTGAAACATATTTTAGTGACAAAACAAACAATTGATAATTAGTGACAACTTTGACATTGTCACTTAGCATTTTTGTTACCAATGTTATATTTTTTTGTAATGAACTAGGTCTAGCATAGATTATGTCAGGATTTTTGTGCATGGACACTATTGCCTCAATTATTGGTGCTTAGTAGCTACATCAAGGGTGATATTTGGTGGATCCGGGAATCCAACTCCCGACAATATCCACTACACAAAATGTTAAAACATAATAAAATATATATTATATTTTGATGGACCTCCCACATATTTTAACACTGTTTGTAGTGAATATTTGTCATGGGGTGGACTCCCTGTTGAAGATATTATGGTGGGCTTGTTAATTCAGTCCAATTATGTATTGGTGACCCTTTTTTACATAAACGTACTTGGCCCAATATATTTCAGCTCGTTCAACTTGTAAGGATCAAGCCGTGTTTGACCGACACTTCAGGGGCTTATTTGCAAATCTTGTGATGAAAGGAAAAGTCCTGCTGCAGCCTACAACGAATACATTACATTCTTCATAAATTTCTCTCTCTAAAAAAGAAGCAGACATTCTACCATCTCTCTTTCACGTTACGGCTTTTTCGTTCTTCATTCTCTAGCAACATATTTGTGTGCAAAATCTCTTGTTGTTCTTGTAATTTAGCAAAGTCACAGTTTAGAGTGTATAACGCTTATTTAGATATTGTTCTTGTAATGGTTAGGGTTTAAGTTTTTTCCCTTTCTTCTTTCTTGTAATATTTTGAGATTATTTTTTAATAAAATGTATCATTTTCGGATCCACCAAATATTACCCCCAACAAAAAGCATTTTTAACAAATGTTCAAGTCTTGTCGGCCGCTTTGAACAATATATGTCTAATTGTCAATGTTAGTGTAAGAGTGAAAAGTCCCCTCCCCATTTTATACAGATTTTATAATCATCAATCTTGACTAATTTTATATTTTAAATTTTAGACGAAGGGATACTCTGATCTGATAAATTCAGATTGATAATTTTTAATTTTGGATCACATAGACCCTATAAAATTGCAAATAAGGAGAGAAAACTCAAAAATTATGATAGCTTGGGATTGAATGAGACCGAAAGTTGATACTATTATGCTAACAAGTTTTGGATAATCTTGATGTATTTGAATAATAGTCGATCATCTCCTACACTAATAAAATTTTCAATCTAAATGCAAACTATATTAATTCATGAATTTAATATATTTTAAACATGTCAAAAGGTGGTGGATAGGATACATACCTGAATACTTATCTTGTAATAATAACTTTTTCTTCAAGTAAAAAAAAAAAATCATTTTTTTACTTCAAAGATGATATGACACTACTAATCAGCACACTTTCCTTTATTATGTAAAGGCGCAATCTGATTACGCGACTTTATCTCTCAACAGCACGATTATTAGGAGAGTTTAAAATTCACAAACCTAATTCTTCACGCTCTGATTTTGTCTCGACAGTTTATGTACAACTCCTAAAGCAAGAGGTACAGTTCCTTATATGAAGACCTGCTCTAATTTTCCCCCTTTTCAAATTCACAAATTTGTATCTATATATGCAAGTACATTCAGGCGATAAATTCCGAATGGAGGAGGCGAAATCGAGTACGCAAATCGACAATGTCGAAGAATTTCACGACGTGTTCGATGATTTTCCGTTCTATGATTGCGTAGAAGCTTTTCGCGAACCGATCGAATCCGATGGCGAAACATCGGTCACAGCCGGAAAGATTGATTCCTCTGCCGGAGATAAAGCCCTACCTCGACAGACTCTCCGCCGCCGGAGATCGTTCGCGCATCATAAATCGACCGGAGGCGACTCAGCGGCGCCGTTAAAGGTTAGCTCATCTGTAAATTTGGAGAATTACTTGAGTTCTAGAGAGAGAAGAATTAGGTTTTCTCGAAATGTTAAAGAATATGAGAAGAAATTAGGAAATTCGAAAGATTCAGCTTCTTCAGAGATTAGACGCGAATCGGAGTGTTCGAGAGGTGATTTAGGTGGAGAGAAGGATGAGAAGAATGAAGAACATTCTACTTTAACGGATTTGAATAACGATATACGTGAGGATTTAGTTAGGGATGAATCGAACGTAAGAGAACGAAACGACACAGATTCGAGTCTTCTACTAACTTTAGTTGATATAGTGATAAGGTGTATCAGCTTCCAAATTTATATGTTCGTCGGTCTTTTTACGTTTCCTGTATCGTTCGTATATTACTTGTACATGTTTGTGTTTAATCCGTTTGAGCTCTTGAGGCGCTGCAGAGAGTATTTAATCCAGAAAGCGAAAGGAATTTGGAGTTTTTTATGTGAAATTGTATCGCCATTTGTGTATGAATGGTTAAAAGAACACCAAGCAATTTGGAAACTCGGTTTGAAGTGCGGTTGGGGGTTGTTGTGGTCAGGTTATGTATGTTCTGTGTTGGTCGGATTATTGGTGACAGCTTTTGTGATGGGTGGGATACTGATAAAGGTAGTGGTGGAGGAGCCAATTAGAATGCAGAGGAGTTTGAACTTTGATTATACGGAGAAAAGTCCGGTGGCGTTTGTACCTATAATAACACCCATGGAGTTGAGCCGTGATATATATTTTGCAGAGAAGCCTGAAATTTGGAAGGCTAGTAGATCGAGAGTTATACCACCTAATCACAAGTTGAAGGTTACTGTTTCATTGACTTTACCAGAGTCTGACTACAACCAGAATCTTGGGATTTTCCAGGTATGTATTAAATGTTGTTATATGGAATTTGTATCAACTAGTGCAATTCATATGCTCTTGTTCGGAGTGTTCTCTTGATTGCATGTAATGTTTCGTCGTGAAATCACATAAAGTAGGTAGCTAGCATTAGAATATTTTTGTTATGTCCTATGTGTTTGCTTATGTAGTTGAACTTGGTTCATGGAGAAATATAATGAGCTTGCAATCCCTTCTGCAATCGAAAAACCTTAACCCAAGCCTTTTATATTCGCAGTTTTGACATGCTGTTACCTCTCATTTGACAGCGTAGTACAGCTCTCTTCGAAAGTGATGTAAATATTCTTGAAACTTCCCTGTGGTTTAAACTTGAGAGTTCCTACCGTTTTTGTCGTCTTCAGATCAATTCTTTCTAGTTGTGTTTCACAAAGGGTTATTTTGGGATTCTCGCTACCACGTCTGTCTAATTTGCATCTGCTTTTGATTTTTGCAATACTCGTATTTTTACCTACTTCACTTGCAGCTCCGCCATCTCTGAAATTTATATGCTTCAACCACTGATCGGAAGTACAAAAGCTTTTGAAATTGACTCTGTTGTTATATTATATTTTTCAAGCAATCTTTCCATGACTAGCAAACTGGATCTAGGTAAAAAAGAACATGATGGTCAGAGTGTCTCTTTTTCCAGGACCTTTTGGCAATAATTCCCATTAAGTTTAAGATATCTCAAGGCTTTATACATATTGAGAGCCTGTAAGACGTTTATTTGGATGTCATTTTGAAAATAGAGGCTTAATAGATGGTAGCTTCAGTAGAGATGAATTCATGTCAATTTGGTTGATTGCTCTCGTCTTCACTAACTAATTTTCAAGCCGTATTCATCCTCCTTTGTTCTTTTTTGAAGGTCAGAGTAGATTTTCTTACCGCCGATGGTAAAACCCTTGCAAGTTCAAGGCGTCCATGCATGTTACACTTCAGAAGTCAGCCTATCCGTCTTCTGCTCACTTTCCTTAAAGTTGCTCCTATTTTAACCGGTTATTCATCAGAAACGCAGAATTTGAAAATAAACTTTAGAGGTTTTACCGAAGGCGAAATCCCAACAGCCTACTTAAGGGTTGTTATTGAACAGCGAGCTCAATATTTACCCGGTGCTGGTATTCCTGAAATGTATGCTGCATCTCTGGCACTAGAGTCTGAACTCCCTCTGCTGAAAAAGGTGCCGTGGTTTTGGAAGAAAACATTATTTGTATGGATTAGCATGACTATATTTTCAATGGAGTTGGTTTTTGCTCTTCTATGCTGCAAACCCTTTGTTCTCCCGAAAATAAGACTGAGGGAAGCTGATAATCGAGAAGCTTTGCAGAACAATGGTCGAGGTCAAAGTTAAAAGGCCATAACTTGTATGTACTTGACAAATGCTTATAGTTTTTGTTATAATAGGTGTGTTATCGTTGTCTTCAACTCCACATTTTGTAAGTATGTCTCAACAGTCAACACTGCAAAAATGTGAAATCAAGATTGCATATATTCTTCTAATGGCTATTGACTTTGATCTCTAGTTCTATATACTGCTAGATGTTGCATTAAATTGACTCGTGTAGATTGTCGTTTAAACAATTCAAATCTCTCCCTCTCATCCCCATTAGTGTTATATAGGGTTGCAAACGAGTTGAGTTGAATAGAATAAGATATTGTCCAACTTTAAAATTTTGTGTTTGAGCTTGGTTTGATTGTCAATCAAATCGAGTTTGAACGAGCTTTCATCTAGTCGAACACATGTCGAGCTCTAGCAGCTTGATTTTGTTGCACATCTTTCATTTTCTTACTAACCGAACTCCAAAACTTTATCGAATAAAGAAATTATTCAAATTTAGTTTGGTATTGTAACAAATCGAACTCAAAGGAGGTTTTAGTCGTCGATCTTAAATCGAGTATCAATTACCTTAGTTTCTTTTTTCACCCCTAATGATATAGCTTACAATGTCAATTATTCATGCATTTCTTCTAACTTTTTAATGGGCTTTGTTTCGAACAAGGTTCAATGTGGATTAAACTTTAGAAGATCAACCAGACCTTCTTTAAGTTGGACCTACATCGGATTTGTTATATATGAATCTGGGCCCTGAAACTTCTTTAGCCTAAATTATCAGACCTGGGCTCACAAAAAGGCCCCAAAAGTGCTTTTTACTATTGACATTCAGTCAAAGGTGAATGGACTAAACTAACCCTAGGAAAATTCTAGCTCAGACCTTGTTTGACAGCACCCAAGTGTATTTTATAAAAAAAATATATTACACTTATCATATAATTGATAAATTATTTTTAAAAATACACATGAACTTGGCCGAGCCGGGAGAGGGCTAGAATTTTCCCGCCCCGCCAAAAGGATTTGAACTGTGCCAGCTGTAAACAGTACACACCCGAACCAAAATAATTACCCCGTTACACCTTTCTCTTCTTTCTACTTTTGTTTCCTTTTCCGGCCGTTCTGCTTTGTCTCCAAACCGAAAATAAATTCGACCGTTGTGCCCGAACCTAAATTCAAAAAAAAAACTCTTAAACTTGCTCATTCTACCAGCTAAAAATCGCCCTCCACGCTTAAACCCCATTACTTTCTCTCTCTTCCAATTTCTTTCTCTAATTTCAATACTCTCTCCCAAAAATGGTGTCCAAGATTGTAAAAAGAACCCCCACAAAATCCATCAAGAACAAGAGCCACAACAACCGGCGCAGCCGCAAGAAGACTCCGATCAAGAACGCCACCGCCGCCGCCTCATTGGTGGTTGCTTCCATCAACAAATCCATCTACACTTGCCACCGCCGCCTCATCAAGATCTTCACTAAACTAGCCCGAATCGCCACCCCGAAGAAAACGCCGCGCAAGAAGGGATACCAAGTACTCGAAAAAGTGCCCGCGAATCCCCCAAACGACGCCGTTGTAAGATCACTGTTTAATGACAGAATCACCCTCCCCCCATTGCTCTCCCCTGAAAAGAAGACTATATTTCTCGATTTGGACGAGACGTTGGTGCATTCGACCGCGAACTTCCCTCCCGAAAAGTACGATTTCGTGGTTAGGCCGGTGATCGAGGGCGAAAAAGTCGAGTTCTATGTTTTGAAAAGGCCATTTGTGGATGAATTCTTGAAATTTTTGAGTGAGAAGTTTGAGGTTGTGGTGTTTACCGCGGGGATTGAGGCGTACGCCTCGCTCGTGGTGGATAAGCTGGATTGGAGGAAGGTGGTATCGCATCGGCTGTACCGTGATTCGTGTAAGGAAGTCGACGGGAAGTTTGTTAAGGATTTGTCTGAGGTGGGGAGGGAGATGAACAACGTGATGATTGTGGATGATAACCCGAATTCGTATCATTATCAGCCTGATAATGCAATCCCAATTAAGCCCTTTACTGATGATCTTGGAGATGAAGAGTTGAAGAAGTTGATTAAGTTCTTTGAAGGGTGTGATTCAGTTCAGGATATGAGAGATGTTGTGAAGGGATATGAATTTGATGATCAGGAGGTGAAAATTTAGTAGTAATATTTTTTTTCCCAGAGCAAGATTGAATAGAGAATTGAACAGATTGTGTTCAATATGATTGTTCAGTTTATGTCTTGTAAGTTCATTTTGTATCTTTTTCCTTTTTCAAGTTGTCTACAAATTGTGTGAAATAAGCATATTAAGGTTCCACTGTGTAGAGATTGTTATTTTCTAATATAACACAAAGATATAACCAAATAATTCTAATAACGCCGAGATTAGTTCTTATTGAGTTTCAGGACTCTTACTTTTGATATAATTACAATTATACGAGTACTTTGGACCCTGCAATAGATCTTATTACATGAATGGTGATGCTCGTAATAAAACTAATCACCCAGAAACTCCTAGATTGCGGAGGTCATTGCTATATTTCCTAAATCGATTTTCATATTATGGAATATGGGTTTTTTGAATCCATTGTGCTTGTTCGTGTAATACATGTTTTCAATTCATGAAGTTGATTGAAGTGAAGGTTTGATTGATTGCTGAGTCCCATAGCAACGAATGGAGGGAAAATTTAATTGGAATTTTTGTTTACAATCCAAGGGGTTGTAGGAGTATCAGTGATTTAAATCAAAAGTTAGCCAACTAAGATATTTAAAATTCGTCTAAAATACGTGATCTGGAATCAGAAAATAGAGAAAATTTACGATCGTTTGACATCCGACGTACATTCCAATTACAAAAATAGTTGAACACACAAATCGAAACTACGAATCGTCAGTATTTCAAGAAAAAAGAATGAAAAGAATTTGCAAGATGGGATACAAGTAGCAATATCTGCTATATAAAAGAGCTGTAAAAGCCAACTACACGAACTATTTATACTTTTAAGTGTGATGTTTCTTTTTTGAGGGCACAAGGAAGAAAAAAGGAACAAACAGAATGAACGAAAAAACTAGTTCCTACTGTGTATTTCACCACCCACAACACTTTCCGTAATTAGAAGGATCGACACAATAAATCTTTAAGTGGCAACAGTAGCTTTAAGGAAAATGTGGATAAATCTTTTCACCCTTTTTACTTCTCTTCACCTGAAATTCACAAAAATCAAATCATTGATTAGAATGGACTGTAAAAGGGAAAATTGTTAATTTTAGTCCCCAAGTTGCATAAATAGTCCATATGATTCTTTCTTTTCTTTCTCTTTTTTTGTTCTTTTTTTTTTCCGCAATTTTGCTCGCACATGTTAAAAATAGATGGAATTTCACGGGTAACATGCACGGGTTTTAAAGCTTTTGTGAAATTTAGGCAAATTAAGCAATGGTGTTTCGTCCATCTTGGTAACAGTTGGGACTACAATGCAAAAAATACGTCTTATGGGACTAATTTTGCAAGTTTGTAGACAATGAGGCTAAAATTGCAATCAAGCCTATCGTACGGGACTAATTCTGCAATTTTACCGGCTATAAAAACACGCTGAGAGAGTAATGGGGAGCGATTTGTGTAGTACCTGGTCGTAGAATTCCCGAGGGTAAGCTCGAGATCATCAGGAACGCATTCATCGTGTATTCTCTCTCCTTCCCATGCCTTCACAAGTCCCTTACCATTACTACCAAATGCAAACTCCGCAGAAATTGCATCCGACATTGGAACATCAGCTGTTTGGTCGAACCCTGCTGCAATAGCTGGAGAGCAAGTTCCACTTTGCCCTGGGGTCCACATACGGGACCCGCCATTTGACAAAGGTTCTCTAAAACCGAATTGATTTGCTGCCACAAGACTGAATGTGGGAGAAGAATTCCCATCCTGAGGAGTTTGAACACCTGATAGCCATCCCGAGTCGGGTGGAGTTTGTAAACCGGGACTTTGAGGAGTAGAGGATGGTAAAAATGGAAAATGCTGCCCGGGCCAGACTGACCGAGTCGTTGGGTCCTCCCAGTTGCCTTGCATTCGAGGAGTTCGGGCAGTCGGAGAGCTCAGTGGAGGTGTGACCGGAGCACTTATGGAACCTCCCGGAATGTAGAGATGATGGGGAAATTTAGATGAAGCAGGAAGATTGCCTGATGATAAATTTTGTAGCCATGGGATGAGTGAGTTAGGATCAGCAGCATTATTGACATTGGTAGAATGATGGGTTGGGCTCGCTATTGAAGATGTGATGGGGCTTGGGTTGAAAGAGGCTATTGGGCTAGGTCGATATGACGTACAAGCACTCACTGCTGCTGAGCCCAAGATATCCATGCGTTCAACAGGCTTGCAACCCTGCATAAGATGGAAAAAAATGTTAAAGAGGAGACAAGAACAAAGACGTCACAAGACGGTTTTAGACACAGCCGAATGTTCTTCGGAATAATTTGATTGTGATCAGCCGAAGATTTATTTCCAAAAAACTAACAGTGAAGATACAGATTAGATGGTATCAATTATGTCTTCTATAATCGGACTTCTTAAAGATAAGCGACGGCACGAATGAGAAAGTATCTACACATTCCAAACAGACTCTAACCTTTCATATGAAAGTCAAGGTCTTAAATAGTTTGACTCCTGCCTCAAACTCTGCCTTCCAAATTAAAGCTTTCTAAACAGGAGCAAGTTTAGGATCGAAATAACTTGTAAATTCGAGCTTACTCTCCCATAAGTTTGAGGTGATAAATTAGGATTCTAGAAGACGAAAAATATTATGATGAACAAGAACCAACAGAAGCAGGTGGCGATAAGGGATACGAGACAAGGAAATGGGTCTATCAGATAGAATTCTTCTTTTGACTAGATAAATAACTCCATTTCTTGACTAGAATTACCCTCATGTCTTGATACAAAAGTGGTTGTCCTGAAAATGTAATCGTAGAATATAAATTACTTCCATCCCTATTGTTATTCTATTTCAAATATAACTCGATGTCTGCATGCGTTTAGGTATTTTGGAAAACGAATCTTAGCAAAATCCAGCCTGTGCTGACACTCAGAAAACAAGGGGTGATAGCGTCTGCCACTTGTTACATAAGTATTAAAAGGTAACAAAATATTGTATTAGTTCATTGCGAAACTTTAATTTAAGGTCTCTATGTTTCTTCTCTCATGGCTAAATTCATGTTAGGTCCACTGGAAGAGCTACAATCATGTAGCATCACCATCAAAGAGCAATCATACCTTACCCTAAAAAGTTTTAAAAGGGAGTATACATATAAGGTCAATTGCATAATAATATTGCTCCCCACTAACTGGGACACTCCTTTGAAGCCAACATCTCCATGGCATGCCCACATGATCAATAGTCTTAAGGTAAACGCTATAGCTATAATGAAGGGGACTTAAAGTGAGTTGTCAACTATGTCAAGCAAATATCAACTTAAAAGCAAAAGACACATCCCACGCTTGTATAAAGAGAGATGCAAAAGGAGACATAATTCCGGCAACATTATCACCGGAAATCCTGGTAAAAATCGCAAAGAAAAAACTCAAATTTAAACTCATAATTTACCATATTCTTTTTTCTTTTTTTTTAATTTTAGACGAAAAAGATACAATGACCTGACAAACCCGAGCCGATAATTTTCTGATAATTGTCACACCAACCCTATAAAACTCCAAAAGAATGAAAGAAAAGTGACAATTTGTGACAATATGAAATTAAACACTAGACCTTACATAAAAGTGGAAGCTGATAACATTGGAGTAACAAGCTTCGGGTATAATCTACCGTATTCATTAAGGCCAATTTGACTTTACAAACCTTATGCTAATAAGGTTATACAGCCTGTTTTGAAGCTTGTACTTCCAGATGAAGATTCTCCAACAAAATGGGTTTTTGAATTTCTCCAACATCATCGATGAAAGTACGGAAAATATAAAAAGCTGAGAGATAGATTAGATTTCAAAATGACAGGATTGCCCATCCAATCACGGAATATTCACTGCGGTTAGGCGGGGGATTGAATGGAATTGTAGGGGTATTGTTGTCTAAACATGAATCTCTGATCAGAATTCAGTGAACTGTCTGATATTTGGAGCTATGTACGAACAGAGGGGAGAGTATCCATGTGTTTGTCTGTTATACTAATAAAAAGAAAAAGGTTAAAAAACCATAACAGTGTAGAGTATTAATTTCACTGCCTACAGATGAAAATAGATTATAGAATCTTTTGAGATCCGTGCGTTTTAGGAAGTAAAAGCACATTCTCTATCGTACGTCCAGGGACTTTAAAAGTAAAATTCGAAAAATCTAGTCAGTTCGAATCCAATAATCTATCACACAGTATTGTATTGTGTGCAGGGGACATGTACAAACATAAAATTTACACTCGTATTCGTATTATTAAACTCGATCAGACATATTCGTATTATTAAACTCGATCTGACGTAGAATCGGCCCAATAAATCTCACTCCTACCGACGATAATCTTACCTCACATGCGTTGGACAATTAATTGCACTACCCTTAATTTTCTCGCAATATAAAGTAATTAAAGAATATAATGATTATTAAAACAGTTTGACACGATTCTCGGACTCCTATCATGCGCTGGATGCGTACAGCGCACTTTATCTTCAGCCTCTCGAAACAGCGAGCTAGCAAAAAGCACCCGCCGCGCCTGATCAATCTCCCCTAACGTGTCGCATACGCATCAGCGCATTATAGCACACACCACCTCACATCATCTCAGTAGTCACAAAACAAATCCTCAAAGCTTCAATCCTAACTAAAAATTCATCCAAAATTTCCAGACCTAAATCAACCGATTAAGATCTATTCCTGAGAGTTTCGATCGATCATATTCATACTATCGTGATACGTCTTAAAGTTCTAGGCCTAACACGTACCTTTCGATAAGTCGTGCCATCTTCTTCGACGATCCATCCAGCTTCGTTGCAGAGAGCTTTCAACACCTCGTTGTTGTCGCAGTGCTTGGGGAGCTTGTAGTTTCCGTACATCCTCAATCCGGCGAAGATCTTGGCGGCGATGGCGCGACGCCGCCGCTCTCTCCGCTTGTTGTTCTCTCTCTCCTTCCATGTCGGCAGCCTGCCACCTGACGTCATCAATACGGCGGCGCTTTATCAGTTCACGATCGCCGGCGATTCAAACGGAGTAAAATATGAATGAATGAATGAAGTTTTTGTGTTAGTTTTGATTAGTGAAGAGAGGAGGAGTTGGGTGACTAAATATTTATTGGGGAAGTAATTATAATTTGGGGCCGGGAAAGAGGGGTAATTACAAGAGTGGCAGCGTTGGATGGGCTAATTTGTAATTATGATATAATAAATGTACTGGAAATGCGGGTCGTGCACGTGTTTAGTCTTTCTGAAGTGGGGGCTACGGAGAGGTGGGGGTGTGGGGGTTAGTTGCTAGGAAAGGGAGTATGGAACATGGGGGTAGGGCAATGGGGTGTTGTTTGGTAATTTCATACTAATTTGAGTTAGAATGTAGCATGTGTTTATTTTTTTCATATAATTATGTGTGGAGACTACAAATAATACACGTTATTTCATGATAAAAAAAGACACTAGGATTACTAGACTTAATCTAATATAGAATTTTCCGTGTTGTTCCGTGGGGAACCTTTGTCTTTTTCTTATCAAATTTTAGCAAAAATCTTCTCATTTCTATTTGTACTTGGTAAATTTCTTATATGAGAATATCCAATAATAGAAGTAACAATTCTTAAATTGAGTACAATCTTGCTTGTATATCATTAATTAGTAAGCATTATGACAAAAGAAGCAAAATATTCAAGAGAAAACTCCATCTATTGTGCATATTTTTCCTCTCATTATTGTGTGGGTAGATTATGCAATATTCGTACACTATTTAGGATGAAAGATTCTTGTGTACAACGGATGTTGAATATCAAGTGGTATAGATAAAGTCATATCAACACATTATACATATCATTGTTGATGTGGCTTAATTTATATCATTTGGTGTACACTACACCCGACATATATAAGCATTTTCCATGAATGACTCACCATTAAACGTGACTTCCATGTGTTTTCGAAGTTTACTTTGACGCGGACTTATCACGGCGATTGGCATGCACTTCTCATCTTCACACTATTCATGATAACACCACTATCAACTACTCTCTAAATGATTTACTACAATGTGATCAAATTGTTAGTGTTTTGTTACGTTTGAACCATATATACAAAAGTACTTCAAAAAGAAACATAATTGCTCTAGTCGAAGAAACAATTCGCTAGCCTGGCCTTTGTCGCACACGCCCAAGAGGAAATGATACAACAAGGTATGAAAGAATGTCAGAATAATTTAGTAGCACTAAATTCTATCCTTGAAGAGTTCCTCCACATCTAAACAAAGTTGTCTAATTGATTCTAGAAGCTCACGATTCATTAATAATGTAAGACATTTGATATTCATGATATGTCAGTATTGTCAATCCAATAGTCCAAAAAATCACTAATAACTACATATCTTAACGCGCAATAATGAAATAAAGGTCATTGATGGGTTGAACGAGCTTTTACATTTAATTAAATTCTCTTTTGCGATGAGATCTAATTCAATTGACATTCAAATATCCATATATATATATATATATCTCAAAATAAGGCCTAAATGCTCATAAACATTATAGCATGAAGTCTAGTCTTTTCAATAACCCTAGATTTTTGCTTTCCTTTCAAAATTACTGTGGGCTATGTCTTGTTTGTGGATTTTGGGGAGGAAAAGGCAAAAGAAAATGAAAATGATCAAAAAGTAAAGTATCATTCAATGCGAATAAAATATTTTTTTTTTACTTTTTCCTCATCAAAATTCACGGACCAAACATACTCTTAAAGTAATTATGTGCAACCATTACTTACCAAATACTGAAATTTGATGATATTATTGTAAAGATACATAAGAGTTGTCATATAAACTAAGATCCGTGTATGATCCCTCTAATCCATACGACTAAATTATTGGTAAGAATGTAATTTTGCAATTGAGATATGAAATCAATTATAAAAACGCGTTTTTGTCTATAATTCAGATATCACATCATGTGATTACCCGTTCTAAGTTCTAACGGGGCGGGCCAGCTTAATGTTCCCATACAAGACTGGCTTCTAATGTGGGGCATTACATTTATGCCATCTTTCGTCTTATATATATATAGTCCCATCCAATGAAATTAATTTTCTGTCCATTTTAATTTAGGAAAAATGTTGTCCAGCTCAATTTTAGGATTAAAAAACGAACCAAACTATTCGATACTCGACTTGGGATTGTTCAATAAAAGTTTGTTCGAGCTAGATTTGTTGACATATCGAACTCAAACTTGAACAACCTTTTGTGTATTCGATAAGTTTGAAGTTCGGCTCTATCAGTAAGAAATGATAAGTTATGTGGAAAAAATCAAACTACTTGAGTTCAATTCTTGTTTGACTCGATAAACAATCAAATCAAACTCAAACATAAATTTTAAAGTTCAATAATAATTCAAAAAGCTTGAACAACTTGTTAGGCGCAGCCTACTCAATTTGATAATTCATTATAATTTAAGTAGTTGTTTTGTTAATAAAGCCCAACTGGAATAATCAAATCTGAAGTCCTAAGTCCAGGCCAATTGATAAACAAACTCAACAATGAACGACCCAAGCCCGCAAACCAATCAAATAACTCATTGGGCCTTTGAATTGATCTCTATGTTAGTATACGTCTAGAAAGATTTTAATTTGGAAATTCAAGGGGAAATCAACAGGTGTCATCCATAGATGATTCTAGGATGGATCGAGATCATGAAGTTGGTCGACCATACTTTGATTTTATTAGTCTCGGATCACTGTAGAATTGTCCGATGTGGATACTGGATAGCTTGGTGAGCAATTTGATTTTTATTTCGTATTCTATCTCTTGATTAGGGAATCAATTGGGATTCCATTAAAAAGAATATTACATGAAATTACGTAAATGTCGCTGGAATGTCCCAATGATCACCCTGGTTAAGTTAACAAAAGCTGTTTAGGGTCAAATAAGTATCAAAGTTTGTTGTTTACTTTCAAATGGACATACATGGATTAGCGTTCGAACTTTGTATGAATATTACACGTGTTATCATCTCAAAAACTTAAGACTATGTCATTCTAATGACATTTGTACACCTTGGTTTGTGGGTCGTATTGAGTACTATTTGTCCGGATAACTATTTCCTGTTAGATTTATATTACTTTAGGCAGTTTATTTATGTTTATTTATTTCCTTTTATTATTATTTCCTTTGTAATTTTATATAAACATTTATTAGTTGAATACAATATTCAAGGGATTCATATCATAACATGGTATCAGCCTAAAACCCTAGTCTTTCTTTCTCTCAGCAATACGCCTCCTCCACCACCGGCGGCTCCTACCGGCGTTTTCTCTACCGGATTTTCTATTTTTTTCTTCTACCTCTAAGTCATTGTTCCCCTCAACGCAAAGTCTCTCACTCATATCATAACATTTCCCTTATTATAAAAACAAGCTTCCATAAAGTCGTAAGACCATGTATGGGGTTGCAGCCTACCCCGTTCTAAAAAGACGCAAGTCATGCACCGTGTAGTGAATTCCTTGAAGTAGTATTGAAGGCATTTTGGTCTTTTAGTAAGTCGATTAGGACCGATGAGGCTTATCAATAACACCTTGAGTAAATCTGAAGGGTTGGTGTAGTAGCTTGTCCATCACTACGCTCCTGAGTGGGGAGCGTGTTTGACTCCCCCAGTCACAAATTCTTCAACTAAGTGGCAGGCTCAGTATCGCAAAGCGGGATTAGTTCCATACCCAATGTGATGTGGGGAAACCGTGGGAAACCAAAAAAAAAAAAAAAAAAAACACCTTGAGTTGCATTTGGACATCCTTCCTAGTTACTCCAGCATAGAAAATAATGATGCTATAGAAAACTTTTTCCCTCAATAAACACTGATTATTGCTGGATTACAGGAATGCAATCTAAAGTAATCAGGATCTATATTCACTGTTCATACATAGAATAAGAAGTGTCAAATAAATAAAAACTAATTAATTACTGAAACTTAAAGATAACAATTATTAATTATAAAAAACATGAGAATTCTGTATTTGAGGATCCAAACACGCCCCATTAAGCTTAAACCATACCTCCCGGAAAACCTTAATAATGACACCATGATACTCATCACCGTTCAATGTGAGATAACAAGCCAAGAGCTCTTCAAGCTCTTCCGGCCGTCGGATTCCTCTCTCCCGGATCATCTCAACCATCGAATCTCTAAAGTCTCGTTCCGGATTAAACGAACTCTTCGCCACCGCAAAGCTACCAAATACGGCGTCACATTCCATCACTTGCTCCTTCATTTCATTCATCTTCTTCAACTTCATCTTCGCTTTCTTCATTTCTTCAATCGCCCTGATTTTGCACTCGGCTCGTGGAGAATAAGTTTTCACTCTGCTCATCTGCTTCGCTTTCCTGGAACGTGATTCCCTGTTCAGGCTCCGCGACTCAGTTTTGATCTTCATTTCGTTACCTTTGTTGCTGTCAAATACATCATCTTCATTAACTGAACTTCGACAGAAGTTCGGGCTGATTTTGTGCTGATCTCTCGAATTCGAAACATCTAAATTCCAAAATTCATCTCTCAGTCGAACCAAATCATCTGATTCGATAGCGAACACATCTTTTTCCAATGATTTCGAAACTACTTCATCTGATTGTTTTCTCCTCATTCTCTGTTTTCTTCGATCATTCACAGCTTTGCTTCTGATTCCAAATCCACCACTTTCACGTACAATCCTCTGTTTTTCTTTCATCCTTTTCACATCCATCACCATGTCGTTGAAGTTTCGACATTCGTCTCTCTTTCGACACTGAAATTCATCTTCGTGATCATACCAAACAGGATTAATCTTAATCCCACCCGTACTCCTCCTGCCTTCAATCCTTTCTTCACCAAATGAAATCCTCCAATAAGCATCATCATCATCATCCATACTGTAGAATCTCCCTTGCTTCCAACCCGAAGCCAACGATGAATTCGGAGTCGCAAAATCTAACTTACACCTCTGTTGTTTCTTCGTTGAATCGTTCTCGCCATCTACTTCTTTTTTCTTGAGCTTCGAAAGCCACGAAACCCGAAAAACACGAGTGATTATAGAAGTATGATCAGATGTAAGTGATGATTTCTTCCTCCCAAACTTCATCTTAATGTAATGAATCTGGTCAATAATTTTGGTGAATTATTTTGGTGAGATTAAAGAGAGTGAAAATGAATAATGGAGTAGTAGGGGGATTAGGCAGTTAGGGGGGGCGGTTAGGCTGTTAAATGGGGAAATGGGTATCATATTGGTTTATTTTTATTTTTTTTCAAAAATTCTACACGGAACGGAGGAATATCTTGATAAGATAAATCCGGGCTGATGTCTTGTAACAATAGGTAATACAAATTTTATAAAAATCCAAATAAATATAAAAAAATCACAACTTCTGACAGAGTGGAATTTAACCTACGATCTTATACATGAAATTGAAAGCTGATATTATTAAATTAACAAATTTTGGGTTATCATATTGGAGTTTGGAGAGACAATTTAATTCAAAAGAAAGGCCCGCCTTAGATCTTGTGACCACTTTCCTAACTTTATCCTACTTTTTCTAGTTTGTACTTGGTTTTACTTTTGTTGAATAGTTGTCCTTAGTTGAGGGGACCTAAATTATCATCATTTTATTCTATTTTATTCTTTTAGCATTGAGAAAATTAAATGTACAATCCTTCACTTTAGTGAAAAATTATAAATTTTTTTTGACCTTTTATAAATTACATAAAATCCCCCTCGTATTAAGATAATTTAATAATTATATCCCTTGTGTATTTAAAAGATCTTATAATTTCACTTATGTAAACCTTATAAATGGACCCTTTGAAGGGATCTCATTGTAATTTACCACAAATCAAGGGGGTTTGGTTATTAACATTAAAGTGAGGTGTGTGTATGTAATTCACCCTTTAGCATTTTACTATAGTCTTTTTCATTTATTAAAGGGGAGGGGGGGGGGGGGGGGGGGTTGGGGGGGTTTAGGCTAGTGGTGTACCAAGAGTGATAATTTTGGATGTTAATGATGTGTGTATGTGTTCAAAGTTGTTTGGTAGATATAATTGCCGTTTTAATATGTTATATGAATTGAACGTGGGAACGTGTAGTTCAGATTAAGTCACATCACCGCATAGTGAATCCAGCGGTGAAATTAAATTTTCGTCCTATCTTTAACTAATTGCATATATACTATTGTAAAAATAGTTTGGAATGTTTTATTTCGTGTCCTATTTCTTATATGTACGAATAATGTATAGACATTTTTGTTTATGACAAATCTTATATACGTGACAAATATTTATATCAGAAGTACAAGATGGACACAAACTTGGAGTGAAAAGATCCAATGTGCTGTAAAAGTTAATAATTTTATTTTATTTGAGATTTCTTTTTAAACAAGCATGAATAAGCATGCGGTGTTGAGTCACCTTTGCCCTTGAGAGATGATAATAGCATTAGTATTTGTACCTTGGGTCTGTCTTTTGTCGGAGTACTGGAATTTAAAGGACTTTTATGTAATATAAGTGTACTATTGTTTACTAAAATCTTACTGGAGGGTAAATCTATTCGTACTAAGTACTAACAAATTTCAAGAATATTTTCACCGTCTCCTTTTCTTTTCGTACTTTTTTTTTTTTTTTTTTTTTTTTGCACTAAGATTTTCACCGCCGCTCGAAGGGTGGGACAACTGACCAAAGAAATTTGCTCCATTACCAAAGTCAAAGATCGAACCCTTGATGTTTGGTTAAGAGTGGAGGAACTTCTACCACTCCACCACAACCCCTTGATTTTTTCTTTTCTTACTAAAACCTTTACAATTCTCTAGATTGTATCATCTCCTTTTCTTTTAAATAATATAATAATAAAAAAAGTTCTGTTTGTAATTCTAAGGAAAAGTTTAAAAAAGAAGGAAAAAAAAGAAAAGAAAAAACAAGAAAAGAAAAATAGATTACTTAGCCCTTTTAGAATTTAGAGGGTGTTTGACTAAGCTTATTTTAAAGAATTTGTCACCTCTTGGTGCTTATAAAATATTTTTAGAGCTTATAAATTCTCTGCGATTAATGTCATTTTTGATCCTTCAACTTTATATTTTGAATCACTTTAGTCCCTCAACTTTTAATTGCGTCGATTGAGTCACTCAACTCAACAATTTGTTTCAATGTGGCCCCTCTGGCTAATTTTCGGTCAATTTTGGACGGAAAGTTGATAATGTGCCACACATATGTCATATTTCCGCCCAAAATTGACCGGAAATTGAGACGGGGAGTGGGGACCATATCAAAACAAAATGTTGAGTTGAGAGAGTCAATCAATGCAATTAAAAGTTCAAAGACTAAAGTGATTCTAAACGTAAAATTGAAGGACTAATAGTGTCATTACCCCAACTATCTATCTTTATAAACACGTAAAAAAAAAATAAGGAAAAAAAAAGAAGTTAGGCCTTCTTATTTTTTTTTAAGAGCTTATAACCTCCTCACTGTTTATTTTAAGAGTTTATAAGATGTTTTATCAAACAATTGTAACAACTTATTACAAGCTCTCAAACATCTTACACGTTTGTTTTAATAAACTTATAAGCTTAGCCAAAAACCTTGATAGACTCTTCTTCTTTTAATTTAGAAGGAGCTTTTACTGATCAAAGTTAATTACTGAATCATAGGCAGGTGTGATATTTTCCAGTTGAGCTGATAACAATACAACAGCTACAGGTAATGGGCCACAGAGTTGGGCTTAGAATAAACCTACTTAACAAGAGTCCAGCCCGCTTAAGAAAAGCCCAATTTGAATCAAAAGATACACGATTTGATTTAAATTGAAACAAAATAACACCCCCCACCCCCAAACCAAAAAAAGTAAAAAAAAACATATCATTGATCAAATCTGTAATATTATTCTAAATAACTAGCATTTGTCTAATGAAAGACAACCTAAACAGCAGGTACAATGATCAAATCTAACTAACAGACTACGAGCATTGCCTTGGAGACCTGGCAGAGAGACACCTTCCACAGGAAACAAATTTCAGCAAACTTTGTGGCTTCCTCGTTCGAATTTTCAGACGCGAAAGCTGCACGCATGAAATATCATTAAATATATTTCAGAATTTAAAACATTTCATTCTTTCGGTTTCGAAAAGCATAAATTTTTCAATCACCAGAAGATGGTATCCTCGTGTTAGGAATATTTCTATGCATGATTTCTTCATTTCCGAATCATAATGTCTTAGACATCAATAGACCATTTACAATGCAAATGCACACAATTTGCCAGGTCTAATCACATCATAATCACGTTAACAAATTTCGACAATGGTTTAATTTCCTACTTTTACCTTTCGACGGGTTACTCTTGGAGGGTTCCAACAAAGCAATCTCCTGGATCTTGGTTCGAGTCTCCTGCAGAAAGGAGAAAAATGAAATCAGCTCCTTACAAAATGTTTTGTTAAAATCCAATACCCCCAAAATATATGGATAAATTATATAGATGACTGCATGAGACCTTAATCATGAAAAACACATCGAAATTTGAGAAATTACTATAGGTTCACCTGCTTTTACTAGCAGGTTACAATTTCACCACCTGTCAATAAAAGCAAATTACAACTTCACCCATGTTTTTTGAGTTGTCAGGATCGTGTCACAAGGGTAGGGTGTCTTGCTAATTTTCAAAAAACCAGGGAACCCGAGATAATCACCCAATAAATAAAAGGCCATTCATGTAATTATCTCAAAATACAATGACAATCACAAAAGTCGAGTGATAGGCAAATCCACTATAGTTCCTTGTTCGGATACATTAAAAACCGTTTGTAATTTCATATGAGGAGTTAAAATATGTATTTATGGCTTCTTTTACTCCCCTGTTACTTGTATAACACAGAGAAAAATGATACCAGTAATTATACAACAATACAAAAAATAGATACTTACAAATTTTCTTGTTCCAGCTTCTCAGCAATCGTAACCGCTTTACGTTTCGACCATCCACTATGTTGTGAACTTCCATCTACCTGTTGAATCACGTTACCAAGCGATATCCTACTTCTAACAAGGCTAAGACTCTCATTTCTGTCACCTAAACTACTAGGGTTTTGTGCAGAATTTGCCTTATCATTCTTAAGCTTAACACCGTTATACTCTTTAGGAGAAGCTTCAATCTCAACAATTTCTCTTCTAGGGTTCACATCCAGACGAGATGGTTGGTGAGATGGTGGTAATAGAATTGGGCCCCGCCCTACATCTTTTTTTGATTCATATCTGATCTCAATTGCCACAGGGGATCTAAGAACTGACTCGAATGCTTGTAAGACGTGAATTCTAAATTTTTCCGCCTTAGATTTTGCCAGCTGTGAATTGAACAGTAATTGGACCGTAGCAGCTGCAAAAAGATGAAGCTCTCAGGAAAGCGAAAAATACCATAGGAAGCGAAAACTCGGATAAATATTTAATAACGGAAGCAGAGGAACAATTTTTAGTGTATTGGCGTGTTTAGTATAATATTTGCTTTCACTATATCTTATTATAGAAATACACATACGTTTCATATAATTTGGTGGTCATATAAGGATTACACAAATTTTTCTAGAGAAAGAAATTGTCCGACTCCAAGCTCCCTAAGCAAGTACATTTCAAGAAAAGTCTATAATTTAGCCAGAAAATAAATAAATAAAAGAATTGAATTTCGTTCTCTCAACGATTTATTGTTGAAACACAATGAAAGCACTATATTATTTTTCAGACAAGAATTTCAAGAAGACTATAAGTCTATAACAAATAATAACAACTATTGAAGAGCCATTACAACTGAGTAATATTACCTGCACCGTAACTGAGCGATATCAGCTTTCCTTCCCGATACATGAACTCTTTTACACTATTAATCGGGATATTTTCAAGCACTTCCAACCAAACTTCTTCAATTCCCCGATGAAAATTACCTTGTAATTGGACCTTGTTTACTTGGTTTCTAACATTTGATGAAATGACCACCCCACCTGCATCATTCCCTTTTCCATCCATACCAACACCCTTTAACTTAGCATTATAAAAAGCATTCTCGGGATTGCTTTCTATTGGCCTTTCTCTTAAAGAAGCATTGTCCAAGACTAAAGGACTATGATTAAAACTAGTATCTGCTGAGGAACTAGGTAGCATGTACTGCTGATCGGGAGCTAGTTGTAGCAGCGCAGCTGTTAGCCAAGTTACCCTGTCATTTGACACTCTTAGCTGCTTTTCTGCTTCGGATAATGTTTTTAACGCTTGACGCAGTTTTTCCATATCTTCTTTGGATACTGCAAAGATTATAATATCTATATTACTCACAAAAAGGATTACAAAATGGGGATGATTTTAATGATACCCCTTATTGGGTAATTACAACAAGCCCCCTGAAATTTTGCAAATTACCGAGACACTCTGTCAGGTTATGACAGCTCGTAAAACAATGAGTACAATAGTAATTTGCTTTTACTGTCAGGGGAAGATATGGTAATATCTCAAGCCTTAGGATGTTTTTCGTAATTAGGGTCTCAGGGGCAGGGCTGTCTATGTAAATTACACTACATTACACTTAGAAAATAAATCAGAAATATGAAAGCAAATACAAGATTAGCAGCTGGCCTATATTAATAAAATTCAAAGCATATTAAGAAGACAACATCAAATGATATCGGAAAATAAGACTCACATGCTTGCCGCCTGAAAAACTTTCTTCTAGGCCTTTCTTTCATGAAATCATAGCTTCCAGCAAGAATATCAGTTATGACAGTAGCAAGCTGCGACATTAATGCCAATGGCTCGACGCCAGATTCCACGATATCTCTTAGATTCTTCACTGTGTTAACAGTATCAGCAGATAATGCTAAATCAAGTAGATCTACTAACTTCTCATCCGATATAAGCCCAGCCTGTAAAACAACAAAAAAAGGGATTATCCATTTCATGCCTCTGGATTATTGAAATACACGAAGAACATCCCTGATAAGATAACTATATACACACCCCCTCAATTATTGGGTTATTATCACGAGCCCCTAAGGTCTTGCAAATTACTAAGACACTCCTAGTCAGACTTAACAACTCAAAAGACGGAGTAAAATTGTAATATATTTTTCCTGACAAGGGAAGTTATTGTAATCTCTCAAACCTCGGGTGTTTCTTGTAATTAAATCTCACACAGGGGTGTCTATGTAATTTACTCAATTTATATAGATGCAAAGACATACCAGTTCTTGAACCAGGCCAAGAGAAATTCTCTTCCCAAGCAAACTCAATTGTTCCAAAGCCATCTCAGCATCCCTCAGAGATCCATCTGACCTTGATGCAATAAGCTTCAACGCATCCTTATCAATTTCTAAATCTTCTTTAGTTGCTATCCATTGCAAAGTATATATAATGTCTGCGTCCTTTAGCTTCGGGAAGATGAATTTCTGACACCTGGATATTATTACATGAGGCAAGACATCAAGACTTGAGGAAACAAGGACAAAAACGACACGTCTAGGGGCTCGATCAATGACCTTCAATATTGCATTCCAACATTCAGGAGACAAACTATCACATTCATCAAATATGAAGACTCGGTATTGAGATTGAACCCGTGAAGCTGTCATATTATCAAGAAGATCGATTATACTTTCAATATCAATAATACTAACCCGGCCAATTTCCATTACGTTTCGGCTTTTTCCCATTTCATGTGCAATGCAAGAATTGCAGAGTCCACAAGGCTTTGGTTGCTCTAAAGACTGGCAATTTAAAGCTCTTGCGAATATACGCGCACAAGAAGTTTTACCAGTTCCTTGGGGCCCATAAAATAAATAGAGTAATCCGACCTTCCTTTTCACAACAGCATTTGAGAGAGCTTGTACCACTAAATTCTGACCCACCAAATCTCTGAATGTTCTTGGCATGTATTTTTGAGTGAGATTTTGATGGCTTCTATTACAATGCCTTCGAAATTTGTGTTTTTGCTTGCGGGACCCACCTTCCGATGCGAGATCAGAGTCAATTTCAATGTCCTGCTTTAGCAGATTATCAGCAAAAATTCCTAGCTCTCCCGAATAATCATGATGCCAAGCCGCACGATCAATGCTTCCCTGAGATCCAGAAGCTTCTAGAAGCAGAGGCAATGCTTCCCGATTAGAGTTAGTAGATGAACTTGAATGCTCTGACATGACATGCATATCGGGAAAACCCATTTCCTTACCACCTCTCTTTAATCTTGATTCAGATAAACCACAAGAAAGGCTCCGGCCCGCCATGTCAATAAATGACTTCCCTCTGTGATGAATCCTTGACCAGTTCCAAGGAACTCCACAACCATTTCTGGGAACACCACTAACATTCTGATCATCGTGCTCTTGACCAAATGAATTAGAGGCCACTGAAATTTCATTTTGAGTCTCAACATCTAGGGTAGCTATAGAACCTCGACTTCTTCTTGCACCTCGATATCTACGCCGTTTTGCCCGATTAAGACTATTCCCATGGCTGCGAATGTCGGGTCTTCCTTCTTTAGCTATTTTTCTCACTTGAGTATGACGTTTATTACTATGGTTAGAAAATGAAGCGGCGTCGTCACTCTCATCTGGGATATCTTTTAATTGGTCAACAAGAGTCTTAAGGTGACTAATATCTTGTCTATAGCCTTCTTTCTTCTTGTCTCTCAATTCAGAGTTTCCAGAAACACTTCGATGAATCAAATCATTTTCCATAAACCTTCGACTTGATTCTTCTACATTAGCTCTACGATCACTCACAGACAAAACGGGGTGTTCTATGCCAACCGATCGTCTCCCAGCAACCAAATCATCTTTTTCCCCTAGTTTAAGAAGCAAATCAACAACAGAAGGAGAATGCCATGAGTGTGGACTTGCAGTAGGATCCCTTAGAGACCTCGATCGTTGAAGGACGACAAGGTCCCTCATCAGGGACCTATCAGCCGAAATAGGACTGTGCTTGTGCATATGGTTCTTCAAATGAATGCAGTTCGTCAAATGAATATGATTTCGTAAATGATCACTAATATCACCATTCACATCCTTAAGTATCCTATCTCGAACAGCTCTGGTCATGATCAGAGTATAAATCGATCCACGATAAATACTTTCAAATTAAACCAACAAATCAAACAATACTGCATAATGCTCTTAATTTACAACAATCCAAAATTCTCCTGTGTTTATCACAATCAAAAATCCAATCCGTAGCTTAAGCATACAACAATGAACCCTAACCTTCAAAACACGTAAAATTACAAACGAATCAAAAAACAAATTTGTCTAACAAATAACATCCATTACTCAACAATTATTGCACTGCATGCAGAATTCAGATAATAGCTCACTTTTTGACCTAATCGAACCATTTAGAACACTTTTTCTATACATTTTGATTAACTTTAATGAGAAAAAGGAGAAAATGAAGGTTGAGCTGGAATTACATACATACATTCACCTGAATCATGGAGTTATAGGCAACAATACGGCACCGCTTTTGTAAGCAAGCGACCCGTTGCCATCATTAACTGTCTCTATCTCTCTCAGATCTCTCTCTCTCTCTCTCTCATGAACTTCACGAGAGGTTCTCAAGAAAACGATAGAACACACACCACCCTAAATATGTGTGTGTGATTCTTTTTAATTCAGTTAAATTGGAAAAAAATGAAATAATGTTTTGCGACTTGTCTGTATTTAGTAACAGAATGAGTGTTTTTTACAGAGTGAGATTTGGAGTGTATGTATAGTGTATGTATAGGTGGAGAGACTGAAAGAGACACGGGGTGGGTGGGGGTCGTGCTGACAGATGCACTGGAATTCGACGCACTGCCAAAGAAGGGAGATGAGCTTATTTCTGTCGATACTAGTACATGAGCCCCAGTCGAATAAGTTGCACACAAATTTATTTGAATTATCTTTGAAATTTAAAATTTATTTTTGATTTTGATTTGATTGTTAATTAAATCGCGCTCAAACGAATTTTAATCGAATTGAACACAAGTCGAGCTTCAATGGATTGATTTTTTCGTCCATATTGTTTTATCATTTTTCATAAATGAAATCGAGCTCGAGTCGACTTTCAAAACTTATCGAACACAAAATGTTATTCAAATTTGATTTGATATTTTAATAAACGAGCTCAAATGACTTCTTTACAATCGATATCATGTCGAATATAGTAATTTAGTTTGTCTTTATGCCCCATTTCTATCCTATCTTGTAGCTCATAATGTAGACGAAAGATAAAATCTCTAATTTATTTATAAATTATTTAACCTCAATTATGTTTTTTTATTTTTGGGGTACTTTTCAATTATGTTGTAAATGATGTACAATAAATGACCTCAAAGTTTGAACCCGCATCTGTTCAAAAAAAAAAAAAAAGTTTGAACCCGTAAATAACTAAATTATTTATATTAAATGCATTGAAGACTAATTATTGTATTAGTAATGTGTTAATTTTACTTAAACATATTATGTTCTATTTTAGATTTCTTTTTGTAATATAAATAATATGAACAGTAAATGCTTTTTCAATTTGACCAAAGGGTGAAAGGACCCCTCGAATCAAAATACCGTTGAAAGTATGGCCAGAGGTGGGGCCGACACTTTTGAAAGGGTAAATGGGACATTTGCTTAAATATATCATTAAATGAGTCTTGCCAAAAAAAAAAATAGGGAACAATAATATTACTGTACTATAATTATATATGTGTATTTTATACCCCCCAAAAAAAAAATCCATTACATGCCAAAAACATCAATTATTAGAAATTCAGGACGCATATCGTAATTATATTACTGTATAAAAATAATTGTAATAATTAGTATTTAATAATAAAAAAACTCCGAAAAATATGCACGGGATTAAAATAAAATGCAATGAAACAAATAAATCCATTCAATTTTATATGCATGTTATAGCTTGCCAACTATGTACATAAAGAGAAACAAATCAATTTTAAAAGAATTACGAAAATAAAATAGGGCTATTAGCACTTAACCCCCTTCAAATTTTCTATTTTGGCACCATCCCCTTAGAAATACAAAATAAAACTTCCTTCTTGAAAATATATAATTGGTAGCACTTAACCCAATCTCAAAGTTTCGATGAAAAATTCATTAGAAATCAGTTCACGTGCGTTCCGCAAGAGGCTGAGTAAGGCCCCAAGACTACTCTCATGACCCCGAAATGACGATCATACCTTTACAAGGCCCCATGTAAAATGCACGTGAGCTGTTTTTGGTGAATTTTGCATCGAAAATTCGAGCTTTGTGCAAAATGCTATTAATATATTTCTAGGGAGATAATCCCAAAATAGGGGTTAATTACTATTAGTTCTAGAATATATCTGTTGATTCTTATTTTATTTTACTTTATGTTATGTTTGCAGGGTGAAGAAAATTACCTCGTTGACGAATCATTGCCGATGACATCGAATATATATTCATCTGCTGTAATTAAAGCAAATCCTAAAAGACTTTACGCAAAGAACAAATGAACGAAAATGAAGGGATAAGAAAACTAAGGCTAGATGCTGACTTTATGTACTAATAACATTATAAAAGGAAAATTAATATTTGACAATTAATTTCTCAAATAATGTCACGTGAAATTCATTTGCAAAGGAAAATGTGTAATGATTGGTTGGATATAAATGGCTAAAGACAAGTCTTCTACCTTAATTTAAGTGAGAACATATTCTGGCAAAATTTTGAGAGGGCTTTTCTTAAGAAATAATAATTAATTGTTATCTTACCTAATCTTTTCTTTTTACACAAAGATTCGCTTCTCTATTCAAGAGAATTATTTTCTGAACAACTCAGACGATTGTTTCGCTTTTCACTATTTGTATTGACAAAAAAAGAAAAGAATAAAATAAAAAGACGATTAGGTCAAGCGTTTATTATTGAGCTAAAAGTTATAATTAATAGTAGGGGCACAAATCTTATTTCTTTATACATTTGGCAGCGCTAAACACTGTTTAGGCAACGATCCGCGATGAGATGATTACACTCACATAAGCACAATGATCGGACAATAAGCCCCTATTACAATTACAATAAACACATAATTGCAGTGCTAACAATAAATACACAGTTATCACTTATCATAATTCAGTAAAATATAATAAAGATAAGATGGATATACTAAATTTTTTTTTCCTTTTGTTTTCTCATTTACTGCTGTATAGCCAAAAAATTTAAATACCATATGACATTCAAATCTGTAGTGTTATGAATATTCAGCAGTAATGCGGGACCCTTTCTCATTTGATTTCACTAATAAGTGACCTAATTATATATATTGGTCGTGTGGGGCTAATTAAACCAATCTCGTATCTCGTTGGATTCTCTATGAAATGAGATTTTGACAGCTTGAATTTGTCGTTTTTTGCGTTAGCATTTTATGTATTTCAAATTTCAAAAATTAGCTGAATAAATTATTCAACTTGGACCCGGATAGTCAAAATGTTTCTTTTTTTTCTTTCTCGTTTTTGTACATGGTCAAAATGGTTATCAATTTTAAATTTTTAACACCATGTGATTCCTAATGTGTTTTGACTTGCTGCATGGACTAATACAATTTCATTAGATGTGGTAGGCAGAAAGTTTTTTTAGTTAACTAATACAAAATGTAGGGGAAAAAATCAAATTTTACTGGATACTTAAATCTAATCGATGTATCCAAAAGTACAAAAGGGCTAGTATATTGATAATCACTAATTGTTATAGGTTTTGTTAACACTGAATTTTATGAAAATACGAATTGGCTTTATTTGAAATTTAAATCACTAGTTATCAACGTATAATCCACCAAAACTCGAGGAAATTACTCCTAATCCGCATGCAATAAAACATAGTAGCATGGTATGGTCAGGCTATAATACACCCACGGAAAAGAACGAAGTTTGAATCTTTACTTTTTAGTAACGTTCAAACTCGTAAACATTCATGTAAACAAACTAACTAGAATCTCTTCAATTTTAGCTCTGCACTCCTAGACGGGCAATTCTATGCAGAATCCACCATTGGATTCTCCGGGGGGGGGGGGTGTCTACTTAAGTATCCCCAATCCAATGGTGGATTCTGAACCGAGACCATCCAACATAGAATTTTCCCTCCTAGACCATGTGAAGGAGCAGCCCTTAGCAAGTAATTCTCTTTTTCTCAATTATGAACGGTGCACTCTAGTCTCTAGCTAAATAATAACCTAAAAGTTCGCTTATTTAAGTCGGCAATGTACTTGTTAACAATCTTATCATAAAGTACCTAAATCATGTCAATAATGACTTGAAAAGCAAAGCATAACGACTTATATGCTGAAATTTATTGGCAGTAGCTACAATGAAAACATTTAAGTAATCTAAACACCCTAAGACAAAGCATGATTAACCTATGAAAAAGTTTGGGAAATTTAGACAAACAAAGCTTAGAACACGTGCATAGTTTCAAAGTTGTCATTACATGGGTTGGCAACAAACACTAGATAAGATGACTAATCAATGCTAGATAAGATGACTAATAAGTGCTTGATTAAAAGGTTTCTTACCTTCTCGACCCCATACCATACAGGGTGGGGTTGGATAACATTATAGTTGCTCACTGAAAAAGCTCATTCATGTCTAGTTCTGAGGTGACATAGAAAAAAGCAGTCCAAATCCTTTGTTGGATAACCGAAAATACTTTCTGTTACTTGCATAGATGAGCCACAAGTGCATATGCGAGGGTTAGGATGTTGAGAGAGAATTTTCAGTGTGTTTCGAGTAATAATTTTCTCTCTCCACATCTTAACCACTTGTACATACAAGGATGGAGCTACGATTTGAGGTTCGGGGGGCGAATACGAAAAAAAGGAGCAAAACTTGATATTTTAGATTTTTTATTTTCAAATATCAAAAGTTTATAGGGCTAAAAAAAAAGATTTTCAAAGTTGAGGGGGAACGGGTCCCCCCACCAGCCCCATGGCTCCGTCCCTGCATGTATACACTTGTTGCTTTTTTGCGTGTTTAACAGGAAGTGTTACATAATTATGCAACAAAGTATTTGGACTGCTGGAAAAGATATATTGATATGCGCATAAAAAGTGATTGCAGTCAATTATGCAACTGAAGTAGAATTGCAAAGAGCTTCATAGTATGAAATATAGCAGATGGCGTTGGAGCAGGATTGAAATGGGATGAATTTTCAGAAACAAAAAGAGGATGAGATCAATTTACACAATATACAGTCTCTTCGAAGTTCTTTTCAACTGTCATGAATTAGATTTGTAGGCTCACTCAGAACATACTTTGGTAACTCGTACTTGGCACCTGAGATAAGATCTTATATTAGGAGGAATACAGGGAGGACACTGTTAGAGAAGCAGAACAGAGTGCAAACCTCTCTCGTCATAGCAGATTGTTAAGTCGGGATTTTGAACAATAACACCAGCACTATCCACAATCGCTTGTGCCAGGCTCAAATCAGCTTCAACTGCTGCTCGGAGTGCATCCCATATCTCTGATAAGAACGAGAATTCAGAATTAGGAGATGAAACAGCGGCTCTGTTAGTTAAATCTCAATCCTACCCGCTAGATTTATGACAACGACGGTGCACTTTATGACAAAAACAAAGCTTATCAGGAATCTAAAAGCTTTGTATTAGACTTGAAACTTATTCTTTGGGTGAATTACAGAGACACCCCCTGTGTGACACCCTAATAGCGAAAAACATCATGAAGTTTAAGAAATTACCATAACCTCCCCTGTCAGTAAAACTATATGACAATTTCACCCCTTATCAATAAAAGAAATTACACTTCCACCCCCTGATTTTGAGTTGTCAGGTTTTGACGGGGGTGTCTTGGTAATTTGCAAAATCTCAGGGGCCCGTGGTAATTACCTACTGAATGAGGGAATGTGCATGTAATTATCCCTTATTCTTTTCTACCAATCTGATTGATGTCTAAGAATGTTTGGTATATTTTCATATTAGACCATTCTCTTAAAGCATATTACTTTACAAAATTGCATAAAAGGTACATGTAGAGAAATGTTAATATATGCCACTTCAGGAAGCATGCCTTTCTGACCACCATAGTGTGGAGCAGTGTCCCAAAACTCCTCGCGCATCTTCATTAGTTGTGCCCTTGTTATTGCCTCAGAATGCTTCCATGGCTTGGGTTTCCTTATCTTCTTTGTTTCTGATTCAGATCAAGAGAATCAAGAACTCAGGGAAACGACTATAGACAACAAGAATCAAGCAGACTCTTAACAAATATAACACAACCAGATACCAGATAGATGTGTGAATATGTAGAAAACGCAGAGATCACATTTATCATTCATGGATCATAAAACGTGAATAGGTTCGACATATTTCCAGTCTGAATAAAATCTTCAATACTCGATCCTTCTAGTAATCGAACTTTCTTTTTTAGAGAACTAATAAATCTCCAACTCTAATATTCAACAATTCATTGTAATCATTAACAACAGAAAAATAATTATTTCTAATTACTTGAATTAGTTCCTGCCACTATATTGCTGCTTGAATTGTCACAATTTCTTCTCTCTTTTTTTCTCTGTGTTTCTTGTTTGTTAGTCAGTGAATGGGGTTTAAGCACCTCGAGGTAAATTTTGAATAAGTAAAATTAGCAACAGAAAGCTAAGCAGCCAAAGAGGAAAACAACTTCCCTTGCATACCTTCATCTATAACAATTAGGAGGTTAACTGGGAAATTGCAACTAAGAATCTTTATGTCATGAAAGTTGGCAGTGCCTTTGAACAATAATAAAAACACTATTGAGTATTTAGAGTGAGAGGTTCATTTAGAATATCATAAACCTCCGGAGAAGCCTTGACTTGAGATTAGACAGATCTAATGGGAAGTTCATAATGTGACTAACTGCAATGAAACTAATGTAAGGTAGGCACATGCCTCGCATAATTAAGTAAGAGAACCATCAAAATCAGTATAATAGAACACTCTGTGGAAACAATTTTCGCATTTAAGAAAGTAAAAGTAAAAAACAAGAGAGCCAAATTTCAATCCAAAAATGTGGTTCAACTTAAAACAGAAGGCAAGATAAAGCACCAACTCACTAATTACAATTGAGAATTTTACCAGCAAGAAGGTAACTATTTTGGCATTCGATGCATCAAACAATCATGACACAATACGTTAAAAGCAATAAATAGACTTTAGATTTTCAACAGTTCAGAGCTAGTTCGCCTAGCAGTATACATAGACGTCCAATTTCTAAACTATCTTGCTACAATTCTTATTCAGAAGTATAACCCCAAGTACCATATACTTTAAAGAAAGACCGACATGCACGCAGAATGTCTTAATTAGTATCACCAAAATTGTGTCATCTTTGTACGACAAGACTAAATTATTATCAGCTCGAAACTCCTGACATTTGTTCCCGAAATTCGATAAAGAAGTGACCTAGACAGTGGAAAAAGATTGACTTACATTTTAAAACATTTTACAGAAATCAGTATAAGCAATTTAAAACAAGCAAGGTGGAACAACACTTCACAAAATAATTAGCACACTCATCAATAATGATAAAATACATAAATGTAGGCAAAACAGTTGATTTTTTAGCATGCTATGGAAACCAAATCTATTAATCAAAGGATACAAGATGAATTTCACCCAAAACTGACAAAGGATTGGTAAAAACTATGGCTGAAAGGCGAACCAAGCCACTCAATACTTGACTTGAACTTGATCACTAAAAGCTTGTTTGAGCTCGGTTCGTCAACGTATCAAACCAAACATGAACAACTTTTTGTGTTTGATAAGTTTTAAAACTCAATTCAAGTTCGACTCAATTAGTAAAAATTGATAGAAACATGTACGAAAAAGCCAAACTACTGGAGCTCGACTCATGTTCGACTCAATTAACGCTTGTTTGAGCTCGGCTCAATTAACAATCAAACTAGCTTAGACATAAATTTTGAATATGGATTGTAATTCAAACAAGCTTAACAACAACTCGCTCGGCTCGACTTCGTCTCGTTCACATCCCTAGTTAAAACACGTCTCCGGTACAAGATGAAACTCAAGACAATATAGACTAAAAATGTTCATATAAACCTCGACATTCAACAATCCTTTAATAATATACATAAAACACAGGCAGCGAAAAAAGAAAACAACGTAATTTTCACCATATCATCAGAAAACAAATATATCTTATCCTAATTCCTATGATCGAATAACTAATTGCGAACTAGCAGTTATCAATTATTCATAAATCAAAATCAAATAAAAGCCGAAATCGAGTCAAAAACACCAAATCAAACAACATTAGCACCTCCTATAGGGCGCGATCCAGCGCAACCCATGGCCGTGCAGTCACAGGCAATCGACGATTCGTGTACAGCAAAAATTTCCAGCTGCCTAAAGTTCTAAAATTCGAATTGAGAAAATTATATATATATATATATATATATATATATAGCAATGGTAATACGTAGAGAGGGAGAAAGAATGGAATTGATTTTGAGCTCCCTCTCTCGCTCTCGCTCGGATACAGCTGTGTGCGAATTTGAGTGTGTGTTACTTTTCCTATTGTTTATACACAACAATGCGGGGAATCTTGTTTCTTTCTGGCGAGTTTTTTTTGGTTAAAGATAGTAATATTTGACATTTTGGGGCTAGATTTGGTACACTAATTACAATTTACTACCTGAAAGGAAGAAAACATGATGTGTTTTCCAATTAGGCAAAATACACTTTGTACCCTTAACCTGTTTATTTTACCTTATTCAGGTTCTTGAATTATCAAATATAATAAAATGGTCCCTAACTATAAAAAAATAGCACTGAGTTTGATCATTACAATGTGTTTATCGCAAAAGTTTGAATATTTAGCCTTCCCTTGCTTTCAATAAAATGGGCTCTTTGTGTACTTATAATTTTGCTATTTTTTAATCATTTTTAATTAATTTCTTAAGGTAGATATACTAAAGTCTCCTTAAAATAAATTTTATACTCAGAAAAAACTTTTATAATATTTTAATATTTTTCAATTCAAAAAATGAAAAAATTGCAATTTTGGTCCCACAATTTAGCCTATGTTTGCTTTTGGTCCTTATATTTTTAACTTTAGCATTATACGTTTCATAACTCCAAAAAATGTGCATTTTTTGTCCCAAAATACGATTACGTCATGTATTTGTATGGAATTGGCATGTGCAGCTCACGTGCGATTACTAAAAATGTGTCTATTTGGTCCCATAACTCCAAAAAAGTGAGCCGCACATGCCAATTCCGCCAAATACATGATGTAATCGTATTTTGGGACAAAAAATGCATATTTCTTGGAGTTATGGGATGTATAATACTAAAGTTAAAAATACTGAGACCAAAAGCACATTGCACACATGGACTAAGTTATGAGACCAAAATTGAATCCTCCCCCCCCCCCCCCCCCCCCCCCCAAAAAAAAAAACCCTCATTTCACCAACTTTTCTTTCTAAAAATTAGAATCCACCATTTAGGGGATGGATTTAATTGTCTTTGGCCTTCTAGAGCAAAAAAGAATCAATTATAGTTTTACTTACAAATGTATTTATGTAGTAATTATATATCGATAATTGATACTAATTATAACTTTTAGTTTATATTTTTTAATTTTTTAAATCTTCTTAAAAAATTTAAAAATATATTTTAAATAATTACCATATTAAAAATAAAATAAATTAGATTAAAATATTTAAAGTACTTAATATTCAATAATAAGATTCGTATTATACTATTTATCAATTTATAAAATTAGGCAAACACGTCCTTAAGTCGAGGGACTATTTTATTACGTTTGATAGTTCAGGGACCATTTTGTTACATTTGATAGTTTAGGGACCTAACTGAGACAAAGTTAATAGTTTAGGGGTACAAAGTGTATTTTGCCCTTTTTCCAATTTCACGCCTTGTCTAATAGTTTAGAGATAAATATTGAAACTATAGATATTTATATTTGAGATTATTATTATTATTATTATTATTATTATTATTATTATTATTATTATTATTATTATTATTATTATAAAATAACTAAAATAAATAGACTAGGGAAAATCTCAATTTCGGTACCACAGGACGAATATGCTTTTGGTACCACGTTTTTACAATGTGACCCTTTTGGTACTAAATGAAGTTTTTTGTGTTGCTATTCACGCTTTTAATACTAAATTCCAAATAATAACGAAAATATTATTTGTCCATCAAATAAATTAAGTCAAGTATTGTTTAGTAAATAAAAAGGTATATTAGTAAAAGAGTGAAAATATAAAATTAGGTGGAGCGTGATTATCAAAAAGAGGAGTGTGGATATCAATCCCCGGTAAAATATTCCTATTTACTCAATATTAATAATAGCAAAAATGTTTAGACATAAAAGATAATAATTTATTTTACTTTTACGAGATTACTTAATTAAATCATGTTTGCTAATTCGTAATAATTCATTTTTTTCACTATTATGACTTATATATTTAAAAAATAGCTATTATTTTTTAATGATGCTCAATCTTTTTTTTTATATTCTTATAATGATACTCAATTTTTCTAATAAATCAATATCAATATCAATATATTAGGGAGTTGAGAGCTCAAAAAAATGGGAGGGACTGAACTCAAAACTGAATTAGGTATTAGGGATTTATCTCCAACTTTTTAATATTTATATTGATTTATTAGGAAATCGAGTATCATTATAAGAACTAGTCGTGTGGGCACACTCGATATGTGTGCTTAATTGGTTAAATTGTATACTTAAAATTTTTAAATGACTATTTAAGCATAATATTCATGTCTTAATCTTATATAAGAAATAGAAATTTATAAATATTAGAATTAGGTTGGAGAGAGAAGGAAAAATGTTGATAAGAAAGAAGGTGAGAAAATTTGAGAGAATGAAAAAAAAGACAAGACAAAAAAAAAACACGAGAAAAGATGAGAGAAGAACCAAAATATAGAAAAAAGATTGACACTTGTTAAAATTTAGGGATTAGGGACTTATCTCCAATTTTTTGATATTTATATTGGTTTATTAAGAAAAGTGAGTATTATTATAAGAAAATAAAAAATAATAAAGCTAGAAAGCATCATATTTTAGAGCAAATCTAGCCTAATTTTACATACATTACACACTTTTATTCACTAAATATACTTTCTACACACACTCACTGGACACTTTTACTTTCATTTTAATTTTTAATTAATTAATTATATATATATATATATATTGCACACATTACACACTTTTACGCACTACTAATATATATATATATACCATTAACTAATTAAAAATTAAAATAAAAGTAAAAGTGTCCAGTGAGTGTGTGTAGAAAGTAAATTTAGTGCGTAAAAGTGTGTAATATGTATAAAATTAGGCTAGATTTGATCTAACCTAGGCTGCTTTTTGATTTTATTGTTTTTTATATTCTTATAATGATACTCAATTTTCATAATGAAACAATATAAAAGACTTAGTTTTATTTTTTTGTCTCGTCTTTTTTCTTTCATTCTCTAAAATTTTATCACCTTCTCACGGTAAAAGACTTAACTACCCCAACTTACACAAATAATTACATAATACCATTTCCTTTCATTTCTATTTTCTATTTTTTTTATTTTGTATTTTCTCCCATCCACCTCGCACCCCACCGCCGGAGACTTGCACCGACCTCCGGCGACCACCACCATTGTCGGCGACACGTCTGGCGACCACCACCGTCGCTGGCGAAATATCCGGCAATCACAACCATTGCTCTAACCTAGGTCAGATTAGTTCTAACATAGGCTAGATTAGATCTAACTAGGGTAGGTTTGCTCTAACATAGGCTAGATTTGCTAGAACCTAGGCTTCTTTCTAGTTTTGTTGTTTTTTATAAATAAATCCCCATATATATATAATTAATTTATAAAAATAAAAATAAAAGTGAAAGTGCCCAGTGTGTGTAAAAACTATGTAGTGTGTGTAAAAAGTATGCAGTAAAAGTATGTTGTGTGTATAAAAGTGTGTTGTTTGAGTAAAAGTGTGTAAAAAGTGAGTAGTGTGTGTAAAAGTGTGCAGTGTGTGCAAAAAGTGTGTGTGAAGGTATGTTGTTTGTGTAAAAGTATGTAAAAAATGAGTAGTGTGTGTAAAAGTGTGTAGTGTATGCAAAAAGTGTGTAGAGTGAGTCAAATAGGGTAGATTGGCGCTAACCTAGTCTAGATATATAACGAAAACCGTGTAACATGCTGTGGAAGTTTGATGCAGGCGAAAACACGGGAAAAAAATTATATTGTGTCGGAATGATACGAAATTTGCACGGTCATAGCGAAACGGCATTCTGAACTTAGGGCTATATATATATTTTATTGATTTATTTATTTAAAAAATAGAAAAAAATGGAAAATAGGCTAGGTTTGCGCTAACCTAGGGTTTGCGCTAACCTAGCCCTAGGTTAGCGCAAACCTAGCCTTTTTATATTTATTTTTAAATAAATAGGCTAGGTTTGCGCTAACCTAGACCTAGGTTAGCGCAAACCTAGCCTATTGTCTATTTTTTTTATTTTTTTAAATAAATAAATCAATATAAATATATATATATACAAATAATTAATTAAAAATTGAAATATACAATATATATTTAACTTATATATATTTTAATTTTTAAAATTAAAGAATATTTATTTATTTTAGATTTTAATTAATAAATTACATATATATATATATATATTGATATTGATTTATTCATTTAAAAAAATAGAAAAAAATGGAAAATAGGCTAGGTTTGCGCTAACCTAGCCTTTTTATATTTATTTTAAATAAATAGGCTAGGTTTGCGCTAACCTAGCCTATTTTCTATTTTTTTATTTTTTTTAAATAAATAAATCAATATAAATATATATATACAAATAATTAATTAAAAATTGAAATATACAATATATATTTAACTTATATATATTTTAATTTTTAAAATTAAAAAATATTTATTTATTTTAATTTTTAATTAATAAATTACATATATATATTTATATTGATTTATTTATTTAAAAAAATAGAAAAAAATGGAAAATAGGCTAGGTTTGCGCTAACCTAGTCCTAGGTTAGCGCAAACCTAGCATTTTTATTATTTTTAAATAAATAATCTAGGTTTGCGCTAACCTAGCTTATTTTCTATTTTTTTATTTTTTTAAATAAAAAAATCAATTTAAATATATATATAAATAAATAATTAGTTAAAAATTAAAATACACAATATATATTTAGCTAATTATATATATATTAATTTTTAAAATTAAGAAATATAATATTGGGCTCTTGTGTTTTTAATGTAGATGGAATAATAAATTCTATAATGATATATGGAGAAGAAAGAGGTTTTATTTATTCATAATGTTACAAAGGAGTAAGGATTGTTTGAAGGCTTGTGAGGAGAGTCCTCTGAAGTCTGAAATCTGAAGTTCCTTCAAGGTCCCCTTCCAACATTGCCTTCAATTCTTATTTATAGGCGTATAAACCGCCTTACTATTCTAGATAAGTGCTGATTCAGCTATTTACAACAGTACATTTTTATCTTTAACAGTACAATTCTATCTTATTTCTAAAAGTATACTAGACACGTAACCTTTTCTCTAATCTTCCTTTTGTCCTTTTATATGACTCATATCTTTCTACTATCTACTTATTTTGTTGTCTTGCCTGACTCCTGACGAAAGAAAGTATATCCAAGCGCTCGAAGGGCTAAGGAAAAACATTCTACAAGTAAATCAAACGCTAAGCGTCTAGCACCAAAAGTGCATCCTAAGCCAATATCAAGGAAATACCAATGTCAATATCCGCAAAGATCTAGATCATATTATCGCCACTATGATAACCATGATTATGATTGTGATTATTGCTATTATCAAGGATATTACCATACACCTAAAGAGCACACACAACACAAACCGAAACCCAAAAAGGCCAATCTTCCCAAAATGAAGACAAGGCAAATGTGGGTTCCGAAGATTCTAATTCAGACTAACGTTACTAACAAAGAAGGACCCAAAACAAAATGGGTACCTAAGAAGAATTAGAACTGCCCTTTGAATGCAGGTACCTAAACTCTACACCGATACCTCAATTTGGTACATAGATAGTGGGTCGTCGAGACATATGACTGGATCAAAGGATCTCTTGATCAACTATCGTGCAACCAATGGTCCTCAAGTTATATTCGGTGATAATTCTAAAGGTAAAACTAAAGGTATAGGTATCATGCATAGGGGGAACATCATGATCAATGATGTATACTATATTGAGGGTCTTAAACATAATCTCCTAAGCATAAGTCAATTTTGTGATAAAGACTTTGAAATTAAATTTTCTAGTGACTTTTGCGAGATAATCGATATTGAGACAGGATCTACTAAACTAAAAGGAAGAAGAACAAACAATGTATACTTAGTAGATTGGGATTCAACATTAGATAACAACCCTACATGTTTCGTAGCTAAGAATCAAAATGAATTGGGTTGGTTATGGCATAGAAAAATGAATCACCTCAACTTTAAGGCAATCTCTCAATTAATATCGCTAAATCTTGTAGAGGGATTACCTAGGGGTTCCTTTAATAAAGATCGCTTATGTGATGCTTGTCAAATGGGTAAGCAAGTTAAATCATCTTTTAAGAAGAAGCTTTATCTATCCACATCTAGAATACTTGAATTACTGCATTTAGATTTGTTTGGTCCTATTCAAATCATGAGCGTTAGCGATAAAAAGTATTCATTAGTAATAGTTGATGATTTCTCACGCTATACATGGGTAGAATTTTTAGCATCTAAAGATGAAACTAGTGCCAAGCTCACATCTCTAATTCGTCAACTACAAAACTCGAAAGATCTTAAAGTAACAAGAATTAGAAGTGATAGAGGAACTGAATTTACTAACCATATTGTTGAGAAATTTTGTAAAGACTTTGGAATACTTCATGAGTATTCAGCGCCTAGAACACCTCAACAAAATGGAGTTGCCGAGCGACGGAACAGAACGCTTAAAGAAGCCGCTAGGACTATGTTAGCCGAGTCTAAGCTGCCTCAAAGGTTTTGGGCCGAAGCTATCAATACTGCTTGCTACACTCAGAACCGGTGTATGATCAACAAGCAACATGAAAAGACTCCATATGAGTTATGGAAGGGACGTAAGCCAAATGTTTCATACTTTCATGTATTTGGTTCAAAATGTTTCATTCATAACAATGGATCCCAAAGCCTAAAGACATTTGATCCTAAAGCAGATGAAGGGATCTTTCTAGGCTACACCAAAAATGGAAAGAGCTTTCGCATCTCAAATAAGATCAAATCGAAGGTTGAAGAATCCATTCATGTTGTGTTTGATGATGCTAACCAAGAACCGATGACACGCTAAAAGCTAACGTGCTGTAATAGCAAGTGCACTAGTCGTGTGTAGTAATAAAAGTGGACGAGAAGTCCGGATTGTCGAACCACAAGGACTTGAATTCTAGTTTAAGATTTTATAACAACAAAGATCAAAACAATAAAGGTAAAATGAGTGTGAAATGCGTAAGATAAGAACAAGGTTGAACAAATGATTTAAAACAAAATAGAAAGGGAGACTAAGGCACATGCTAGGTTCAAATTGATCAATTATACTTATAAAGATTCTCGTTGAAGGATTACGCTTATATTGTTATGGTGAGAACTCCGAGGGTAGAGAATAACCGATGTCTCGCGAATAAACTCCTATGCTTAGATCGTGATTTCCCAAATATTCCTATCCGGAAATCTAACCACCAAACATGCATTAACGTACTAGAGTTCACTCGATTTGAATCGAACAACTTCACCCGGGAATCTTTACCTATGTCTAGGGCAATTCCTCATTAGTTACGGGTCATGATGTGAATTTCTTGCACCCTAAGTCAATTTTCTCCCAAAATATTAACCTAGGCATAAGATTCTAACATATAGTGATCAAGTATATGCAAGATAGGCAAAAACACAAATTCACATCACATAACAATATAAGAACAACCTCAACAATCATCTATTATAAGCATATATCACAATTTGGCCTTACATGGCCCTAGTCTTATGAATTTAGTTCATGATAGATATTATGAAAAACAATAATGAATAAATACACATGTTCATAGACATGAATGAAATGAAAAGGCTATAAAAACTCCCTCTAATGTGATAGATGATGGCCCCTTGATTGGAGCTTCAATTCCTAGCTTTCTCCTCTTAGAATGATGAAGAATGGTGATGAATGAAGCTTGAGGACTGATTCCTCCTCCTCCTCTCCTCTAAGAATCTGAAATTGATAGTGAATGATGAAGAGTATGGGTTCCCCCTCTTTTTATAGCCAAAATTCCACTAAAGTATGCATTAAGAATTCCCATTAAAGTTCCCCAATGAGAATTTCACCTAAGGTGATGCTTAAAGTTTGGCTTTTAAGATTCCAACCAGCTAAAAAAATGCTGAAATTTCGGCCATTAAGAATTCCACCAAGCATAACCATGTGAAAACTTCAACAAAACACATGCATGCTGCCATTTTCTTGCTTTCCAGCGCAGTCTTAGTATTTTCCTCATAAACTTCTCCACAGATCTCCAAATTGGATGATTCAAGTCCCCATGTGAATCTAACACATAGATCTACAACTTTGCAGAAGGACATTTTGTCCAATTCGGTCTCTAAGTATACCTAAATTACGTTTCAACATGGAGGTTGTTTCTGATTTGGCGCCCGTAAAGTAAATCTACCAAGAAACACACTTATGACAACCCCTCAACACATGTGCTAAATTATGGCCAAAAGTGATTCTTACCCATCATATAAGGCTGGAATTTAGGCTGAAAAAGGAGTAACATTCGGACTATCCATGCCTAGGCATGACTAGGAGGGCGCTGGGGCGTATCCTGGCACATGTACTTCTCTGTTTGGCGCAGCAATCGTATTTCCTTCACAATTATCTCTATAGACCTCCGATTTGGATGTTTCAAGTTCCCATTTGAAGCTAAGACATACATCTAAAACTTTGTAGAAGGAAACTTTGTCTAAGTCGGTCTCGAAATGTACGGAATTATCGCTCGAATGTGGTAGGAGATGTATAAACCGCCTCGATGTTGAAAAACATGCTTGAACTTGTTTTGTACATCGTTTTTCTTCCCTTTTCTTCATGTATTCTCATTTATTACCTGTATTCACTTAACACACCTATTAAATGCAAATGTGACATGATTTAAGCAATAAGTGAATCCAAATCATAAGAATTACGGTCTTAAAAACACGTAAAAACACCTCTTATCAACACCCCCAAACTTATCAATTGCTCGACCTCGAGCAATAAGAGCTATAAGGCAAGACCAACATCATTCAATGGGAGAAAACAAAACAACTAACTAACTCACTTTCGTGGAGTAAACGATTGCACTTAGCGGGTGCAACAAGCCTTTTAACCTTTGAGTTACCTCAAAGGACGAGTTATAGTCTCGTGAGGGTTTGCATAAGATATACCCACAAAATCTAGCAAATTTTCAATCCCAACCGAATCAACACATCTCAATATGATCAACAAGAATGAATGGCATAAAATCAACCTTTTAAAGTTCACAAATATATATATACATATCAACTACTTTTGCTCATGTGACACCAATACTTGAAACGACTCCCTAGGGTATAGTGAAAAATAAATCTAGGGTATTATAGTCGAGAGGCATCCTTACCAAATTTTGGACATTAATCCCATATCTATCAACTTTTGATCAAACACAAGGCACAAGAATTATAGAAAATCTCATAGCCATTTAAATTTCATTATCTCAAATATTCAACATTCAATTCATATGGAATTTCCATTAAACTTCATTAAGGCTAGATCATGTGCAATGTTTTATTCCATTAGGCTTTCTATGACACCCATGTAACAAGTTTTAGACCAATGACTCCCAAACTAGATAGTTTTAGGGCATTAAGTGTAGAGACATTCCTAAGGATTTAATCACTTGAGTATCAAAGGCCACAAAATAAAACTAGATCTTTTAAACAATTCACTTCTTTTAGCTTGAGCATAGCTCAAATTAGCATAATAGTACAGTATATAGGCATGAAACTTTTCACCTCCGGTACGTATTAGCCTGACCACTTTTGGTCATACCAAAATTCAACCTTTCCAATTCATTGTTAGCATATAAAATTACTACTCAACTTATAACCTTATGAGAAATCTAAGTTAATATTTCTGGGAATAATTCCTTAAGTGTCTCAAGATGGTTATCCTCTCAACTCCTCTACCTTCGATTTAAGTGCATTGTGAATCATCTAAGGAATCAATTCTAGTCTAAGGTCTCCACGAGCAATTTCAAAGATATATATATATATATTCCATTAAATTCAGATTATTTCAAGAATTCATGCCATTTTTTCAAGTCAATCAATTTCAATGCATCAATTGGAAGGACTAAAAATTTTTCATGCTTGATTTTCTCAACAAAGAAGCATATAAACATGATATCAAACAAACTTTCCCCAAATTCAAGTTAAAAATTAGGATTGCATTTTCAATATTCAAAATAGATACTCTTCTACCCCCAAACTTAAATCCAACATTGTCCCCAATGTTGTTACAACATGCATACACAAAGGTAAAAGAACACTTACAACCAAGGATATTGAAGAACATCCTTAAGCTTCCAATGCATCCTTACAAAGTTTCTCCTCTTATCGAGTAAAATAAGAATCTCTAAAGGTGGGGTCCAAATGTGCATCATATCTAACACTTCAACTTTTTAAACCATCAAGCATAAGAAAAACATACATGCCCAAAGTGCATGGTTGAACACAATAAAAAGAAACAAACTAAACAAAACAAAAACGAAAGCAAAAGAAAAGAAAACTTACAAACTTGGGTTGCCTCCCAAGAAGCGCTAGTTTAGAGTCGGTAGCTCGACTTGAGATAAAGAATCGCTAAAGATCCTGGAGGGGAATGGTCACTTTATCCCTCGACCCGTCAATCCCAATGTAATGCTTTAATCTTTGGGCGTTTGTCATGAAGGTTCGTCCATTATCCGTTATAAGTTCAATGGCACCAGAAGCATACACACGAGATACAACAAATGGTCCCGACCATTTTGACTTGAGCTTCCCGGGAAAAAGTCGAAGGCGAGAATTGTATAGTAAAACCTTGTCTCCTTCATGAAATTCTCGGGGAATAATACGCTTATCATGCCATGTTTTCGTTCTCTCCTTGTAAAGCTTGGCGTTCTCATACGCTTGATGGCGCCATTCCTCAAGTTCGTGTAATTGGAGTAATCGCTTGGTACCTACGAGTTGAGAATCAAAATTTAGAAATTTAATAGCCCAAAAAGCGCGATGTTCGAGCTCAACCGGTAAATGACATGCTTTTCCAAAGACAAGGCGATATGGGGACATGCCAATCGGAGTTTTAAACGCGGTTCTATATGCCCACAAGGCGTCATCTAGTTTAAGGGACCAATCTTTTCTAGATGCGTTAACCGTTTTTTCAAGAATGCGTTTAATCTCCCGATTCGACACCTCCACTTGACCACTCGTTTGAGGATGATATGGGGTTGAGATTTTATGCCGTACCCCGTACTTGTTCAGTAAGTGCTCGAATTGTTTGTTACAAAAATGGGTGCCACCGTCACTAACGATTGCTCTAGGAGTTCCAAAACGAGTGAAAATCCTTTTTTTTAAAAATCGAGTAACCACCCGAGCATCATTAGTTGGTAAAGCCTCAGCTTCGACCCATTTGGAGACATAGTCGACCGCAACAAGAATATACTTATTGGAACAAGAACTAGGGAAGGGTCCCATAAAATCAATACCCCATACATCAAATAGTTCACATTCAAGCATGTTATTCAATGGCATTTCGTGTCTTTTAGAGATGTTACCTGTTCGTTGACACCTATCACAAGATTGAACATACAAGAATGCATCTTTAGAAAGAGTAGGCCAAAAGAAACCTGATTGAAGCACTTTAGCCACTGTTTTAGAGGGTCCAAAGTGACCACCTACCGACATATCATGACAATGGGCGAGAATTGATGCTATTTCCTCCTCGGGGATACATCGTCGAATGAGGCCATCTGCACAAATCTTAAATAGATATGGTTCGTCCCACAAATATCGCTTCACATCAAATAAGAATTTCTTCTTTTGATGATAAGTGATATCCGGAGGAAGAACTCCCGTGACAAGATAATTTGCATAATTGGCATACCAAGGAGCATCATTATGAAGTATAGCATACAATTGCTCATCGGGAAACTCCTCACAAATAGGTTTATCAAACACGCACTCAGGCTTAGGAATCTCTATCCTAGACAAGTGGTCGGCAACAACATTTTCTACTCCTTTCTTATCCTTAATTTCTATGTCAAATTCTTGAAGAAGTAAAATCCACCTAATGAGTCTAGGTTTGGCATCCTTTTTGGCAAGCAAGTATTTTAATGCGGAGTGATCGGTGTACACAATTACTTTATTCAAAATGAGATAAGCATGGAACTTGTCAAATGCAAATACTATGGCTAGTAATTCTTTTTCCGTGGTTGCGTAATTCATTTGTGCATCATTTAAAGTCTTACTAGCATAGTAGATGGTTCGAAATACCTTATCCTTCCTTTGGCCAAGGACCGCACCCACCGCGGTATCACTAGCATCACACATCAATTCGAAGGGCAAACTCCAATCGGGAGGTGCCATGATGGGAGCAGATATCAATAGCTCCTTAAGAGTTATGAAGGCCTGTAAACAAAGGGAATCAAAATTGAATGGTGCATCTTTGACAAGCAAGTTAGATAACGGCTTTGCAATTTTGGAAAATTTTTTGATAAATCGCCTATAGAAGCCGGCATGACCAAGAAAGCTCCTCACGGCTTTCACCGATGTAGGTGGAGAAAGCTTTTCTATTACCTCAATCTTGGCTTGGTCCACTTCAATCCCTTTTTGGGAGATTTTGTGACCTAGCACAATCCCTTCCCGGACCATAAAATGACATTTTTCCCAATTCAAAACAAGATTTGTTTCCTCACAGCGTTTTAGAACACGGTCCAAATGATCAAGACATGTGTTAAATGAGGTTCCAAAAACAGAAAAATCATCCATAAAAATCTCAAGGAATTCTTCAACCATGTCATGAAAGATCGCCATCATACATCGTTGAAATGTGGCCGGGGCATTGCATAATCCAAACGGCATCCGCCTATAAGCAAACGTGCCATAGGGACAAGTGAAAGTTGTTTTCTCTTGGTCCTCGGGGGCTATGGCAATTTGGTTATAGCCGGAATACCCATCTAGAAAACAATAAAAATCATGTCCAGCTAACCTTTCAAGCATTTGGTCAATGAATGGGAGGGGGAAATGGTCCTTACGAGTGCCATCATTCAACTTGCGATAATCTATACACACACGCCACCCGGTAAGCATTCGAGTAGGGATTAATTCATTGTTCGCATTTTCTATCACAGTTATTCCGCCCTTCTTGGGTACTACTTGAGTCGGGCTTACCCATGCACTATCAGAGATAGGATAGATTATACCTGCATCGAGTAGTTTTATAACCTCTTTCTTTACCACCTCTTGTATTTGTGGATTTGACCGTCTTTGTGGTTGGCGTGTAGGTTTTGCGGACTCCTCCATGAGTATTTTGTGCATGCACACCGCTGGACTTATGCCTTTTATATCCGCAATTTTCCACCCGAAGGCCTTTTTGTTGGCCTTCAATACTCTCATGAGTCGCTCCTCCTGTTCTCCTGTCAAAGAAGATGAGACAATTAAAGGTAGAGTCTCATTATCATTTAAAAATACATATTTCAAATGTAATGGTAATGGTTTAAGCTCAAGGATAGGGGCCTCTTCGATAGAAGGGCGAGGAGGAGCCAAGAGTGATCTTTCTAATTTTTTAGCTCCAATGACGTGGTAAAGAGGTGGCTTCTCTACGCTAAACATGGTTTCCAATTGTTCTTCACTTGCTGAATCGACATCCATAGATTTGGAAAGACATGTCTCCAATGGGTCGTCTACCATTTGTGCCTGAAAAGTCTCATCAATCAACATATCAAATACATCGATGCGTAAACATGAGTCAGGATCACATGGGTGTTTAAGCACTTTAAAAACATCAAAGGTGACCTTTTCATCTCCCACATTTAAGGTTAGCTTACCATTGGCAATATCGATTACCGCCTTACCAGTGGCTAGGAATGGTCTTCCTAGGATCAGGGGTACCTCAACATCTTCCTCCATATCAAGAACCACAAAGTCAACCGGGAAATAGAATTTGTCGACTTGAACGATTACATCTTCGATTATTCCCCGTGGTCTCTTGATTGATCTATCGGCAAGTTGGAGGCTCATTGAAGTCGGCTTTGGGTTACCAAGGCCCAACTTTTTGAAAAGAGAGTACGAGAGGAGGTTGATGCTAGCTCCCGAGTCACACAAAACTTTTTCGAAGGATAATGGCCCAATCGTGCAAGGAATAGTGAGACTCCCAGGGTCTTCAAGTTTCATTGGTAATTTATTAAGCAATACGGCGGAGCATTCCTCGGTTAGGCACACCGTTTCGTTTTCCTCCCACTTTTGTTTGTTGGATAAAATATCCTTGAAAAATTTCACGTAATTTGGCATTTGTAAAATTGCGTCTATAAAAGGAATATTAATCCTAACCTCACGAAGAATTGCTAAGATTCGAAGGAAACTTGGATCCATCTCCTTTTTTTTTCTTTCTATGTGCATTAGGAAATGGCAGACGGACCTCGATGGGAGGATGCGTTGGAGTTGAAGAGCCCGCTGTGGAGGGTTCAGGAGGTGGCGCCTGGGCGCGACAATCGGCGCCAGGGCGCTGGGTCTCGGGCGCCTGAGCGTGATCATCGGGACGCTCGGGCGCACAATTGCGAAGCATTCGTTCACTGTGGATTGATTCCGGTGCCTAGGCGTTCTCATCGAGGCGCTCTGGCGCGGAAATGCGAATAGCATCATTGACTACCTGTTTGCCACTTCTTAAGGTGATGGCGTGGCATTGCTCCTTCGGGTTTTTTTCTGTGTCACTTGGTAAAGTTCCCGGGGCTCTCTCACTGATCGCCTTTGCCATTTGACCCATTTGTGTCTTTAAATCCTTCATGTCCATCATTATATCCTTCATCATAGTACGGAGTTCGTTGATTGCTGAATCCGATTTCTTTATTTGTTCATCGAGACGCTCTTCGGTTGTAAGAGGTCTTATTTGCCTTTGTATATGAGGATTACCTTGCCTTTGAGCTTGGTTATTGTTGAATGGGGCCTTGGTGCTTGATAGACGCCGGGATGGGCATTTTGTGCGGGATTGGGCCTCCTTGGAAAATTTTCGGGCACATGGAAGTTCAATTGAGGTCGATTGGCATTTCCAACATAGTTTACATTGCCAACCATTGTTTCCAAAGCAACTTCTTCGCCCAACTCTTGAACACAAGCAATCTTTTTAGTGGGTGTGATTTCTTCATCATCGGGATAGAGTTCATCTTCCCGGGCTAATTGCTCAATCTTGTCCCACACACTTTGGCAATCGAGCCCAAGGAGATCACCACCGGCGCCGGCATTGAGCCTATTTCGGATGCGCGAACGGACTCCATCATGGAATCGTAATACTTGCTCGCTCAATCTTAGGTTGTGATCCGGACATTTTCGGAGCATGTTTTTATATCTAGCCCATGCCTCGGCTAATGACTCATGATTCCCCTGCTTAAACTCCTTAATGTTGCTCCTTAGCTCATTGATTTTGGAGGGTGGAAAGAATTTGCTCAAAAAGGCATCGACCAATTGTCCCCATGTTGTGATGGATTGGGGTGGTAGAGATTTGTACCACATGGTCGCCTTTTCCTTTAATGAGAAGTGGAAGACTCTTAGACGAATTGCATCGAGATCCCGTGGATGAGATTGGGTAGTCATGAGAGTATCGTCTAAAGTCTCCAAATGCTCATGAGGTGATTCATGGGGCTCTCCATAGAAGGGTTCGCTTTGCACCATGCTAAAGATGTGTGACGGAATGTGATAATTTGGTGCAAAGAAATTTGGAAAGACTATGGGCCCCGGTATAGTGTGGACCCTTGGAGGTAGACTTTCCCGGACCGATGGAAGTTTTTGAGGAGGTGCCGGTTGCATAGCTTGGAATAGATTTTGCAACCATACCCTATTTTCCGGGAGATTTATGTCGGGAAAATTCCCATTTGGATTTAGATTGTCGGCCATTTCTCGAGCTCATCTACTAGATCGAAGAACACGCTCTATCTCCGGCTCAAAATTGTATAGAGGCTCGTTAGAAAAGCGGGTCATGCACCACAAATTACACCTAACAATTAAACACAAAAAAACAAAATTAGAATAATAAAATAAAAGAAAGGTTAGAAATAAACGAAGAACTAAGAATTATGAAAATTTAAACGAAAAATCAAAAACTAAAATGAACAAGTCCCCGGCAACGGCGCCAAAAACTTGACACGCTAAAAGCTAACGTGCTATAATAGCAAGTGCACTAGTCGTGTGTAGTAATAAAAGTGGACGAGAAGTCCGGATTGTCGAACCACAAGGACTTGAATTCTAGTTTAAGATTTTATAACAACAAAGATCAAAACAATAAAGGTAAAATGAGTGTGAAATGCGTAAGATAAGAACAAGGTTGAACAAATGATTTAAAACAAAATAGAAAGGGAGACTAAGGCACATGCTAGGTTCAAATTGATCAATTATACTTATAAAGATTCTCGTTGAAGGATTACGCTTATATTGTTATGGTGAGAACTCCGAGGGTAGAGAATAACCGATGTCTCGCGAATAAACTCCTATGCTTAGATCGTGATTTCCCAAATATTCCTATCCGGAAATCTAACCACCAAACATGCATTAACGTACTAGAGTTCACTCGATTTGAATCGAACAACTTCACCCGGGAATCTTTACCTATGTCTAGGGCAATTCCTCATTAGTTACGGGTCATGATGTGAATTTCTTGCACTCTAAGTCAATTTTCTCCCGAAATATTAACCTAGGCATAAGATTCTAACATATAGTGATCAAGTATATGCAAGATAGGCAAAAACACAAATTCACATCACATAACAATATAAGAACAACCTCAACAATCATCTATTATAAGCATATATCACAATTTGGCCTTACATGGCCCTAGTCTTATGAATTTAGTTCATGATAGATATTATGAAAAACAATAATGAATAAATACACATGTTCATAGACATGAATGAAATGAAAAGGCTATAAAAACTCCCTCTAATGTGATAGATGATGGCCCCTTGATTGGAGCTTCAATTCCTAGCTTTCTCCTCTTAGAATGATGAAGAATGGTGATGAATGAAGCTTGAGGACTGATTCCTCCTCCTCCTCTCCTCTAAGAATCTGAAATTGATAGTGAATGATGAAGAGTATGGGTTCCCCCTCCTTTTATAGCCAAAATTCCACTAAAGTATGCATTAAGAATTCCCATTAAAGTTCCCCAATGAGAATTCCACCTAAGGTGATGCTTAAAGTTTGGCTTTTAAGATTCCAACCAGCTAAAAAAATGCTGAAATTTCGGCCATTAAGAATTCCACCAAGCATAACCATGTGAAAATTTCAACAAAACACATGCATGCTGCCATTTTCTTGCTTTCCAGTGCAGTCTTAGTATTTTCCTCATAAACTTCTCCACAGATCTCCAAATTGGATGATTCAAGTCCCCATGTGAATCTAACACATAGATCTACAACTTTGCAGAAGGACATTTTGTCCAATTCGGTCTCTAAGTATACCTAAATTACGTTTCAACATGGAGGTTATTTCTGATTTGGCGCCCATAAAGTAAATCTACCAAGAAACACACTTATGACAACCCCTCAACACATGTGCTGAATTATGGCCAAAAGTGATTCTTACCCATCATATAAGGCTGGAATTTAGGCTGAAAAAGGAGTAACATTCGGACTATCCATGCCTAGGCATGACTAGGAGGGCGCTGGGGCGTATCCTGGCACATGTACTTCTCTGTTTGGCGCAGCAATCGTATTTCCTTCACAATTATCTCTATAGACCTCCGATTTGGATGTTTCAAGTTCCCATTTGAAGCTAAGACATACATCTAAAACTTTGTAGAAGGAAACTTTGTCTAAGTCGGTCTCGAAATGTACGGAATTATCGCTCGAATGTGGTAGGAGATGTATAAACCGCCTCGATGTTGAAAAACATGCTTGAACTTGTTTTGTACATCGTTTTTCTTCCCTTTTCTTCATGTATTCTCATTTATTACCTGTATTCACTTAACACACCTATTAAATGCAAATGTGACATGATTTAAGCAATAAGTGAATCCAAATCATAAGAATTACGGTCTTAAAAACACGTAAAAACACCTCTTATCAACCGAGTAAGGTTAATATTAATGATGCAGGAATTGAAGATTTATCTCAACAAGCGTCACAAATCAATCTGTGTGATGATAGTGATATTGATGAAGATAATGAAATCATTGTACCTAATCCTAAGATTACTCGTAAAGATATCAACGATGATATTGCAAGAAACGCTGATGATCATGAAGGGAATGTTCATCAAGAGCAAACTCAAACTGTAAACACTGAAGCGCCTACGCAAGGAATTGGTCAAGCGCCTGCACAGCTTAATCAAGCGTTAGATCAATCTCTTAACCCGTTCCAACCAGACAGAAAATGGCTCAGAGACCATCCACCAGAACTAATTATTGGAGCACCTGTTAGAACCAGAGCCGCTACAATAAATGAGGCCATGTTTGCAAGCTTCCTATCTCAAATGGAACCAAAGAAAGTGGATGAAGCGCTTAACGATCCAAGTTGGATTGAAGCCATGCAAGAAGAGCTAAATCAGTTTGAAAGAAATAAGGTATGGACGCTAGTACCAAGGCCAACTCACCAAGGAGTTATTGGGACTAGATGGGTTTATAGAAACAAAATGGATGAGAATGGTACTGTAATTAGAAACAAAGCCAGACTTGTTGCACAAGGATACTGTCAAGAAGAGGGTATCGACTTCGATGAGACATACACTCCTGTCGTCCGTCTTGAAGCTATTCGGATGTTTCTAGCGTTTGCAGCATTTAACAAATTTACAGTGTATCAAATGGACGTAAAGAGTGCATTTCTGAATGGTAAACTCCAAGAAGAAGTATATGTGGAGCAACCACCAGGATTCATCAAAAACCATGGGAAAAGTATGGTCTACAAATTGGACAAGGCACTTTATGGTCTTACGCAAGCACCAAGAGCATGATATGACACTCTTTCTATCTTTCTTATAGGTAAAGGCTTTTCAAAAGGCAGCGTTGACACAACGTTATTCAAAATTACCCATAATGAAGATATTCTCTTAGTTCAAATTTATGTTGATGACATTATATTTGGATCTACCAATAAGCGCCTATGTGAAAAATTTTCGAAAATGATGCAAGATCAATTTGAAATGAGCATGATGGGTGAATTAACTTTCTTCCTAGGATTACAAGTTAAACAACTCCCTAATGGCATATTTATAAACCAAACTAAATATACTAGAGATATGATTAAGAAATTTGGTATGGAAAATGCATCACCTTCCAAAATTCCAATGAGTCAAACGCTTAAGCTAGATAAAGATGAAAATGGAAAGAAAATTGAAATTACTAATTATCGAGGTATCATTGGATCACTTCTTTATCTTACAGCTAGTAGACCTGATATTATGTTCTCAGTATGCATGTGTGCACGCTTTCAAGCTGATCCTAGAGAATCACACTTAATTGCTGCTAAAAGGATCCTTAAGTACCTAAAAGGCACACAAAATGTGGGCTTATGGTATCCTAGGGATTTTCCTTTTGAACTAATTGGTTATTCAGATGCAGATTTTGCAGGATGCAAAATAGATAGAAAAAGTACTAGTGGTACATGTCAATTTCTAAGTGATAGATTAATTTCATGGCATAGTAAGAAGCAACAGTCCATCGCTACTTCCACCGTTGAAGCTGAGTATGTAGCCGCTGGAAGCTGTTGTGCACAGATCCTTTGGATGAGGCAACAACTTAGAGACTATGGAATAATCTTAGATCCAACTCCTATCCATTGTGACAATCAAAGCGCCTTAGCGATGACTCAAGACCCAGTTCTTCACTCTAGAACCAAACACATTGACATTCGCTATCACTTTCTACGTGACCACGTTCAAAAGAAAGATATCTCCATGCACTTGATTGGTACAGAAAAGCAACTGGCAGATATCTTCACCAAAGCGCTTAACGAACAACGTTTTCTCACTTTAAGAAGTGAACTAGGTATGATTGATCTAAATGCTTAATCATTCGAAACATCATACTTTTGTTAGGCATGAAATTTAAGGGGAATTCACTTTATTTTATGTAATTTATGGGGAACCTACATAGGGGGAACCTTAAAAGAACTAACTATATTTAAGTGAGTATGACCAAAAATGTTTTTCCTTGCATCGGTCATACGCACTTAGCATTATACACTTAAATCATTCGGACGCTTATTACACAAATCTTTCTTAGCGTCTGTGCTACTTTCAAAACACTAAACGCTTAAGCTTATTCCCAGTCAAGCGCTTAGTAAAATGTATTTCAAATGAAGCGTACCTTACCCGACGCTAAACAAAAATTAATGGATTAGTCAATCAATGCAATTAATGCTAACTTGACATCTCTTATCTCTGTTCAAGAAAACCCAAGGGTACTCATTGATTTTTCAAAAAGTTGGTTCAGCTTATGTACACGTGTAAATACACTCACCATGTATTATGGGCGAGTACATCTAACGCTGAATATTTTAAAATTAAACTCTAAAGTAAACACTGACACCAAAAGTATGTTGTCATTTATCGAAACAAGTGGGATAAAAGATTGTAAACAATGTGCTTGAACGCTCAAGCATAAAAAGGGATTTGGGAAGAATTTCAAATTTGTCGAGCGTCAATATAAAACATCCTTACAAATAATAAAGTATGACGAGCGTCAAATTTCTGATAAAGCAAAATCATATCTACACGCTCCAAATAATCAAAAATTGGTGGGTACTTACATAGTTCTTCAAAATGATGGCTCTCAAACAGTTTGTGATGGTATACGTGTCAATTTTTCACACGCGCGTGTATCGCACTTAAACTCTGAATCGTCTTATTTCAAATCTCTACTCGGACTTCAAAACAATTATATGTGGGAGTTACCAAATGTAACCGTGCCTACCTTTTAAAATTCACGTAAAATTCACGTCCACAGTTATCTTGCTCAAAGGCTGAGATCTAATTGATTTCCACATGTCAAAATCCTAACAAAGAGAGAAAACACAAATTCAAAACTATGTTACTAAAAACTAATTTTGTGCAGAAAAGAACCCATTTCTACTCAAACTCTCTAAAAGCAAAAATCTTTCTCTCTCTAAAAGCGAAAATCTCTCAATCACTCTTTATCAAAAATGGCACCCAAGAAATCTCCTGCTACTTCTACTGACAAAGTTTTCAAGGTAACTGAGGGTCTCGTGGTGGACTGGAAGTTCTTATACGAACATAACCAAATTGACCTATCGGAGATGATGGACTCTGTTGCCGAGGCTGGGCTCCAGAAGTTCCTAACTAGATATTCATACATCTTTCCTGGTGAAGTCGATCACTTCTGGAGAAACGCTAAACTATCAGAAGACGAGACCTCCATCTCTTGTCTATTCACTATCTCCAAGAAAGAATCCAAGCTCTTCACTCTTTCTGCCAACACTATCGCTCAGAACTTCACCTTACCTAACGAAGGAGCAACTTTGAACACCATCACTGACGAACAGATTGAAGAAATCTGGCTCCGAATTAGAGCATATGACGGTGTTCCATACAAACAGTACTTCGAGAAGAAAGATATCGTCAACAAATATCGTGTCTTGGCTGATTTCTGCAGCAAAAACATTGAATGCAGAGTGGGGACTTTTGACAAAATTAACCCATTGCAATTTCGAATGATGACAGCCATCCTGCTCAACATAAACATCAACTGGAGCGCCTATGTGTTCAGCAGATTCAGAGACTGTCTGCATGCTTCAAACAAACCTTACGGTTTAGTTCTTAGTGACCTGCTATTCAGAGCAGAATGTACATCTTCGGCTGGATTTACTGTGGCCAAACACAAATTTTATGGGCCAAGAATCATTCAGAATCTTTTTAACCCACCAAAGATCGGAGGTGCGTCCAGACCTCTCTCTGAGCGCCAAGTTGTGCGTGAAGTGTCAGACGAGGAGGCTGAGCGTCCAGCTCCAGAGGAAGCTAAGCGTTCCACTCCAAAGAAAGCCGTGAAATGCCCGGCTGTTATCAAAAAGAGGGCTACTCGAAAGTCCAAGGCTCAACCTATTCCATCTCCTCCGCAGGATGATGAAGCTACGGATGACGATGAAGAGGACAAGATTCCTCTCGTAACCCAAAGAAAACTGGAAAAAGTACTTAAACACATAGACTTCGAAGAACCTACTATTGCACCCACTCAAGCGCCACCGGCTGAAGGGGTGAACGTGAAGCGTATCTTCAAGAAACGCAGAGGACTACGCAAGCGTCAAGTCGATGTTACTCCTCCAGAGCCTGAGACTACTGAGCCAAGCGCTCAAGCTACTTTTGCTGTTGAGACTAGCTCTCAGGGTAAGTTTATTTCTTCCCACAACAGTTTCTTACCTACTTATCTAGAAGATCCTCCCCTTATAGAGGATATCTGTTATACAGCTCTTCCCCTAGCCGCTGTTCAAGCGCCCAGTGATGTCCATCTGGATGTCGATATGACAGGATGTTGTCGCCATCGCCCATACAGCCGCCACAGAATCTGCAGGCTTAGAGCTTGATGAACCTGATGTTCCAGAGGTTCCACACCTACTCACTCTCCCATCTACAACCAAGGCACGCTCAGAAGATCAGAGCGACGCTGACGAAATTATCATTCACCGAAACTTCTTTCAGCTGGATCCTCTAAAGACAATTGATCACTCAGTTGACTATCTACCCCCAGTGCCTGAAGAAGACTTCTTTCCTACCGGATATAATGAAGACAGTCTTATAAATGCGGAGAATGATATAGTCAAACTTATTAAGTTTGATCTCACTGTCTGAGATACCTTGCTCACCTCAGCGCCCCCGCGACAGGTTCAAGAAAGAAAGATCCCAAGAGCAGATGTTGATCTGGCCTATTATAGAAAGTACGGGCACAGCAAACCAACTGGTCTTGCTCTCAGAGATTTCAACATACGAATCTATGACCGTGCTTATGGACTCATCAATCCCACTGAGAAGCTCTTAAACAGAGAAGGTTACTCTCACTCCTCAACTCTCGTAAACAGTCCTGCAAATATGTTTTCAGCTAATCCGCTCCGTTTATGGACGAATAAAGGTGTACATGTCGGAGACCGTCCAACGTCTATCCTTGATATGATTCAGACAGAAGCTGATGCTTATTTTGATAGCGTTTAGAACGCTAATTATGAAGCAGACAAGCATCGCTTTGAGGTAATCCGAGATATTCACCAGCAAGGATTTTGAGCTATCCTTAATGCAGGGACTGAGTACTGCATGACTGAAGTGAATTGGGCTGAAGCGTATGTTGGGAGCAAATACAAATTCGAAGAGTTGGTCAGTGATCCTCATCTCTTCAGCGCCTGTATACATGCTAAGAAGCGAAAATTTGCTCAATATTGCTTACAGAAGCGTCAAAGGAGAATTGGGTCAGTATTGAGGCTGTCTCTGATTCGTCAACAAACTGAGCAGTCCTTACGTGTAGCGTTGCACAGATTTGTAAACACTCCTCTACGATTTGACACTCAAGCGTCTTCCAGCGACAGTTCTTCACCATCTTGCTTGAATTTCACTTCAAGTGACTGTGACGACAACTTTCGACTGATGATCAAGCTCATGACTCCCCTCGCTCATTTTGACAGAGTCTTCACAGCCAATCTGCGCTCATGGAATGGATCCCGAATAAACTCCTTCACCGGCTATCCACTCCTTCCCTCCATCCGACAGGAAGTTCATAGTCACTATGACTTCGTCTTATCTTCACTGGAAAGAAACCAAGCGCTTGCTCAAGCTGTCTACCCCTATTTGGAAGAATACTACACAAGTTATGTTCCTGAATCTCAGAAACTCAACGCTCTTCCAACGGACAGGCTGATTGGCTTTTCTCAACATTACTGCTCCGATGCTATCTTTTCCATCAGCCGAGCGCCTTCCAGAATCTTTCCCAATCACGTACTGGATATCCTTGGGCCAATGTACAATAGGGCCATGGATAGTCCACTTCGCACCTTCATTCAAGGTACTTACCTTCCTACTCTACACTTGAATGCACTTCTACAGAGTGCTACATATCCATATGCAGATGAGCCATTTGCCGGCATGGACTTCAACTTTACGGACTTTAGCCGTATCGAATCAGTCACGGTTGAAGCGCCAATTGAACAATTAGATGCACTGCCAGCGTCACCCATTGCGGAAGCGCCTGTTGAATGGTTGCATGTCTCGCCAGCGCCCATTATTGCTGAGGACTCCACAGATCAACCTCAAGCACCTATTCCTGTTAACGGTCCATCTTCTTCTGACTCTACTGCTTCCACAAAGTCTATTATTGACCCGGAGCTTCAAGGGACCGTGTTTGACCCTGCTTATCAAGTCCCAATGGAATCACTCAAACACACGTCTCGCTTCAAGCTTCTCGTTAATCCTGCGGTTTCTTCTGCTCAAGCGACCATGACTGAAGGCCTTAAGAAATTTCAGCAAATGGCTGACGCTACTCAGGCTAGTCACCTGGCCTTGAAAGAAGACATTATCAACCGCTTCACTACTCTAAAGACCTCTCTGACAGACGCTACTCAAGCCCAACTCCTGGTCATGAAAGAACATTTCGATCAGCATCTTAGCATCTTGACACTATTGAGGCCTCTGTCGCTCAGATTGCTACTCAAATCAGTCTCCTTACTCAGCATTTTATGCCGACTGATGATGGCAATAAAGGGGAAGAGAAGAAGAAAGGGGAGAAGAGGAAAACTTCAAAATCAAGCGCTCAAGATCCTCCTCCGCCGCCCAAGCGTCAACATACTCCCACTCCTCCTCCTATACAAAATAAAGAGCAAGATCCCTATCCATCTTGGGTAACCACTTTTGCCCCTACTGGAGCGCCCAGTAAAAGAGAAACTCCAAAAGCGCTCTATCCAGATCTTCCAGTACCTTCCAGAGCACTGCTTGAGCAATTTGACATCCCTCTTTCCAGAGCGTCCATTTCAGAACCTACCAATCCAGAAAAAGTAGTTGCGGAAAGAAAGATGTCTGATCTAAATCGAACCTTCAGAATCTGCTTAAGGTATATGGGTATTGACCCAGATGAATGGGATAAGCATTACGTCGCTTTCAAACAAAAGCAAGTAGATGAAAACAAGTATATAATCAATAAATATGATGATGTGATGATGACATTAGAAGATCAAATAACTGAGGCAATCCGTGCAGAAATGACCAAGAGATACAAGATCAAGTCACGATCTTGATTGTACTTCTGCTTTTCTTGCTTTCATCTCTTCCTTATTTCAGTTGTAAAAATGCATGTACCTTCAATGATATATATAGTGCATTTTTCAGCTGAAACACCTCGTTGAAGCTCAACTAACCTTAACTAACTTACTAACCAACGCTAACCATTATTTTTGGCCGTCTAACTCTTGAAATATAAAAGAGTAAGTATTGCCATCATCAAAAAGGGGGAAATTGTTAGGAATTTCATGTTAGATGTTTTGATGATGACAATTAGGATTCCATGTTAGACCCCAAGAAATGTAAAGTATAAAAGCTTTCATAGAACAAATGTATAAGCGCCTGAAAGCTTGTGTTTTTATACTAGGCTTGTATTTTTATCTTTATAGAATTTAGACTAAGGATGTGATACTAAATCACTAGAAGAGTTATGTGTGAGTCTACCAAGTGATGAAGTTGAAGATCAAGCGTCTGAAGGAACAGTAAAGATAAAGATTAGTCTCAAGCGTCCGTCAAACGCTAAAAGACTATCCCAGGTTACGAACCCAGCGCTCAAGATTTGTTATGGACTTTAGACCAAGTACTTAACACTAAGTCAATGATAGAATTCTGAGTGAGTCTATCAAAGACAAAGTGAAAGGTCAAGCGTCTTAAAATCGGGCAAAGATTATGACCTTTCTCAAGCGTCTGATTAACAAAGAAGGCTACTTTCAAAAAGCCTAAACTCTAAAGGCTCAAGCGTCTAGTTCTCCAAGCGTAACCTGAAGACTCAAATCCAAGTTATCAAAGATGCATGAATCAACGGAAATTATTCCCAAACGGAAATAAGACAAGATGCATCAAAAGTCGGATAAGTGCTATTAAAATATAAGCACTACAACTTATGGGTAAGCCATATCTTTGACCGAGACTGTCAGATTTATGAAACCAAGACCATGCCTAACCAATTAAATATACCCAAAGTTAGGATTGTCAGAACTCATGGAATGTTTAGGGAAACGAGATTCCAACCGTGTCCAACGGACAAAATCTCAAAACAACCTATAAATAACCTTTTCAGCAAAAGTGACAAACAGCAATACATATAGATAAACATCTGGACATATAAACAACAAAAAAAAAGTTCAAAACTTTGCTGAATTTATTTGAGAGAAAAAGCTTATAAACTCCAGAGCCGAAATTCTTTAAGCTTCTCAAATACATTCCTAGACAGTCACCCATATTTCAAACCTCTTTTTAAGAAGAACCTACACTACTATTGAGATATCTCCAAGTTGTTTAAACTTTCCAAAAACAAACAAACCCGTGACCAAAACCATCAACACCTTTCATCTGAGTGAGAAAGTTTGTTGATTTACAAGCAATATTTTTGTGTAAAAGAAGCTTGTGGAAAAAGGTCTCTATTGGAGCTGAAATCTGTGTGACCAAGGAGTTCCGAGATCAAGCGTAACTTGCACCATTTCTGAGTGAAAGAAGCAAGGGGATAGAAGGTCTTTAGTGGAGCTGAAATCTGTGTGACCAAGGAGTTCTGAGATCATATCCAATCTCACTCTATTTTGTAGAAGTCTATGTGTGACTCTTCGATAATCATCATAGTGGAAAACGTCCCTGATAAAAGGAGAAGAAGGACGTAGCTGGGATTACATCACCCAGTGAACCTTATAAATATCCTGTGTCATTTACTGCTTTAACTATTTATTGTTTTATTGCTTTACTATTCATATTGCATATACTTTGATAAAGTTTCAAAACAACTAAGCTACTACTTTTGATTAACAAACCGAACGCTAAGCTATAAAATACTTCCGCTGTGCTAACCCTTATTTAGTGACCAAACTCTGCCCTACTTTGGTAAGCGTTGAAATCACCAAGTCTAAGTTAACTTTTTCCAAGCGCCTGAAACTAGCGCTTAAGTCATCATCTCTCAAGCGCCGCACCCAGCGCTCATAGCTTTCCGAGCGTTCAAATACTTCAAAGTGATACGAATTTTTAGAAGTCGAAAAAGACTTCAGGGTCTATTCAACCCCCCCCCCCCCTTCTAGACCCTTTTCGTATACCACTTGGGACCAACAGTTACAACTATTTTTGAAGACGATAACCTTTCTAATATAATAACGAAAGTTGTTGAAACACTTAAATTGGAATTTTGTGGAGAAGGTAATTTCTTTAAAGATGCACAAACTGTTGAAAAATATATGTTGCTTTTATGAGATTACAATTATGCGATATTTGTGAAATTGATAAATATATTTGTGTATTTCAAGATTATTATTATCATATATATAACCAAGTTACTAATATGAATCACTTTTTAACTTTATTCTTTACCAAGATACCTGACCCTTGGGGACAGAAATTATTAGATACATATAATCCTGGAGTAACAGATACATTAGGAAAACGAATAAATCATGTACGTGATAAGATGAGTGAATGGTGTGGTAATGCTATACTAGCAAAATTAACACGAGGATTAGGAAAATGAGTTACTTTATGTTGTGATAAACCAAAAATGCCTTTATTAATTGGATGTGATAGTCCTTATTATTATGGAAAAATTAAAAGAAAATATAAAAAGAAAAAACAATTCAAAAGAAGATATTTTAAAAGAAGAAGATCTCATTTTTATAATAGACAAAAATATAAGAAACCTAAACAACCATTTTCAAGCAAAGAAAGAAAAGTGTTAAAGAATGCAGATGTTATTATTGCAAAGAGTTAGGTCATTATGCTGACAAATGCCCTAGAAGACAAGATAAAAATAAGAAAAAATTTGAAGTAGATGAAGATTTAATAAACAATGAAGAATTTATACAAATTAATGATTTTGAAGAATTAAGTACAGATGAAAGTATATTTATTTTAACCGAAATCGAATATACTAGTTCATCCAATAATGAATGAAATTGAAGCTAGTTCTTCATCACAAGATGAAAATATTACTATAGATAACACTATAGAACAAACTGGAGAATATAAACAAGAAATATTAATTGATAAAAGAAAATTACAAAAAATACAAAATGAAAACTTTTCCTTATCAAATTATTCAGGATTCAGAGTTAGTACCCTAGAAAGATTAGGACTTAAGCCTCGGAAACATTATATATTTTACGGATTAAGCATAAATGAAAAACCTTTAGAAGTCTCTTTAACTTCAAATAAAGTTATGATCCCTTTACTTGACAAAAAGGATTTACAAGACAAAATGATAAAAATAAAACCCGAAATAAGAGAAAAATTAGGATGGATTCATATAGGAGCAATTTAGATTATAATAAAATCTACATTTAGAGAAGGATTGGATACACCAATTGATCTAGCAATTATGGATAATAGAATAAAAAATAGAGAAGAAGCCTGTTTAGGAATATTACGAGGAAATTTACAGTATAAAAAATTAAAATTTAATATTTATCCTAAGATATCCTATCATCTTAAAGATAAAGATTTTAATAAAACATTAAGTTTAATACAAAACTTTAAAAGGAAAAATTTCTTTCATCAACATAATCGATCTTATTCTATCACATATATGATATCTTATGCCATATCTAATTCTCATCATTCAGATTGTTTTGGCATAAAAGATACTATAGAATTTCCTGATTTATTTAATAGTATTAGTTCTATACAATTACCTACTTTACCACAGATACAGGAAATAGAAAATACCCCTTTAGAATTAGACTTACAAGATAATAAACCATTAATAACTTCTAATACTTTACCACCAAAATTAACTTTTACTTCTAAAGAAGTAATAAGCAAACCTAGAAGATCTATGTCAGCAAGACATTCTGATCTATCTTTAATTGCAAAAAATGATAATCTCCGAAATTATAAAATAAAAGGAGAATATTATAATGGGATAACTTTTGAACCTGTAAATATTCTTATAGATACAGGAGCAAATGGAAACTATATAAGCCATAACCTTTGTAAAAGTTTACAAAGATATACTTTAGAAAATCCTCATCAATATATAAATTTTAATGGGGAAAAACATGAAAGAAATGAAATAGTAGATACTATATTAAAATTTGGAAATGAAACTATTAATCTTCGATTATTAATAGAAAATGAAGGAATGAATGATACTTTAGAAATCATGTTTGGATTAACATTCCTAGATAGTGTCAAACCATATCAAATAACGGAATATGGGATAAAATTAACATATAATAATAAATTAATATATATACCTAAATGACTAGTCCCTACAGTATATATATACCTATAGCAATCACATATAAAGATTATAAAGCAGAATACTTTGCAGCTTATATAGATAATGGTTCAGGATAATGCCTATGTAAACCAGATTGCTTTCCAAAAGAATATCATCAAAATCTTAAAACAATAAAAGGAAAAGATATATCTAATAATATTATAGAAATCAATAAAGGAATAGAAAAACCAATTATCATACTAGGAACATATTTAATAAAATGTCCACCATTTTATTTTCATAATTCCGGTACAGATATTTTATTAGGAAATAACTTTCTGCAACTCTTTCCCAAAGTGACCTTTGACACTATAGCCTATCAAGTTTTATTAAAAACTTCTTGCCATCATTTAATAGTTGTAAAAATATTAAAAAATGCTTATGCAAAAACATTTCCTATTTCTTTTCAACCTCGCACAGCCTAGCGTGGTGATGAAGGATACAAAGTTAAACCAATTTTTCCAAAAGGAACGCCTTTACTAGAATACCAAATTCACTTAAAAACATTAAATCTTAAAATTGAAGAAATAAAAACTAAGATAGAAAAATGCTATTCAGAAAATCCATTACAATTTTGGAATAAAAATCAGATATTAGCGAAAGTGCCCAATGAGTGTAAAAACTATGTAGTGTGTGTAGATGTATGTTGTGTGTGGGTAAAAGTGTGTATGGTGCGTAAAAGGGTGTAGTGTGTGTAAAAGTGTGTCGTATGTGCAAAAAGTGTGTGGTTGAGTAGAAAGTGCGTAGTGTGTGTAAAATAGGCTGGGTATACACCAACATAGGCTAGATTTGTGCAAACACACATAATTTTTCTATTTTTTACTATTTTTCTTTTTTTTTATTTATAGGCTAAGTTAACGCTAACATAGGTCTAGGTTAGCGCTAACCTAGCCTATTTTTCTTTTTTTTTTTAATTTCCGGGCTAGGTTTGCGCTGACCTAGGGCTAGGTTAGCGCTAACCTAGCCCATTTTCTTTTTTTAAAAAAATAATTATATATTAATTTATTATATTTATATATATAACTAATTAAAAATTAATTAATTATAAATATATATATATATATATATATTTATGTATTTTCTCGCATTCAACGTGCTCCTCACCGCCGGCGACCACCACCGACCCCCACCGTCGGCGACCACCACCGTCCTCCGGCGACCACCACCATTGTAGGCGACACGTCCGACATCCACCCCCAACCTCCGGCGACCATCACCATTGTCGACGACACGTCAGGCAACCACCATCGACGCCGGCGACATGTCCGGCAATCACCACCGTCTCTAACCTAGGCTATATTACATCTAACTAGGGTAGGTTTGCTCTAACATAGGCTATATTTGCTCTAACCCAGGCCTTTTTCCATTTTTATTGTATTTTAGAAATAAATCAATATATGTACATATATACATATATCTATAAATAAATATATATTTGTTTGTATATATTTAATTAATTAAAATAAATTGAAAGTGCCCAGTGAGTATAGAAACTATGTAGTGTGTGTAGATGTGTGTTGTGTGTGGGTAAAAGTGTGTATGGTGCGTAAAAGGGTGTAGTGTGTGTAAAAGTGTGTCGTACGTGCAAAAAGTATGTGGTTGAGTAATAAGTGTGTAGTGTGTGTAAAATAGGCTGGGTATACACCAACATAGGCTAGATTTGCGCAAACACACATAATTTTTCTATTTTTTCCTATTTTTCTTCTTTTTTATTATTTATAGGCTAGGTTAGCACTAACCTAGGTCTAGGTTAGCACTAACCTAGCCTATTTTTCCTTTTTTTTAATTTTCGGGCTAGGTTTGCGCTGACCTAGGGCTAGGTTAGCGCTAACCTAGCCCATTTTCTTTTTTTTAAAATAATTATATATTAATTTATTATATTTATATATATAACTAATTAAAAATTAATTAATTATAAATATATATATATATATATATATTTATGTATTTTCTCGCATTCAACGTGCTCCCCACCACCGGCGACCACCACCGACCCCCACCGTCGGCGACCACCACCATTGTCGTCGACACGTCCGACATCCACCCCCGACCTCCGGCGACCACCACCATTGTCGACGACACGTCCGGCAACCACCATCGACGCCGGCGACATGTCCGGCAATCACCACCGTCTCTAACCTAGGCTATATTACATCTAACTAGGGTAGGTTTGCTCTAACATAGGCTATATTTGCTCTAACCCAGGCCTTTTTCCATTTTTATTGTATTTTAGAAATAAATCAATATATGTACATATATACATATATCTATAAATATATATATATATATATATATTTGTATGTATATATTTAATTAATTAAAATAAATTGAAAGTGCCCAGTGAGTGTAAAAACTATGTAGTGTGTGTAGATGTATGTTGTGTGTGGGTAAAAGTGTGTATGGTGCGTAAAACGGTGTAGTGTGTGTAAAAGTGTGTCGTATGTGCAAAAAGTGTGTGGTTGAGTAGAAAGAGTGTAGTGTGTGTAAAATAGGCTGGGTATACACCAACATAGGCTAGATTTGCGAAAACACACATAATTTGTCTATTTTTTCCTATTTTTCTTTTTTTTTTTATTTATAGGCTAAGTTAACGCTAACATAGGTCTAGGTTAGCGCTAACCTAGCCTATTTTTCTTTTTTTTTTAAATTTTCGGGCTAGGTTTGCGCTGACCTAGGGCTAGGTTAGCGCTAACCTAGCCCATTTTCTTTTTTTTTTAAATAATTATATATTAATTTATTATATTTATATATATAACTAATTAAAAATTAATTAATTATAAATATATATATATATATATTTATGTATTTTCTCGCATTCAACGTGCTCCTCACCGCCGGCGACCACCACCGACCCCCACCGTCGGCGACCACCACCGTCCTCCGGCGACCACCACCATTGTCGGCGACACGTCCGACATCCACCCCCAACCTCCGGCGACCACCACCATTGTCGACGACACATCAGGCAACCACCATCGACGCCGGCGACATGTCCGGCAATCACCACCGTCTCTAACCTAGGCTATATTACATCTAACTAGGGTAGGTTTGCTCTAACATAGGCTATATTTGCTCTAACCCAGGCCTTTTTCCATTTTTATTGTATTTTAGAAATAAATCAATATATGTACATATATACATACATCTACAAATATATATATATATATATTTGTTTGTATATATTTAATTAATTAAAATAAATTGAAAGTGCCCAGTGAGTGTAAAAACTATGTAGTGTGTGTAGATGTATGTTGTGTGTGGGTAAAAGTGTGTATTGTGCGTAAAAGGGTGTAGTGTGTGTAAAAGTGTGTCGTATGTGCAAAAAGTGTGCGGTTGAGTAATAAGTGTGTAGTGTGTGTAAAATAGGCTGGGTATACACCAACATAGGCTAGATTTGCGCAAACACACATAATTTTTCTATTTTTTCCTATTTTTCTTTTTTTATTATTATTTATAGGCTAGGTTAGCGCTAACCTAGGTCTAGGTTAGCGCTAATCTAGCCTATTTTTCTTTTTTTTTTAATTTCCGGGCTAGGTTTGCGCTGACCTAGGGCTAGGTTAGCGCTAACCTAGCCCATTTTCTTTTTTTTAAAATAATTATATATTAATTTATTATATTTATATATATAACTAATTAAAATTAATTAATTATAAATATATATATATATATTTATGTATTTTCTCGCATTCAACGTGCTCCCCACCGCCGGCGACCACCACCGACCCCCACCGTAGGCGACCACCGCCGTCCTCCGACGACCACCACCATTGTCGGCGACACGTCCGACATCCACCCCCGACCTCCGGCGACCACCACCATTGTCGACGACACGTCCGGCAACCACCATCGACGCCGGCGACATGTCCGTCAATCACCACCGTCTCTAACCTAGGCTAGATTACATCTAACTAGGGTAGGTTTGCTCTAACATAGGCTATATTTGCTCTAACCCAGGCCTTTTTCCATTTTTATTGTATTTTTGAAATAAATCAATATATGTACATATATACATATATCTATAAATATATATATATATATTTGTTTGTATATATTTAATTAATTAAAATAAATTGAAAGTGCCCAGTGAGTGTAAAAACTATGTAGAGTGTGTAGATGTATGTTGTGTGTGGGTAAAAGTGTGTATGGTGCGTAAAAGGGTGTAGTGTGTGTAAAAGTGTGTCGTATGTGCAAAAAGTGTGCGGTTGAGTAATAAGTGTGTAGTGTGTGTAAAATAGGCTGGGTATACACCAACATAGGCTAGATTTGCGCAAACACACATAATTTTTCTATTTTTTCCTATTTTTCTTTTTTTTTTATTATTTATAGGCTAGGTTAGCGCTAACCTAGGTCTAGGTTAGCGCTAATCTAGCCTATTTTTCTTTTTTTTTTAATTTCCGGGCTAGGTTTGCGCTGACCTAGGGCTAGGTTAGCGCTAACCTAGCCCATTTTCTTTTTTAAAAAATAATTATATATTAATTTATTATATTTATATATATAACTAATTAAAATTAATTAATTATATATATATATATATATATTTATGTATTTTCTCGCATTCAACGTGCTCCCCACCGCCGGCGACCACCACCGACCCCCACCGTCGGCGACCACCACCGTCCTCCGGCGACCACCACCATTGTCGGCGACACGTCCGACATCCACCCCCGACCTCCGGCGACCACCACCATTGTCGACGACACGTCCGGCAACCACCATCGACGCCGGCGGCATGTCCGGCAATCACCACCGTCTCTAACCTAGGCTACATTACATCTAACTAGGGTAGGTTTGCTCTAACATAGGCTATATTTGCTCTAACCCAGGCCTTTTTCCATTTTTATTGTATTTTAGAAATAAATCAATATATGTACATATATACATATATCTATAAATATATATATATATATTTGTTTGTATATATTTAATTAATTAAAATAAATTGAAAGTGCCCAGTGAGTGTAAAAACTATGTAGTGTGTGTAGATGTATGTTGTGTGTGGGTAAAAGTGTGTATTGTGCGTAAAAGGGTGTAGTGTGTGTAAAAGTGTGTCGTATGTGCAAAAAGTGTGCGGTTGAGTAATAAGTGTGTAGTGTGTGTAAAATAGGCTGGGTATACACCAACATAGGCTAGATTTGCGCAAACACACATAATTTTTCTATTTTTTCCTATTTTTCTTTTTTTTTTATTATTTATAGGCTAGGTTAGCGCTAACCTAGGTCTAGGTTAGCGCTAACCTAGCCTATTTTTCTTTTTTTTTAATTTTCGGGCTAGGTTTGCGCTGACCTAGGGCTAGGTTAGCGCTAACCTAGCCCATTTTCTTTTTTTTAAAATAATTATATATTAATTTATTATATTTATATATATAACTAATTAAAAATTAATTAATTATAAATATATATATATATATTTATGTATTTTCTCGCATTCAACGTGCTCCCCACCGCCGGCGACCACCACCGACCCCCACCGTCGGCGACCACCACCGTCCTCCGGCGACCACCACCATTGTCGGCGACACGTCCGACATCCACCCCCGACCTCCGGCGACCACCACCATTGTCGACGACACGTCCGGCAACCACCATCGACGCCGGCGGCATGTCCGGCAATCACCACCGTCTCTAACCTAGGCTACATTACATCTAACTAGGGTAGGTTTGCTCTAACATAGGCTATATTTGCTCTAACCCAGGCCTTTTTCCATTTTTATTGTATTTTAGAAATAAATCAATATATGTACATATATACATATATCTATAAATATATATATATATATATTTGTTTGTATATATTTAATTAATTAAAATAAATTGAAAGTGCCCAGTGAGTGTAAAAACTATGTAGTGTGTGTAGATGTATGTTGTGTGTGGGTAAAAGTGTGTATGGTGCGTAAAAGGGTGTAGTGTGTGTAAAAGTGTGTCGTATGTGCAAAAAGTGTGCGGTTGAGTAATAAGTGTGTAGTGTGTGTAAAATAGGCTGGGTATACAACAACATACGCTAGATTTGCGCAAACACACATAATTTTTCTATTTTTTCCTATTTTTCTTTTTTTTTTATTATTTATAGGCTAGGTTAGCGCTAACCTAGGTCTAGGTTAGCGCTAATCTAGCCTATTTTTCTTTTTTTTTTAATTTCCGGGCTAGGTTTGCGCTGACCTAGGGCTAGGTTAGCGCTAACCTAGCCCATTTTCTTTTTTTTTAAAATAATTATATATTAATTTATTATATTTATATATATAACTAATTAAAATTAATTAATTATAAATATATATATATATATATATTTATGTATTTTCTCGCATTCAACGTGCTCCCCACCGCCGGCGACCACCACCGACCCCCACCGTCGGCGACCACCACCGTCCTCCGGCGACCACCACCATTGTCGGCGACACGTCCGACATCCACCCCCGACCTCCGGCGACCACCACCAATGTCGACGACACGTCCGGCAACCACCATCGACGCCGGCGGCATGTCCGGCAATCACCACCGTCTCTAACCTAGGCTACATTACATCTAACTAGGGTAGGTGTTAGGAATTTCATGTTAGAAGTTTTGATGATGACAATTAAGTTTTTGTTAGACCCCAAAAAGTTGTAAGTTTATTTTTTGTAGAAAACTTGTATAGGCTTTGAAGCGTTAGACTTGTAATAGATTTATTAGGCTTTGTTATCTTACTTTAGAGTGTTAGGCAAAATAGTCTTAGGCTGAGCGTCTGATGATTTCTGAGTGAGTTTATCAGTGGTAAAGTTCGAAGACTCAAGCGCCTGATCTCAGAAGATAGATACAGTCTCCAAGCGTCCACTTTGGCCAGCTATATCAAGCGTTACCTTATGGGACAGAAGTGATCTCACCTGAATTTACTTCTAAGTCCAGAAGGAGTTTAATGCAAATATTCTCAAAGCATTAAATACCAACGGGTATTAATTTCAAATGCATTAAATGTTGATAAGAGCATTTAATATGATAAGCAATGTCAGACGTACGGTGAAGCCACCCTATTGGACTGTCAACTATCTCAGACTGCAGCACCAACTTTCGTGCAGCAGATTTTCAGGAAAAAGGACAAAAGCTGTTCACTCGCGAAAGTGAGAGACACGCGCCAGTGCATGTGTCAAACGGACACTTTCTCCAAGAATACCTATAAATAGGACTTCAACAACAAACAAAATAAGATGCAACAATTTTATCAAAGCCAAATTGCTGTTGCATTAAAATCTCATTCCTTAAATTCTCAGAAAAGCCCGAAACTTCAAGAAACATCCAAATTGCTTTTCTTATATTCCTGAGACAGTCAACAAATATCTCAAACATTCTTTTTGCAGAAACCAGATTCCTACTGAGATATTACCAAGTTGTTTGAACTTCATCAAAATCAAACAAACCTTTTAGAAAATCCCATCCAAGCCTCGCGATCTGTGTGAAGTCGAAGTTGGATACTTGCATCATTTCTGGGTGAAAGAAGCAAGAGGGTTGAAGTGATTTGAAGCAGAAATCTGTGTGATCAAGGAGCTCAAGTCATCGACATCCATCTCTCCCTAATTTGTAGAAGATTCTGTGTGATTCTTTGAGAATCATCTTAGTGGATTGCCTCCAAGTGCAAAGGAGAAGAAGGACGTAGTTGGGATTACACCACCCAACGAACCTTACAAATATTGTGTTATTTACTTTTCAGTCATTTCATTCATCTATCATATCACTGCATAAGTAAAACACAATCAAAAGCTAAGCACCTAAGAAACATCTTGTGACGCTAAAACTTTCAAAGAGAAGACTCCAAAATCATTCCGCTGTGCTAACCCTGATTAAAAGAACTGAACGCTTAACCTACAAGGTCAAAGTATTCAATTCCTGAAGTCTAAGTTAACTTTATAAAACAGTCTTCATTAGACGCTTCACAAAGTCTCAAATATCTTGTGTGAACGCTAAGGTGAAGCGTCACACTCTTCAAGCGCCTATCATTTCAAGCGTCCAAATACGTTTAATACGAAATCAATTTTAAGTCGAAAAAGACTTAAAGGGTCTATTCAACCCCCCCCTTCTAGACCCTTTCGTATGCCACTTGGGACCAACAAGTGGTATCAGAGCGGTTAATTTTGAAATTTTAAAATTTCCAAGCATAACTGCTTGTTTAGATCTTTTTCTTTCAAAATCTAGTTGCTTTTTTAAAAAGCTTAGATATGGCATTTGCTAAAGTTCCCAAATTGACAGAATCAAATTTTGACACATGGAAAGTCAAAGCATTTACGTATTTATGTTCATGCGATGATGACATGTGCGATATCATTTCAGATGGGCCAATCAAAATATACAAAGTTATCACAAGAGCGCCTGGAGCCACAGAAGAAACCCCTGATGGTTACGTTGAAAAACCAAAACAAGAATGGTCTCCAGATGAGCGTCGAAGAGCTAACTTGGACAATGTTGGTCGCAACGCTCTGTATACGGCTATTGGTGATAATGATAACTTATTCAATAAAATCAAATCTTGCAAAACGACTAAAGAAATATGGGATAAGCTGGCTACAATCTGTGGTGGTTCAGCTCAAATCAAAGAAAACAAACTTTCCATTGCTAAGGAAAAGTTTAACGGATTTAAGATGCTACCCAATGAAACACTAGAGCAATTGGATATAAGATTCACAGCTCTTGTTACAGAACTTACGTCATTGGGAATGGACTTACAGAATCGAGAAATGGTGGTTAAGATCTTTAGAAGTCTACCAAGTAAATTCTTGATGAAGACAACAGCTATGAGAGAATCAAACATGCTGGATCTCTTAACTCCAGAAGACGCCTTTTCAGAGATAAAAGCTTTTGAGTTCGAGTTGAACTCTGCTAGTGACATTGTGAGTAATCCAGTGATTGAATCTGGAGCGCTCATTGCATCAATCAAAGGCAAATCGGGTAACAAAGGAAAGAATTCGGACATTAATGAGGAAGAAGAGTTGGCTTTGCTGAATAGATTCAGGAAGTTCTTGAGATATGAAAAGAAAGGAAAAGGTCCTAATAATCAAGGACAAAGTTCATATCAAGCGCCTTCTCCCATACAACAACAGTTTCAAGCGCCTCAATATTCTGTTCCTTTACCTCAAGCGCCTACTCAATATCAAGCGTCTACTCAAAATCTTCCAGCTCCAGTGGTTTCTAAACCACACACTGCAAGGCTAACAAGTGAACAAAAAATGAAAACCAATCTTTGTTATAATTGCAGGAAACCGGGGCACTACCAGGTAAATTGTCCCTATCCAAATGTATCCAAGCCCTCAAGGCAGGATTACTTGGATAGAAACCAATTCAGGAGCAACCTTCGACAACAAGGTTTGCTTGCGGAATCAGAACCAGCATCAGCACCTGAAGATTTAGAATCATCAGACGAAAGTAGTGATGATGATGAGCCGATAGATGACTCAGCGCTCATATGTCTCATGGCCAGAGATGATGAAGCGTCCCCTGAGGTAATCAATGAATTATCAATTCCTCTTTCTTATGATGAATTACTTGACAAAGTCAAAGAATATTACAATGAATGTCAAGAAGCTGCCAAAATATATCAAAATGATCTCGCTATTATTTCATCACTCACAAACGATAAAGTAACGCTCAGAGCAGAGTTGCAAATTCAGCAACAGTGCATTGAGAAAAACCAATCGCTTGAGAGTGAAGTTATTCAATTGAGAGGTGATATTGATATAATAGTCAAGAGAGAAGCTGATCTGATGGCTAGACTTGCCAAGTCAGAACAGCTCATCTCATCGTTGTCCAAAGCATCCAGAAAGCTCGACAATGTGACTGAAATAACAAGGTTGTTTGGAGAAAAGACCGGTTTAGGATGCAATGAATTCGGTAAACAACCAAACAAACCTAATGTTACGGCAAACAACAAAGGAAAGGGTGTTTTCTTTGTTAAGAAAGGTTCACAAGGTCAAACTCAAAATGAACCAAGGGACAATGGTAAGAGGCCAAATGAGAAAGTCAAAACTAACTCAGACAAGGGTAAGGCTAAAGCAAATGATCCACAAAGACAGACTCATCCAAACGCTCAAAAAGCTAAGGATAAATCTAGTCACTGTGAATCAAGCGCTAAGCGTCTAGCACCAAACGTGCAACTCAAGCCAGAGCCAAGGAAATACCAGCGTCGATATCCAAAACAGTCAAGATCATATTATCGATACTATGATAATTATGATTATGACTATTATTATAATCGTGGATATTATTATACATCCAAAAATTACACACAGCACAAGGTGAAACCAAAAAAAGCCAATATTCCTACTATGAAGACAAGGCAAATTTGGATTCCTAAAGTTCTAATTAACACTAACAAGGATACTAATGTTGAAGGACCCAAGCAACAATGGGTACCTAAACAGAAATAGAACTTCCCTTTTGATTGCAGGTACCTAGAGCTAAAGTCAATACATCTGTTTGGTATTTTGATAGTGGATCGTCAAGGCACATGACAGGTTCCAAAGATCTTCTGATCAACTATCAAGCCGCCAATGGTCCTCAGGTTGTATTTGGTGATAACTCCAAAGGTAAAACCAAAGGTATAGGTACTGTGCATAGGGGGAACATCATGATAAGTGATGTTTATTTTGTTGAGGGTCTAAAGCACAATTTATTAAGCATAAGTCAATTTTGCGATAAAGGCTTTGAAGTCATATTCTCAAGTGACTATTGCTATATAAACGACGCTAAGACTAAATCTACTAAACTAAAAGGAAAAAGGAATAACAATGTATATTTGGTAGATTGGGGTTCAACACTTGATAACAACCCAACATGCTTTGTTGCTAAAAATGAATCTAAAGTGGGTTGGCTATGGCATAGAAAAATGAATCACCTCAACTTTAAGACAATCTCTCAGCTTATAAGTCAAAATCTTGTAGAGGGATTGCCAAATGGACCATTTCATAAGGATCGCCTCTGTGACGCTTGTCAAATGGGTAAACAAGTTAAATCATCTTTCAAGAGAAAACCTCATCTATCTACTTCTAGAATACTTGAACTACTTCACATGGATTTGTTTGGACCTGTTCAAACAATCAGTGTAAGCGGTAAAAAGTATACTTTAGTGGTAGTAGACGATTTCTCTAGATTTACTTGGGTGGAATTTCTTTCATCCAAAGATGAAACATGTGACAAGTTAACAGCGCTTATTCGGCAACTTCAAACATTGAAAAATCTTAAGGTTGCAAGAATAAGAAGCGATCACGGTACTGAGTTTACTAACAAGGTTGTTGAGAAGTTTTGTGCAGAAAATGGAATACATCATGAGTATTCAGCTCCCAGAACTCCCCAACAAAATGGTGTTGCTGAGCGCCGGAACCGAACGCTTAAGGAAGCCGCTAGGACTATGTTAGCTGAATCTAAGCTTGCTCCTAGATTTTGGGCCGAAGCGATCAACACTGCTTGTTACACTCAAAATCGATGCATGATCAACAAACAGCATGGAAAAACTCCATATGAACTGTGGAAGGGACGTAAGCCAAATATTTCATACTTTCACGTCTTTGGTTCTAAATGTTTTATTCATAATAATGGATCCCAAAGCCTAAAGACTTTTGATCCTAAAGCGGATGAAGGAATCTTTCTAGGCTACGCCAAAAATGGAAAGAATTTTCGCATTCTCAATAAGATCAAATCGAAGGTTGAGGAATCTATTCATGTTGTGTTTGATGATGCTAACCAAGAGCCGAGTAAGGTAAGTATAAATGATGTAGGAGTTGAAGATCTATGTCATCAAGCGTCCAAAATTACTATTGATGAAGATACTGACGATGATGATGAGATCTCAGTGCCTCCTCCTAAGAATACTCGTGAAATCAATCTAAATTATCATGTAAGAAACACGAATGATCATGAAAAGAATGATCATCAAGTGCAAAGAAGGAATCATGAACTTGAAGCGCCAACGCAGGAGAATGGTCAAGCGAATGATTCTCAAGCGTCTGTTCATTCTCAAAACCCCTTCCAAACAGATAGACTATGGTTACGTGACCATCCACCTGAGCAAATCATTGGAGATATTGAAGCACCAGTTAGAACTAGAGCCGCTACATTTAATGAGGCTATGTTCGCAAGCTTTCTATCTCAAATGGAACCTAAGAAAGTGGATGAAGCGTTAAGTGATCCAAGTTGGATTGAAGCTATGCAAGAAGAGCTCAATCAGTTTGAGCGAAATAAAGTTTGGATGTTAGTACCAAGACCAACTCATCAAGGAGTTATTGGAACTAGATGGGTATATAGAAACAAGATGGATGAGGACGGCATTGTTGTAAGAAACAAGGCCAGACTCGTAGCTCAAGGATACTGCCAAGAGGAGGGCATTGACTTTGATGAGACTTACGCTCCTGTTGCTCGTCTTGAAGCAATCCGCATGTTTCTAGCGTACGCAGCGTTTAACAAGTTTACAGTATTTCAAATGGACGTAAAGAGTGCCTTCCTGAATGGTAAACTCCAAGAAGAAGTGTATGTGGAGCAACCTCCAGGATTCATCAACAATCATGGTAAGGGTATGGTTTACAAGCTCGAAAAGGCACTTTATGGGCTTAAGCAAGCACCTCGAGCATGGTATGACACTCTCTCTATCTTTCTTATTGGTAAAGGTTTTTCAAAAGGCAGCGTTGACACAACGTTATTTAAAATTACCAATGATGAAGATATTCTCTTAGTTCAAATTTACGTTGATGACATTATATTTGGTTCTACTAATAAGCGTCTGTGTGAGAAATTTTCGAAAATGATGCAAGAACAATTTGAAATGAGCATGATGGGTGAATTAACCTTCTTCTTAGGACTACAAGTTAAACAACTCCCTAATGGCATATTTATCAACCAAGCTAAATATACACGAGATATGATTAAGAAATTTGGTATGGAAAATGCATCATATTCAAAAATTCCAATGAGCCAAACGCTTAAGTTAGATAAAGATGAAAGTGGAAAGAAAGTTGATATCACTAATTATAGAGGTATCATAGGATCACTTCTTTATCTCACTGCCAGTAGACCTGATATTATGTTTTCGGTATGTATGTGTGCACGATTCCAAGCTGATCCTAAAGAGTCACACTTGACTGCTGCCAAGAAAATCCTTAAATACCTAAAAGGCACACAACATGTGGGCTTATGGTATCCCAGGGATTCTCCTTTTGAACTAATCGGTTACTCAGATGCAGATTTTGCAGGTTGCAAAATAGATCGTAAAAGCACTAGTGGTACTTGTCAATTCTTAGGTGATAGGTTAGTTTCATGGCATAGCAAGAAACAACAATCCATAGCTACCTCCACAGCCGAAGCTGAGTATGTAGCTGCAGGAAGTTGTTGTGCACAAGTTCTATGGATGAGGCAACAACTTAGAGATTACGGAACAATCTTAGGACCAACCCCCATTCATTGTGATAACCAAAGCGCTTTAGCCATGACTCAAAACCCTGTTCTTCATTCAAGAACCAAACACATTGACATTAGATACCATTTCCTTCGTGACCACGTTCAAAAGAAAGATATCTCCATGCACTTCATTGGAACTGACAAACAACTGGCAGATATCTTCACCAAAGCACTCAATGAACAACGTTTTCTCACTTTGAGAAGTGAACTAGGTATGATTGATTTAAACGCTTGATCATGAAGCATCATATTTTATTAGGCATATAATTTAGGGGGAATCCACTTAAGTTATATCTCACAATATTCTTAAACAAATTTTTTTTACTTGATCATAACTGTAAGCGTCAATGATAAAATTTTCAGATGCATAATCATCAACGCTCAGTTCTATGTTTGCATAAAATATTGAATGCTCAAAATATTGAAGTCTTTTGACTTCAAGCGTCCATCTTATCAGCTAAGCGCTGAATAGTTTATCAAAAATTTATAAAATATTTTTGTTACAAGCCATGCATAAAATTTTTCAAACTTCTTTCAAGGTCGTGGGTAGACTCAAAGGTCTATTTTGTAATCTACTCACACGCCTCTATCACATCAAACTGGCGGGTACTCAAATTTTTTAAAAATGACGGTTCAGAGATAGCACGTGTTTGTGTACGTGTCAGTGTACAAACATGCGCGTGTGTTACACTCTGAAAATACCAAACGTTAATTTTTCTTTAACTCGGATGTCAAATCTTTATATATGAGAATTACCAAATGTAACTTCTCTCTTTTACACAAAACTCGCGTCCGCAGTTAATAAATTTATGGCTAAGATTCAACAGTTATTACACGTGTTTAAATCCTACTAAGACTACACAACACAAGTTTCAAAAACTCTTTACTGTGTCATTTAAAACACAAACTCTGCAGAAAAAGTAACTTACTTTCTATTCACGCATATCTGCAAATCTCTCTTTATCTCTCTCAATACAACAGAAAATCTCAGTTCATCTTCTTCGTTTTAAACAAAAAATGGCACCAAAGAAATCATCATCTACTTCTGCTGAAACTACCATCAAGGTAACTGAAGGTCTTGTTGTCGACTGGAAATTCCTATATGAACAAACTCAGATCAACCTGACGGACGTAATGGACATGGTCGTCCAAGCTGGGCTCAAACCCTTCTTAACCCAATACTCTTATATGTTTCCTACTGAAGTTGAAACTTTCTGGAAGACTGCTACCCTTTCAAAGGACAAGAAGTCCATCTCTTGTAAAATTCCCTTCTCCAAGAAGGAGTCTCCAAAGGAATTCATCCTATCTGCTTCCACCATTGCCAAGAACTTCAATTTGCCTAATGAGGGTGAGGCACTGGATTCTGTTACGTTAAAACAAATTAAGGAAGCATGGGCAATCATGAGTGCGTACGACGACGTTCCTTACACTCAATACTCCGAGAAGAAAGATCTGGTGTCCAAATATCGGTTATTGGCTGATTTCTGCAGCAAGATCATAGAATGCCGCGTGGGAACCTTTGATAAGTAAATCCTGTCCAATTTCAGATGATGGTTGCTATACTCTTCAACATCAAAATCAACTGGAGTGAGTACATCTTCGGACGGTTTCGGGACAGTCTAAGCGCTTCAAATAAGCCTTATGGACTCATCCTGAGTGACATCTTGTTTAAATCAAATTGTGTGTACTCGTCTGGACTTCCTTTGAATAAGTCCAAGTTGTTGGGAAAAAGGATTCTGACCAATATGTTCAATCCTCCAAAAGTTAGTGGTGCGGCTAGACCCCTATCTGAGCGACTGGAAGAACGCCAACTGCTTGCTCAAAAGGCTGAGAGACCAGTGCCAGAGGAAGCTGTGAAGCGTCCAGCAGTAACGAAGAAGAGAGCCCCCAGAAAACCCAAAGTTAAAATTGCCGTCCCCTCTCAAAAGATTGATGAGGAAACTGATGAAGATGCCGAGGACAAGTTGCCTCTCAAAAGACGAAAGCTGGAAGGGATCATTAAGCAAATAGACTTTGAAGAACCAGCTGCTGATCCTCCCGCTCCTCCGGCTAAACTAGTTGAAGGAGTCAATATTAAGAAAATCTTTAAGCGTTCCAGGACTAGCAAGCGTCAAGCTACTCCTGAAGAGCCTGAGACAGTTGAGCCAAGCGCTCAAGTTGCAGTTGAGCCAAGCGCTCAAGTTGTAGTTGAGCCAAGCGCTCAAGATGCTGCTGTTGAGCCAAGCGCTCAAGAAACTGCTGTTGAGCTTCGTTCTCAGGGTAAGTTTATTTCTTCCCACAGCATTTCTATTCCTACATCTGTAGAAGATCCTGCTCTTATAGAGGATGGCTCTTGTTTTTCAGCTATAGTTCCAGCTGCTGCTGAAGTGTCCACAGATGTTCTGTTGGATGTGGACCTGACTGGAGTTGTAGCTATCGCTCAAGATGTTGCCGCTAAAGTAGCTGCAATTGAACCTGAGGAACCTGCTACTTTAACAGAGGCACGTTCAGAAGATCAGAACGCTGCTGAAGACGTTAGAGCTCCTCGTCACTTCTTTCAACTCGATCCGCTGAAGACAATTGATCATTCAATTAACTATATGCCCCCAGCGCTCGACGAAGATTTCATTCCTGCAGGATATAATATAGAAAGATATATTGCTGCAGAAGCTGACGCTGCAAGACTGATTGACTTTGACAGCGCAATCAAAGCAACCGTTCTAGACAGACCAGGAGACAGACCTCCTAGATGTGCCGTGGATGTGGCTTACTATCTTGACAATGGCCACAGCAGACCAACTGGGTTCGCGCTAAGGGATTACAGTGTTCGTGTGTATGATCCTCTCCGTCCTAGCTTTCTCAATCCCTCAGAGTCAGTCTTGAACAGAGAAGGTTACACACATTTCCCTCAGACGGCTCACAGCCCTGAAAATCTTGCATCGGCCCGACCTCTCTGTCTATGGAAAAATAAAGAGATTCATGCTGGTGAGCGCCTTGAATCGTTGACCGATCTGCTCCAGACTGAAGCTGATGCTTACTTTGACAGCGTCTGGAATGCCAACTATCAGCCTGATAAGCACCGCTTTGAAGCCATAAGAGATATTCATCTTGAAGGTATTCGTGCTATGGTGAATGCTGGCACAGACTTCTGTATAAATGAAGTAAATTGGGTTGAAGCGTACATGGGACATAAATACACCTTCCCAGAGTTAGTCCAAGCTCCCCATCTTTTCGGCATAGGCATGCATGACAAGAAGCGTCAATTCGCCAAGTATTGCCTCCTGAAGCGTCAACAAAGACTCGGACCTGTTCTCAAGCTCCCAATTATTAGACATCAAATAGAACAATGTCTACGTCAAGAACTTCAGAGATTATCCATCACCCCTCTTCGGTTTAATGCTCAAGCGTCTTCCAGTGGTACAGTTGGTGAACGGTGCTTAAATCTTGCTCCAAGCCACTGTGAAGAAAACTTCAATCTGATGGTAAAGATTCTATCTCCCGTATCTCTCTTTGATAAAATCTTCACTGCCAATCTCAGATCTTGGAATGGCTCAGTGATCAATTCATTCAAAGGATATCCGCTACTCCCTTCCATTCGCAGTGAGGTACTCAATCACTATGAGTATGTTCTTTCTCTGCTTGAAAGGAATCAAGAGCTCGCTCAAGCCATTTATCCGTATCTTGAAGAGTACTATGCGGACTGTGTGCCTACACATCGACGTCCTGCATCTCTTCCCTCAGATTGCTTGATTGGATTTTCCAGAACTCACTGCACAGATTCACTATTCTCCATCGCTCAAGCGCCGTCCAAAATTTTCCCAGATCATGTGTTGGATATCATTGGTCCAATGTACATCAGGGCCATTGATAGTCCTCTTCGCACATTTATCTCCGGTACTTGTATGTCCAGGACCAGACTCATTGAACTCTTGGATTCTACATCCACCTCTTATGCCGACTCAGCAAGCTGGAACTTTCAATTCACTGACTTTCGCCAGCCTGAGTCAACGCTTGAGGAAGCGCCTGCTGAGACATCTGAAGCGTCCAAATCTGCAGATACCAGTATTCCTGACGCTCCTGAACATGCTACCATTGATAGTGCTGAAGATACTTCCCTGGATATTCGAGGTACTGTTTTTGATCCAGCCTATCAAGTTCCTTTTGACTCTCTCAAACACTCATCACGATTCAAGCGACCAGCTCCTCAAGTGGTTCAATCAGATGAGAGTCAAGCCTTCGGTCCCCTGCTTAAATCTGTTTTGGAGACAATTAGCGCTCAAGCTACTCAGAGTGAAGAATCTCTCCATTGGATTAAGGAAGACCTGGCAAAGATTGAAACTCACGTAATGAGCGCTCAGATTGCTCATATGCGTAGTTCAGCTCAAGCGGCAGTTGGTGAGTGCAAACAAGCCTTTCAAGAAATGCAGGATGCTGCCCACGCCACCCAACTTGCCATGAAAGAAGAACTTGAAAAGCGCCTTGCAACCCTTGAGATATCTGTGAATGACGCCACCAGCGCTAAGCTTCTTGTTATGCAGGAACGCTTCGACAAGCGTCTGGATGACATCACAGATTCCTTATCCCAGATTGCTCATCAGGTAAGTGTACTCACAAACCACTTCTTAAAATCTGATGATGGCAATAAGGGGGAAGAGAAGAAGAAAGGAGAAAAGCGGAAAGCGTCCAGTTCAACAGTTGAAGATCCTCCGTCTGCTAAGCGTCAAATGCCTCCTTCTCAGTCTGCGCTTAATCTCCCGTCTTGGATAACTGCTCTGACACAAAGTTCATCCGGAGCGCCCAGTAGTACACTAAGGGAACCTCCTAGAGCGTTATATCCAAACCTACCAATTCCTACAAGAGCACTGCTTGAACAGTTTGACATTCCTCTTCAGAGAACATCCATTTCAGAACCTACAGATCCACAGATCTTAGCTGAAGAAAGGAAAATGACTGATTTTAGCCAAGCTTTTCGAATCTGCCTAAGGTACATTGGTATCGACCCAACTGACTGGGATAATCACTTTAAAGTATTCAAAAAGAGACAACAAGAAGAAAACAAGCTTATCATCAACAAAGATCATGAAGCAATGATGATCTTGGAAGACAATCTGACTGAAGCTATCCGAGCTGAAATGTCCAAGCGATACAGAGTTAGACCAAGTCATTAAAGCTTTCTGATTTTACATTATCTATATTCTTGTCTCTTATATCTTTAAACATTCAGCTGTAAAAATGCTTGTAATTCTCGATAAATATGAAATGCATTTTTTTTTTGCTGAAACATCTCGTTGAAGCGTAACTAACTTTAACTAACGTCTACTGATCAAAGCTAACTTTTACGTTTGGCTATCTAACTCTTGAACTATAAAAGAGTAAGTATTGCCATCATCAAAAAGGGGAAATTGTTAGGAATTTCATGTTAGAAGTTTTGATGATGACAATTAAGTTTTTGTTAGACCCCAAAAAGTTGTAAGTTTATTTTTTGTAGAAAACTTGTATAGGCTTTGAAGCGTTAGACTTGTAATAGATTTATTAGGCTTTGTTATCTTACTTTAGAGTGTTAGGCAAAATAGTCTTAGGCTGAGCGTCTGATGATTTCTGAGTGAGTTTATCAGTGGTAAAGTTCGAAGACTCAAGCGCCTGATCTCAGAAGATAGATACAGTCTCCAAGCGTCCACTTTGGCCAGCTATATCAAGCGTTACCTTATGGGACAGAAGTGATCTCACCTGAATTTACTTCTAAGTCCAGAAGGAGTTTAATGCAAATATTCTCAAAGCATTAAATACCAACGGGTATTAATTTCAAATGCATTAAATGTTGATAAGAGCATTTAATATGATAAGCAATGTCAGACGTACGGAGAAGCCACCCTATTGGACTGTCAACTATCTCAGACTGCAGCACCAACTTTCGTGCAGCAGATTTTCAGGAAAAAGGACAAAAGCTGTTCACTCGCGAAAGTGAGAGACACGCGCCAGTGCATGTGTCAAACGGACACTTTCTCCAAGAATACCTATAAATAGGACTTCAACAACAAACAAAATAAGATGCAACAATTTTATCAAAGCCAAATTGCTGTTGCATTAAAATCTCATTCCTTAAATTCTCAGAAAAGCCCGAAACTTCAAGAAACATCCAAATTGCTTTTCTTATATTCCTGAGACAGTCAACAAATATCTCAAACATTCTTTTTGCAGAAACCAGATTCCTACTGAGATATTACCAAGTTGTTTGAACTTCATCAAAATCAAACAAACCTTTTAGAAAATCCCATCCAAGCCTCGCGATCTGTGTGAAGTCGAAGTTGGATACTTGCATCATTTCTGGGTGAAAGAAGCAAGAGGGTTGAAGTGATTTGAAGCAGAAATCTGTGTGATCAAGGAGCTCAAGTCATCGACATCCATCTCTCCCTAATTTGTAGAAGATTCTGTGTGATTCTTTGAGAATCATCTTAGTGGATTGCCTCCAAGTGCAAAGGAGAAGAAGGACGTAGTTGGGATTACACCACCCAACGAACCTTACAAATATTGTGTTATTTACTTTTCAGTCATTTCATTCATCTATCATATCACTGCATAAGTAAAACACAATCAAAAGCTAAGCACCTAAGAAACATCTTGTGACGCTAAAACTTTCAAAGAGAAGACTCCAAAATCATTCCGCTGTGCTAACCCTGATTAAAAGAACTGAACGCTTAACCTACAAGGTCAAAGTATTCAATTCCTGAAGTCTAAGTTAACTTTATAAAACAGTCTTCATTAGACGCTTCACAAAGTCTCAAATATCTTGTGTGAACGCTAAGGTGAAGCGTCACACTCTTCAAGCGCCTATCATTTCAAGCGTCCAAATACGTTTAATACGAAATCAATTTTAAGTCGAAAAAGACTTAAAGGGTCTATTCAACCCCCCCCTTCTAGACCCTTTCGTATGCCACTTGGGACCAACAGTAGGTTTGCTCTAACATAGGCTATATTTGCTCTAACCCAGGCCTTTTTCCATTTTTATTGTATTTTAGAAATAAATCAATATATGTACATATATACATATATCTATAAATATATATATATATATATATATATATTTGTTTGTATATATTTAATTAATTAAAATAAATTGAAAGTGCCCAGTGAGTGTAAAAACTATGTAGTGTGTGTAGATGTATGTTGTGTGTGGGTAAAAGTGTGTATGGTGCGTAAAAGGGTGTAGTGTGTGTAAAAGTGTGTCGTATGTGCAAAAAGTGTGCGGTTGAGTAATAAGTGTGTAGTGTGTGTAAAATAGGCTGGGTATACACCAACATAGGCTAGATTTGCGCAAACACACATAATTTTTCTATTTTTTCCTATTTTTCTTTTTTTTTTATTATTTATAGGCTAGGTTAGCGCTAACCTAGGTCTAGGTTAGCGCTAACCTAGCCTATTTTTCTTTTTTTTTTCCTATTTTTTTTAACCACCACCGACCGCCACCGTCGGCGACCACCGCCGTCCTCCGACGACCACCACCATTGTCGGCGACACGTCCGACATCCACCCCCGACGTCCGGCAACCACCATCGACGCCGGCGACATGTCCGTCAATCACCACCGTCTCTAACCTAGGCTATATTACATCTAACTAGGGTAGGTTTGCTCTAACATAGGCTATATTTGCTCTAACCCAGGCCTTTTTCCATTTTTATTGTATTTTAGAAATAAATCAATATATGTACATATATACATATATCTATTATAAATATATATATATATATATATATATTTGTTTGTATATATTTAATTAATTAAAATAAATTGAAAGTGCCCAGTGAGTGTAAAAACTATGTAGTGTGTGTAGATGTATGTTGTGTGTGGGTAAAAGTGTGTATGGTGCGTAAAAGGGTGTAGTGTGTGTAAAAGTGTGTCGTATGTGCAAAACGTGTGTGGTTGAGTAGAAAGTGTGTAGTGTGTGTAAAATAGGCTGGGCATACACTAACATAGGCTAGATTTGCGCAAACACTCATAACTTTTCTATTTTTTCCTATTTTTCTTTTTTTTTTATTATTATTTATCGGCTAGGTTAGCGCTAACCTAACCCATTTTCTTTTTTTTTAAAAATAATTATATATTAATTTATTATATTTATACATATAACTAATTAAAAATTAATTAATTATAAATATATATATATATTTATGTATTTTCTCGCTTTCAACGTGCTCCCCACCGCCGGCGACCACCACCGTCCTCCGGCGACCACCACCATTGTCGGCGACACGTCCGACATCCACCCCCGACCTCCGGCGACCACCACCATTGTCGACGACACGTCCGGCAACCACCATCGACGCCGGCGGCACATCCGGCAATCACCACCGTCTCTAACCTAGGCTATATTACATCTAACTAGGGTAGGTTTGCTCTAACATAGGCTATATTCGCTCTAACCCAGGCCTTTTTCCATTTTTATTGTATTTTAGAAATAAATCAATATATGTACATATATACATATATCTATAAATATATATATATATTTGTATGTGTATATTTAATTAATTAAAATAAATTGAAAGTGCCCAGTGAGTGTAAAAACTATGTAGTGTGTGTAGATGTATGTTGTGTGTGGGTAAAAGTGTGTATGGTGCGTAAAAGGGTGTAGTGTGTGTAAAAGTGTGTCGTATGTGCAAAAAGTGTGTGGTTGAGTAGAAAGTGTGTAGTGTGTGTAAAATAGGCTGGGTATACACCAACATAGGCTAGATTTGCGCAAACACACATAATTTTTCTATTTTTCCCTATTTTTCTTTTTTTTTTATTTATGGGCTAGGTTAGCGCTAACCTAGCCTATTTTTCTTTTTCTTTTTTAATTTCGGGGCTAGGTTTGCGCTGACCTAGAGCTAGGTCAGCGCTAACCCAGCCCATTTTCTTTTTTTTAAAATACTTATATATTAATTTATTATATTTGTATATATAACTAATTAAAAATTAATTAAATATAAATATGTACATATATATATATATATATATATTTTTTTTTATGTATTTTCTCGCATTCAACGTGCTCCCCACCGCCGGCGACCACCACCGACCCCCACCGTCGGCGACCACCACCGTCCTACGGCGACCACCACCATTGTCGACGACACGTCCGGCAACCACCATCGACGCCGGCGACATGTCCGGCAATCTCCACCGTCTCTAACCTAGGCTATATTACATCTAACTAGGGTAGGTTTGCTATAACATAGGCTATATTCGCTCTAACCCAGTCCTTTTTCCATTTTTATAGTATTTTAGAAATAAATCAATATATGTATATATATACATATATCTATAAATATATATATATTTGTTTGTATATATTTAATTAATTAAAATAAATTGAAAGTGCCCAGTGAGTGTAAAAACTATGTAGTGTGTGTAGATGTATGCTGTGTGTGGGTAAAAGTGTGTATGGTGCGTAAAAGGGTGTAGTGTGTGTAAAAGTGTGTCGTATGTGCAAAAAGTGTGTGGTTGAGTAGAAAGTGTGTAGTGTGTGTAAAATAGGCTGGGTATACACCAACATAGGCTAGATTTGCGCAAACACACATAATTTTTCTATTTTTTTCTATTTTTCTTTTTTTTTATTATTTATAGGCTAGGTTAGCGCTAACCTAGGTCTAGGTTAGCACTAACCTAGCCTATTTTTCTTTTTTTTTTTAATTTCCGGGCTAGGTTTGCGCTGACCTAGGGCTAGGTTAGCGCTAACTAGGGCTAGGTTAGTGCTAACCTAGCCCATTTTCTTTTTTTTTAAATAATTATATATTAATTTATTATATTTATATATATAACTAATTAAAAATTAATTAATTATATATATATATATATATATATATTTTTATGTATTTTCTCGCATTCAACGTGCTCCCCACCGTCCTCCGGCGACCACCACCATTGTCGGCGACACGTCCGACATCCACCCCCGACCTCCGGCGACCACCACCATTGTCGACGACACGTCCGGCAACCACCGACGACGCCGGCGGCATGTCCGACAATCACCACCGTCTCTAACCTAGGCTATATTACATCTAACTAGGGTAGGTTTGCTCTAACATAGGCTATATTTGCTCTAACCCAGGCCTTTTTCCATTTTTATTGTATTTTAGAAATAAATCAATATATGTACATATATACATATATCTATAAATATATATATATTTGTATGTATATATTTAATTAATTAAAATAAATTGAAAGTGCCCAGTGAGTGTAAAAACTATGTAGTGTGTGTAGATGTATGCTGTGTGTGGGTAAAAGTGTGTATGGTGCGTAAAAGGGTGTAGTGTGTGTAAAAGTGTGTCGTATGTGCAAAAAGTGTGTGGTTGAGTAGAAAGTGTGTAGTGTGTGTAAAATAGGCTGGGTATACACCAACATAGGCTAGATTTGCGCAAACACACATAATTTTTCTATTTTTTCCTATTTTTCTTTTTTTTTTATTTATAGGCAAAGTTAACGCTAACATAGGTCTAGGTTAGCGCTAACCTAGCCTATTTTTTTTTTTTTAATTTCCGGGCTAGGTTTGCCCGGACCTAGGGCTAGGTTAGCGCTAACCTAGGCCATTTTATTTTTTTAAAAAAATAATTATATATTAATTTATTATATTTATATATATAACTAATTAAAAATTAATTAATTATAAATATATATATATATATATATATATTTATGTATTTTCTCGCTTTCAACGTGCTCCGGCGACCACCACCGTCCTCCGGCGACCACCACCATCGTCGGCGACACGTCCGACATCCACCCCCGACCTCCGGCGACCACCACCATTGTCGACGACACGTCAGGCAACCACCATCGACGCCGTCGACATGTCCGGCAATCACCACCGTCCCTAACCTAGGCTATATTACATCTAACTAGGGTAGGTTTGCGCTGACCTAGGGCTAGGTTAGCGCTAACCTAGCCCATTTTCTTTTTTTAAAAAAATAATTATATATTAATTTATTATATTTATATATATAACTAATTAAAAATTAATTAATTATAAATATATATATATATTTATGTATTTTCTCGCATTCAACGTGCTCCCCACCGCCGGCGACCACCACCGACCCCCACCGTCGGCGACCACCACCGTCCTCCGGCGACCACCACCATTGTCGGTGACACGTCCGACATCCACCCCCGACCTCCGGCGACCACCACCATTGTCGACGACACGTCCGGCAACCACCATCGACGCCGGCGACATGTCCGGCAATCACCACCGTCTCTAACCTAGGCTATATTACATCTAACTAGGGTAGGTTTGCTCTAACATAGGCTATATTCGCTCTAACCCAGGCCTTTTTCCATTTTTATTGTATTTTAGAAATAAATCAATATATGTACATATATACATATATCTATAAATATATATATATATTTGTTTGTATATATTTAATTAATTAATATAAATTGAAAGTGCCCAGTGAGTGTAAAAACTATGTAGTGTGTGTAGATGTATGTTGTGTGTGGGTAAAAGTGTGTATGGTGCGTAAAAGGGTGTAGTGTGTGTAAAAGTGTGTCGTATGTGCAAAAAGTGTGTGGTTGAGTAGAAAGTGTGTAGTGTGTGTAAAATAGGCTGGGTATACACCAACATAGGCTAGATTTGCGCAAACACACATAATTTTTCTATTTTTTCCTATTTTTCTTTTTTTTATTATTTATAGGCTAGGTTAGCGCTAACCTAGCCTATTTTTCTTTTTTTTTTTAATTTCCGGGCTAGGTTTGCGCTGACCTAGGGCTAGGTTAGCGCTAACCTAGCCCATTTTCTTTTTTTTAAAATAATTATATATTAATTTATTATATTTATATATATAACTAATTAAAAATTAATTAATTATAAATATATATATATATATATATATATTTATGTATTTTCTCGCATTCAACGTGCTCCCCACCGCCGGCGACCACCACCGACCCCCACCGTCGGCGACCACCACCGTCCTCCGGCGACCACCACCATTGTCGTCGACACGTCCGACATCCACCCCCGACCTCCGGCGACCACCACCATTGTCGACGACACGTCCGGCAACCACCATCGACGCCGGCGGCATGTCCGGCAATCACCACCGTCTCTAACCTAGGCTATATTACATCTAACTAGGGTAGGTTTGCTCTAACATAGGCTATATTCGCTCTAACCCAGGCCTTTTTCCATTTTTATTGTATTTTAGAAATAAATCAATATATGTACATATATACATATATCTATATATATATATATATTTGTTTGTATATATTTAATTAATTAAAATAAATTGAAAGTGCCCAGTGAGTGTAAAAACTATGTAGTGTGTGTAGATGTATGTTGTGTGTGGGTAAAAGTGTGTATGGTGCGTAAAAGGGTGTAGTGTGTGTAAAAGTGTGTCGTATGTGCAAAAAGTGTGTGGTTGAGTAGAAAGTGTGTAGTGTGTGTAAAATAGGCTGGGTATACACCAACATAGGCTAGATTTGCGCAAACACACATAATTTTTCTATTTTTTCCTATTTTTATTTTTTTATTATTATTTATAGGCTAGGTTAGCGCTAACCTAGGTCTAGGTTAGCGCTAACCTAGCCTATTTTTCTTTTTCTTTTTTTTATTTTCGGGCTAGGTTTGCGCTGACCTAGGGCTAGGTTAGCGCTAACCTAGCCCATTTTCTTTTTTTTTTAAAATAATTATATATTAATTTATTATATTTATATATATAACTAATTAAAAATTAATTAATTATAAATATATATTTATGTATTTTCTCGCATTCAACGTGCTCCCCACCGCCGGCGACCACCACCGACCCCCACCGTCGGCGACCACCACCGTCCTCCGGCGACCACCACCATTGTCGGCGACACGTCCGACATCCACCCCCGACCTCCGGCGACCACCACCATTGTCGACGACACGTCCGGCAACCACCATCGACGCCGGCGACATGTCCGGCAATCACCACCGTCTCTAACCTAGGCTATATTACATCTAACTAGGGTAGGTTTGCTCTAACATAGGCTATATTTGCTCTAACCCAGGCCTTTTTCCATTTTTATTGTATTTTAGAAATAAATCAATATATGTACATATATACATATATCTATAAATATATATATATTTGTTTGTATATATTTAATCAATTAATATAAATTGAAAGTGCCCAGTGAGTGTAAAAACTATGTAGTGTGTGTAGATGTATGTTGTGTGTGGGTAAAAGTGTGTATGGTGCGTAAAAGGGTGTAGTGTGTGTAAAAGTGTGTCGTATGTGCAAAAAGTGTGTGGTTGAGTAATAAGTGTGTAGTGTGTGTAAAATAGGCTGGGTATACACCAACATAGGCTAGATTTGCGCAAACACACATAATTTTTCTATTTTTTCCTATTTTTCTTTTTTTTTATTATTTATGGGCTAGGTTAGCGCTAACCTAGGTCTAGGTTAGCGCTAACCTAGCCTATTTTTCTTTTTTTTTTAATTTTCGGGCTAGGTTTGCGCTGACCTAGGGCTAGGTTAGCGCTAACCTAGCCCATTTTCTTTTTTTTAAAATAATTATATATTAATTTATTATATTTATATATATAACTAATTAAAAATTAATTAATTATAAATATATATATATATATATTTATGTATTTTCTCGCATTCAACGTGCTCCCCACCGCCGGCGACCACCACCGACCCCCACCGTCGGCGACCACCACCGTCCTCCGGCGACCACCACCATTGTCGGCGACACGTCCGACATCCACCCCCGACCTCCGGCGACCACCACCATTGTCGACGACACGTCCGGCAACCACCATCGACGCCGGCGACATGTCCGGCAATCACCACCGTCTCTAACCTAGGCTATATTACATCTAACTAGGGTAGGTTTGCTCTAACATAGGCTATATTTGCTCTAACCCAGGCCTTTTTCCATTTTTATTGTATTTTAGAAATAAATCAATATATGTACATATATACATATATCTATATATATATATATATTTGTTTGTATATATTTAATTAATTAAAATAAATTGAAAGTGCCCAGTGAGTGTAAAAACTATGTAGTGTGTGTAGATGTATGTTGTGTGTGGGTAAAAGTGTGTATGGTGCGTAAAAGGGTGTAGTGTGTGTAAAAGTGTGTCGTATGTGCAAAAAGTGTGTGGTTGAGTAATAAGTGTGTAGTGTGTGTAAAATAGGCTGGGTATACACCAACATAGGCTAGATTTGCGCAAACACACATAATTTTTCTATTTTTTCCTATTTTTCTTCTTTTTTATTATTTATGGGCTAGGTTAGCGCTAACCTAGGTCTAGGTTAGCGCTAACCTAGCCTATTTTTCTTTTTTTTTTTAATTTCCGGGCTAGGTTTGCGCTGACCTAGGGCTAGGTTAGCGCTAACCTAGCCCATTTTCTTTTTTTTAAAATAATTATATATTAATTTATTATATTTATATATATAACTAATTAAAAATTAATTAATTATAAATATATATATATATATTTATGTATTTTCTCGCATTCAACGTGCTCCCCACCGCCGGCGACCACCACCGACCCCCACCGTCGGCGACCACCACCGTCCTCCGGCGACCACCACCATTGTCGTCGACACGTCCGACATCCACCCCCGACCTCCGGCGACCACCACCATTGTCGACGACACGTCCGGCAACCACCATCGACGCCGGCGACATGTCCGGCAATCACCACCGTCTCTAACCTAGGCTATATTACATCTAACTAGGGTAGGTTTGCTCTAACATAGGCTATATTTGCTCTAACCCAGGCCTTTTTCCATTTTTATTGTATTTTAGAAATAAATCAATATATGTACATATATACATATATCTATATATATATATATTTGTTTGTATATATTTAATTAATTAAAATAAATTGAAAGTGCCCAGTGAGTGTAAAAACTATGTAGTGTGTGTAGATGTATGTTGTGTGTGGGTAAAAGTGTGTATGGTGCGTAAAAGGGTGTAGTGTGTGTAAAAGTGTGTCGTATGTGCAAAAAGTGTGTGGTTGAGTAATAAGTGTGTAGTGTGTGTAAAATAGGCTGGGTATACACCAACATAGGTTAGATTTGCGCAAACACACATAATTTTTCTATTTTTTCCTATTTTTCTTTTTTTTTTATTATTTATAGGCTAGGTTAGCGCTAACCTAGGTCTAGGTTAGCGCTAACCTAGCCTATTTTTCTTTTTTTTTTTAATTTTCGGGCTAGGTTTGCGCTGACCTAGGGCTAGGTTAGCGCTAACCTAGCCCATTTTCTTTTTTTAAAATAATTATATATTAATTTATTATATTTATATATATAACTAATTAAAAATTAATTAATTATAAATATATATATATATATATGTATTTTCTCGCATTCAACGTGCTCCCCACCGCCGGCGACCACCACCGACCCCCACCGTCGGCGACCACCACCGTCCTCCGGCGACCACCACCATTGTCGGCGACACGTCCGACATCCACCCCCGACCTCCGGCGACCACCACCATTGTCGACGACACGTCCGGCAACCACCATCGACGCCGGCGACATGTCCGGCAATCACCACCGTCTCTAACCTAGGCTATATTACATCTAACTAGGGTAGGTTTGCTCTAACATAGGCTATATTTGCTCTAACCCAGGCCTTTTTCCATTTTTATTGTATTTTAGAAATAAATCAATATATGTACATATATACATATATCTATAAATATATATATATATATATTTGTTTGTATATATTTAATCAATTAATATAAATTGAAAGTGCCCAGTGAGTGTAAAAACTATGTAGTGTGTGTAGATGTGTGTTGTGTGTGGGTAAAAGTGTGTATGGTGCGTAAAAGGGTGTAGTGTGTGTAAAAGTGTGTCGTACGTGCAAAAAGTATGTGGTTGAGTAATAAGTGTGTAGTGTGTGTAAAATAGGCTGGGTATACACCAACATAGGCTAGATTTGCGCAAACACACATAATTTTTCTATTTTTTCCTATTTTTCTTTTTTTTATTATTTATAGGCTAGGTTAGCGCTAACCTAGGTCTAGGTTAGCGCTAACCTAGCCTATTTTTCTTTTTTTTTTTAATTTCCGGGCTAGGTTTGCGCTGACCTAGGGCTAGGTTAGCGCTAACCTAGCCCATTTTCTTTTTTTTAAAATAATTATATATTAATTTATTATATTTATATATATAACTAATTAAAAATTAATTAATTATAAATATATATATATATATTTATGTATTTTCTCGCATTCAACGTGCTCCCCACCGCCGGCGACCACCACCGACCCCCACCGTCGGCGACCACCACCGTCCTCCGGCGACCACCACCATTGTCGTCGACACGTCCGACATCCACCCCCGACCTCCGGCGACCACCACCATTGTCGACGACACGTCCGGCAACCACCATCGACGCCGGCGACATGTCCGGCAATCACCACCGTCTCTAACCTAGGCTATATTACATCTAACTAGGGTAGGTTTGCTCTAACATAGGCTATATTTGCTCTAACCCAGGCCTTTTTCCATTTTTATTGTATTTTAGAAATAAATCAATATATGTACATATATACATATATCTATATATATATATATATATTTGTTTGTATATATTTAATTAATTAAAATAAATTGAAAGTGCCCAGTGAGTGTAAAAACTATGTAGTGTGTGTAGATGTATGTTGTGTGTGGGTAAAAGTGTGTATGGTGCGTAAAAGGGTGTAGTGTGTGTAAAAGTGTGTCGTATGTGCAAAAAGTGTGTGGTTGAGTAATAAGTGTGTAGTGTGTGTAAAATAGGCTGGGTATACACCAACATAGGCTAGATTTGCGCAAACACACATAATTTTTCTATTTTTTCCTATTTTTCTTTTTTTTTATTATTTATAGGCTAGGTTAGCGCTAACCTAGGTCTAGGTTAGCGCTAACCTAGCCTATTTTTCTTTTTTTTTTTAATTTCCGGGCTAGGTTGCGCTGACCTAGGGCTAGGTGAGCGCTAACCTAGCCCATTTTCTTTTTTTAAAAAATAATTATATATTAATTTATTATATTTATATATATAACTAATTAAAAATTAATTAATTATAATATATATATATATATTTATGTATTTTCTCGCATTCAACGTGCTCCCCACCGCCGGCGACCACCACCGACCCCCACCGTCGGCGACCACCACCGTCCTCCGGCGACCACCACCATTGTCGGCGACACGTCCGACATCCACCCCCGACCTCCGGCGACCACCACCATTGTCGACGACACGTCCGGCAACCACCATCGACGCCGGCGACATGTCCGGCAATCACCACCGTCTCTAACCTAGGCTATATTACATCTAACTAGGGTAGGTTTGCTCTAACATAGGCTATATTTGCTCTAACCCAGGCCTTTTTCCATTTTTATTGTATTTTAGAAATAAATCAATATATGTACATATATACATATATCTATATATATATATATATATTTGTTTGTATATATTTAATTAATTAAAATAAATTGAAAGTGCCCAGTGAGTGTAAAAACTATGTAGTGTGTGTAGATGTATGTTGTGTGTGGGTAAAAGTGTGTATGGTGCGTAAAAGGGTGTAGTGTGTGTAAAAGTGTGTCGTATGTGCAAAAAGTGTGTGGTTGAGTAGAAAGTGTGTAGTGTGTGTAAAATAGGCTGGGTATACACCAACATAGGCTAGATTTGCGCAAACACACATATTTTTTCTATTTTTTCCTATTTTTCTTTTTTATTATTATTTATAGGCTAGGTTAGCGCTAACCTAGGTCTAGGTTAGCGCTAACCTAGCCTATTTTTCTTTTTTTTTTTTAATTTCCGGGCTAGGTTTGCGCTGACCTAGGGCTAGGTTAGCGCTAACCTAGCCCATTTTCTTTTTTTTAAAATAATTATATATTAATTTATTATATTTATATATATAACTAATTAAAAATTAATTAATTATAAATATATATATATATATTTATGTATTTTCTCGCATTCAACGTGCTCCCCACCGCCGGCGACCACCACCGACCCCCACCGTCGGCGACCACCACCGTCCTCCGGCGACCACCACCATTGTCGGCGACACGTCCGACATCCACCCCCGACCTCCGGCGACCACCACCATTGTCGACGACACGTCCGGCAACCACCATCGACGCCGGCGGCATGTCCGGCAATCACCACCGTCTCTAACCTAGGCTATATTACATCTAACTAGGGTAGGTTTGCTCTAACATAGGCTATATTTGCTCTAACCCAGGCCTTTTTCCATTTTTATTGTATTTTAGAAATAAATCAATATATGTACATATATACATATATCTATAAATATATATATATATTTGTTTGTATATATTTAATTAATTAAAATAAATTGAAAGTGCCCAGTGAGTGTAAAAACTATGTAGTGTGTGTAGATGTATGTTGTGTGTGGGTAAAAGTGTGTATGGTGCGTAAAAGGGTGTAGTGTGTGTAAAAGTGTCTCGTATGTGCAAAAAGTGTGTGGTTGAGTAATAAATGTGTAGTGTGTGTAAAATAGGCTGGGTATACACCAACATAGGTTAGATTTGCGCAAACACACATAATTTTTCTATTTTTTCCTATTTTTCTTTTTTTTTATTATTTATAGTCTAGGTTAGCGCTAACCTAGGTCTTGGTTAGCGCTAACCTAGCCTTTTTTTCTTTTCCTTTTTAATTTTCGGGCTAGGTTCGCGCTGACCTAGAGCTAGGTTAGCGCTAACCTAGCCCATTTTCTTTTTTTTAAAATAATTATATATTAATTTATTATATTTATATATATAACTAATTAAAAATTAATTAATTAAATATATATATATGTATTTATGTATTTTCTCGCATTCAACGTGCTCCCCACCGCCGGCGACCACCACCGACCCCCACCGTCGGAGACCGCCACCGTCCTCCGGCGACCACCACCATTGTCGTCGACACGTCCGACATCCACCCCCGACCTCCGGCGACCACCACCATTGTCGACGACACGTCCGGCAACCACCATCGACGCCGGCGGCATGTCCGGCAATCACCACCGTCTCTAACCTAGGCTATATTACATCTAACTAGGGTAGGTTTGCTCTAACATAGGCTATATTTGCTCTAACCCAGGCCTTTTTCCATTTTTATTGTATTTTAGAAATAAATCAATATATGTACATATATACATATATCTATATATATATATATATATTTGTTTGTATATATTTAATTAATTAAAATAAATTGAAAGTGCCCAGTGAGTGTAAAAACTATGTAGTGTGTGTAGATGTATGTTGTGTGTGGGTAAAAGTGTGTATGGTGCGTAAAAGGGTGTAGTGTGTGTAAAAGTGTGTCGTATGTGCAAAAAGTGTGTGGTTGAGTAATAAGTGTGTAGTGTGTGTAAAATAGGCTGGGTATACACCAACATAGGTTAGATTTGCGCAAACACACATAATTTTTCTATTTTTTCCTATTTTTCTTTTTTTTTATTATTTATGGGCTAGGTTAGCGCTAACCTAGGTCTAGGTTAGCGCTAACCTAGCCTATTTTTCTTTTTTTTTTTAATTTCCGGGCTAGGTTTGCGCTGACCTAGGGCTAGGTTAGCGCTAACCTAGCCCATTTTCTTTTTTTTAAAATAATTATATATTAATTTATTATATTTATATATATAACTAATTAAAAATTAATTAATTATAAATATATATATATATATTTATGTATTTTCTCGCATTCAACGTGCTCCCCACCGCCGGCGACCACCACCGACCCCCACCGTCGGCGACCACCACCGTCCTCCGGCGACCACCACCATTGTCGTCGACACGTCCGACATCCACCCCCGACCTCCGGCGACCACCACCATTGTCGACGACACGTCCGGCAACCACCATCGACGCCGGCGACATGTCCGGCAATCACCACCGTCTCTAACCTAGGCTATATTACATCTAACTAGGGTAGGTTTGCTCTAACATAGGCTATATTTGCTCTAACCCAGGCCTTTTTCCATTTTTATTGTATTTTAGAAATAAATCAATATATGTACATATATACATATATCTATCTATATATATATTTGTTTGTATATATTTAATTAATTAAAATAAATTGAAAGTGCCCAGTGAGTGTAAAAACTATGTAGTGTGTGTAGATGTATGTTTTGTGTGGGAAAAGTGTGTATGGTGCGTAAAAGGGTGTCGTGTGTGTAAAAGTGTGTCGTATGTGCAAAAAGTGTGTGGTTGAGTAATAAGTGTGTAGTGTGTGTAAAATAGGCTGGGTATACACCAACATAGGTTAGATTTGCGCAAACACACATAATTTTTCTATTTTTTCCTATTTTTCTTTTTTTTTATTATTTATGGGCTAGGTTAGCGCTAACCTAGGTCTAGGTTAGCGCTAACCTAGCCTATTTTTCTTTTTTTTTTTAATTTCCGGGCTAGGTTTGCGCTGACCTAGGGCTAGGTTAGCGCTAACCTAGCCCATTTTCTTTTTTTTAAAATAATTATATATTAATTTATTATATTTATATATATAACTAATTAAAAATTAATTAATTATATATATATATATATTTATGTATTTTCTCGCACTCAACGTGCTCCCCACCGCCGGCGACCACCACCGACCCGCACCGTCGGCGACCACCACCGTCCTCCGGCGACCACCACCATTGTCGTCGACACGTCCGACATCCACCCCCGACCTCCGGCGACCACCACCATTGTCGACGACACGTCCGGCAACCACCATCGACGCCGGCGACATGTCCGGCAATCACCACCGTCTCTAACCTAGGCTATATTACATCTAACTAGGGTAGGTTTGCTCTAACATAGGCTATATTTGCTCTAACCCAGGCCTTTTTCCATTTTTATTGTATTTTAGAAATAAATCAATATATGTACATATATACATATATCTATATATATATATATATTTGTTTGTATATATTTAATTAATTAAAATAAATTGAAAGTGCCCAGTGAGTGTAAAAACTATGTAGTGTGTGTAGATGTATGTTGTGTGTGGGTAAAAGTGTGTATGGTGCGTAAAAGGGTGTAGTGTGTGTAAAAGTGTGTCGTATGTGCAAAAAGTGTGTGGTTGAGTAGAAAGTGTGTAGTGTGTGTAAAATAGGCTGGGTATACACCAACATAGGTTAGATTTGCGCAAACACACATAATTTTTCTATTTTTTCCTATTTTTCTTTTTTTTTATTATTTATAGGCTAGGTTAGCGCTAACATAGGTCAAGGTTAGCGCTAACCTAGCCTATTTTTCTTTTTTTTTTAATTTCCGTGCTAGGTTTGCGCTGACCTAGGGCTAGGTTAGCGCTAACCTAGCCCATTTTTTTTTTAAAATAATTATATATTAATTTATTATATTTATATATATAACTAATTAAAAATTAATTAATTATAAATATATATTTATATTTATGTATTTTCTCGCATTCAACGTGCTCCCCACCGCCGGCGACCACCACCGACCCCCACCGTCGGCGACCACCACCGTCCTCCGGCGACCAGCACCATTGTCGGCGACACGTCCGACATCCACCCCCGACCTCCGGCGACCACCACCATTGTCGACGACACGTCCGGCAACCACCATCGACGCCGGCGACATGTCCGGTAATCACCACCGTCTCTAACCTAGGCTATATTACATCTAACTAGGGTAGGTTTGCTCTAACATAGGCTATATTGCTCTAACCCAGGCCTTTTTCCATTTTTATTGTATTTTAGAAATAAATCAATATAGTACATATATACATATATCTATAATATTTATATATTTGTATCTATTTAATTAATTAAAATAAATTGAAAGTGCCCAGTGAGTGTAAAAACTATGTAGTGTGTGTAGATGTATGTTGTGTGTGGGTAAAAGTGTGTATGGTGCGTAAAAGGGTGTCGTGTGTGTAAAAGTGTGTCGTATTTTTTATGTTTTCCCTATTGTCTTTTTTTATTTGTATGTGCAAAAAGTGTGTGGTTGAGTAATAAGTGTGTAGTGTGTGTAAAATAGGCTGGGTATACACCAACATAGGTTAGATTTGCGCAAACACACATAATTTTTCTATTTTTTCCTATTTTTCTTTTTTTTTATTATTTATGGGCTAGGTCTAGGTTAGCGCTAACCTAGCCTATTTTTCTTTTTTTTTTTTAATTTCCGGGCTAGGTTTGCGCTGACCTAGGGCTAGGTTTGCGCTGACCTAGGGCTAGGTTAGCGCTAACCTAGCCCATTTTCTTTTTTTTAAAATAATTATATATTAATTTATTATATTTAAATATATAACTAATTAAAAATTAATTAATTATATATATATATTTATGTATTTTCTCGCACTCAACGTGCTCCCCACCGCCGGCGACCACCACCGACCCGCACCGTCGGCGACCACCACCGTCCTCCGGCGACCACCACCATTGTCGTCGACACGTCCGACATCCACCCCCGACCTCCGGCGACCACCACCATTGTCGACGACACGTCCGGCAACCACCATCGACGCCGGCGACATGTCCGGCAATCACCACCGTCTCTAACCTAGGCTATATTACATCTAACTAGGGTAGGTTTGCTCTAACATAGGCTATATTTGCTCTAACCCAGGCCTTTTTCCATTTTTATTGTATTTTAGAAATAAATCAATATATGTACATATATACATATATCTATCTATATATATATATATATATATATTTGTTTGTATATATTTAATTAATTAAAATAAATTGAAAGTGCCCAGTGAGTGTAAAAACTATGTAGTGTGTGTAGATGTATGTTGTGTGTGGGTAAAAGTGTGTATGGTGCGTAAAAGGGTGTCGTGTGTGTAAAGTGTGCGTATGTGCAAAAATGTGTGGTTGAGTAAAAAGTGTGTAGTGTGTGTAAAATAGGCTGGGTAATACCCAACATAGGTTAGATTTGTTGCGCAAAAAAATCCCGTTAAGTTATCATAAAGAAGGACCAAACTACTGGACACAACATTGGAGTGGCTGGCAAAGATCCATGTGATGTAAAAGTTAATATTTTTCGCTCCGCTCTGTTTATTTAGAGATTTCTTCTCTCTTTTTACACACGCAGAATAATAGCATGGCTGTGTTGATTCACCTTTGCCCTTGAGAGATGATAATAGCATTAGTATATTGTACCTTGGCGGTCTTGTCTTTTGTCGGATTACTTAGTGATCGCGAGTCTTCTAAGGATTTTTATGTATAATTCGTAACTATGGAGGGGATCGTATTCGTACTAAGTACTAACAAATTTCAAAGAATATGTTCAAACACGTCACCCTCCTTCTTTTTTTCCTTACTTGTATTTTTTTTTTTTTTTGGTTTACACTAAATTTCACGCCCCGCGCAAATACAATCGCCTGCCCTTATGTCACTGCAGGCTCAACGCCTCGAAAGGGTGGTGACAAACTGACCAAAGGAATTTGCTCCATTCCCAGTCCAGATCGCACCCTTACGTTTGTTATAAGTGGAGGAGCTTCTACCGGCTACCACCACACCCCCTTGGTTTTTTTTTTTTCTTTCTTACTAAAACCTTTACAATTCTCTAGATTGTACCATCTCCTTTTCTTTTTTTAATAATAATATTAAAAAAAGTCTGTTTGTAATTCTAAGGAAAAGTTTAAAAAAGAAGGAAAAAGAAAGAAAAGAAAAAACAAGATAAGAAAAATAGATTACTTAGCCCTTTTAGAATTTAGAGGGTGTTTGACTAAGCTTATTTTAAAGAATTTGTCACACTTCTTGGTGCTTATAAAATATTTCTAGAGCTTATAAACTCTCTGCGGTTAATGTCATTTTTGATCCTTCAACTTTATGTCTTGAATCACTTTAATCCCTCAACTTTTAATTGTGTCGATTGAGTCACTCAACTCAACAATTTGTTTCAATGTGACCCCTCTGGCCAATTTTCGGTCAATTTTGGACGAAAAGTTGATAATGTGCCACACATATGTCATATTTCCGCCCAAAATTGACCGAAAATTGAGACGGGGAGTGGGGACCATATCGAAACAAAATGTTGAGTTGAGAGACTCAATCAATGCAATTAAAAGTTCAAAGACTAAAGTGATTCTAAACGTAAAGTTGAAGGACTAATAGTGTCATTACCCCAACTATCTATCTTTATAAACACGTAAAAAAAAAAAAAGGGAAAAAAAAAAGTTAGGCCTTCTTATTTTTTTTTTTTAAGAGCTTATAACCTCCTCACTGCTTATTTTAAGAGTTTATAAGATATTTTATCAAACAATTGTAACAACTTATTACAAGCTCTCAAACATCTTATACGTTTGTTTTAATAAACTTATAAGCTTAGCCAAACGTTTGTTTTAATAAACTTATAAGCTTAGCCAAAAACCTTGATAGACTCTTCTTCTTTTAATTTAGAAGGAGCTTTTACTGATCAAAGTTAATTACTGAATCATAGCCAGGTGTGATATTTTCCAGTTGAGCTGATAACAATACAACAGCTACAAGTAATGGGCCACAGAGTTGGGCTTAGAATAAACCTACTTAACAAGAGTCCAGCCCGCTTAAGAAAAGCCCAATTTGAATCAAAAGATACACGATTTGATTTAAATTGAAACAAAATAACACCCCCCACCCCCAAACCAAAAAAAGTAAAAAAAACATATCATTGATCAAATCTGTAATATTATTCTAAATAACTAGCATTTGTCTAATGAAAGACAACCTAAACAGCAGGTACAATGATCAAATCTAACTAACAGACTACGAGCATTGCCTTGGAGACCTGGCAGAGAGACACCTTCCACAGGAAACAAATTTCAGCAAACTTTGTGGCTTCCTCGTTCGAATTTTCAGACGCGAAAGCTGCACGCATGAAATATCATTAAATATATTTCAGAATTTAAAACATTTCATTCTTTCTGTTTCGAAAAGCATAAATTTTTCAATCACCAGAAGATGGTATCCTCGTGTTAGGAATATTTCTATGCATGATTTCTTCATTTCCGAATTATAATGTCTTAGACATCAATAGATCATTTACAACGCAAATGCACACAATTTGCCAGGTCTAATCACATCATAATCACGTTAACAAATTTCGACAATGGTTTAATTTCCTACTTTTACCTTTCGACGGGTTACTCTTGGAGGGTTCCAACAAAGCAATCTCCTGGATCTTGGTTCGAGTCTCCTGCAGAAAGGAGAAAATGAAATCGCTCCTTACAAAATTTTTGTTAAATCCAATACCCCCCCCCAAATATATGGATAATTATATAGATGACTGCATGAGACCTTAATCATGAAAAACACATCGAAATGTGAGAAATACTATAGGTTCACCTGCTTTTACTAGCAGGTTACAATTTCACCACCTGTCAATAAAAGCAAATTACAACTTCACCCATGTTTTTTGAGTTGTCAGGATCGTGTCACAAGGTAGGGTGTCTTGCTAATTTTCAAAAACCAGGGAACCCGAGATAATCACCCAATAAATAAAAGGCCATTCATGTAATTATCTCAAAATACAATGACAATCACAAAAGTCGAGTGATAGGCAAATCCACTATATTTCCTTGTTCGGATACATTAAAAACCGTTTGCAATTTCATATGAGGAGTTAAAATTGTATTTATGGCTTCTTTTACTCCCCTGTTACTTGTATAACCAGAGAAAAATGATACCAGTAATTATACAACATACAAAAAATAGATACTTACAAATTTTCTTGTTCCAGCTTCTCAGCAATCGTAACCGCTTTACGTTTCGACCATCCACTATGTTGTGAACTTCCATCTACCTGTTGAATCACGTTACCAAGCGATATCCTACTTCTAACAAGGCTAAGACTCTCATTTCTGTCACCTAAACTACTAGGGTTTGTGCAGAATTTGCCTTATCATTCTTAAGCTTAACACCGTTATACTCTTTAGGAGACGCTTCAATCTCAACAATTTCTCTTCTAGGGTTCACATCCAGACGAGATGGTTGGTGAGATGGTGGTAATAGAATTGGGCCCCGCCCTACATCTTTTTTTGATTCATATCTGATCTCATTGCCACAGGGGATCTAAGAACTGACTCGAATGCTTGTAAGACGTGAATTCTAAATTTTTCCGCGCCTTAGATTTTGCCAGCTGTGAATGAATGAATATTGGACCGTAGCAGCTGCAAAAAGATGAAGCTCTCAGGAAAGCGAAAAATACCATAGGAGCGAAAACTCGATAAATATTTAATAACGAAGCAGATAGAACAATTTTTAGTGTATTGGCGTGTTTAGTATAATATTTGCTTTCACTATATCTTATTATAGAAATACACATACGTTTCATATAATTTGGTGGTCATATAAGGATTACACAAATTTTTCTAGAGAAAGAAATTGTCCGACTCCAAGCTCCCTAAGCAAGTACATTTCAAAAAGTCTATAATTTAGCCAGAAAATAAATAAATAAAAGAATTGAATTTCGTTCTCTCAACGATTTATTGTTGAAACACAATGAAAGCACTATATTATTTTTCAGACAAGAATTTCAAGAAGACTATAAGTCTATAACAAATAATAACAACTATTGAAGAGCCATTACAACTGAGTAATATTACCTGCACCGTAACTGAGCGATATCAGCTTTCCTTCCCGATACATGAACTCTTTTACACTATTAATCGGATATTTTCAAGCACTTCCAACCAAACTTCTTTCAATTCCCCGATGAAAATTACCTTGTAATTGGACCTTGTTTACTTGGTTTCTAACATTTGATGAAATGACCACCCCACCTGCATCATTCCCTTTTCCATCCATACCAACACCCTTTAACTTAGCATTATAAAAAGCATTCTCGGGATTGCTTTCTATGGCCTTTCTCTTAAAGAAGCATTGTCCAAGACTAAGGACTATGATTAAAACTAGTATCTGCTGAGGAACTAGGTAGCATGTACTGCTGATCGGGAGCTAGTTGTAGCAGCGCAGCTGTTAGCCAAGTTACCCTGTCATTTGACACTCTTAGCTGCTTTCTGCTTCGGATAATGTTTTTAACGCTTGACGCAGTTTTTTCCATATCTTCTTTGGATACTGCAAAGATTATAATATCTATATTACTCACAAAAGGATTACAAAATGGGGATGATTTTAATGATACCCCTTATTGGGTAATTACAACAAGCCCCCTGAAATTTTGCAAATTACCGAGACACTCTGTCAGGTTATGACAGCTCGTAAAACAATGAGTACAATAGTAATTTGCTTTTACTGTCAGGGGAAGATATGGTAATATCTCAAGCCTTAGGATTTTTTCGTGATTAGGGTCTCAGGGGCAGGGCTGTCTATGTAAATTACACTACATTACACTTAGAAAATAAATCCAGAAATGAAAGCAAATACAAGATTAGCAGCTGGCCTATATTAATAAAATTCAAAGCATATTAAGAAGACACATCAAATGATATCGGAAAAATAAGACTCACATGCTTGCCGCCTGAAAAACTTTCTTCTAGGCCTTTCTTTCATGAAATCATAGCTTCCAGCAAGAATATCAGTTATGACAGTAGCAAGCTGCGACATTAATGCCAAGGGCTCGACGCCAGATTCCACGATATCTCTTAGATTCTTCACTGTGTTAACAGTATCAGCAGATAATGCTAAATCGAGTAGATCTACTAACTTCTCATCCGATATAAGCCCAGCCTGTAAAACAACAAAAAAAGGGATTATCCATTTCATGCCTCTGGATTATTGAAATACACGAAGAACATCCCTGATAAGATAACTATATCCACACCCCTCAATTATTGGGTTATTATCACGAGCCCCTAAGGTCTTGCAAATTACTAAGACACTCCTAGTCAGACTTAACAACTCAAAAGACGGAGTAAAATTGTAATATATTTTCCTGACAAGGGAAGTTATTGTAATCTCTCAACCTCGGGTGTTTCTTGTAATTAAATCTCACACAGGGGTGTCTATGTAATTTACTCAATTTATATAGATGCAAGACATACCAGTTTCTTGAACCAGGCCAAGAGAAATTCTCTTCCCAGCAAACTCAATTGTTCCAAAGCCATCTCAGCATCCCTCAGAGATCCATCTGACCTTGATGCAATAAGCTTCAACGCATCCTTATCAATTTCTAAATCTTCTTTAGTTGCTATCCATTGCAAAGTATATATAATGTCTGCGTCCTTTAGCTTCAGAAGATGATTTCTGACACCTGGATATTATTACATGAGGCAAGACATCAAGACTTGAGGAAACAAGGACAAAAACGACACGTCTAGGGGCTCGATCAATGACCTTCAATATTGCATTCCAACATTCAGGAGACAAACTATCACATTCATCAAATATGAAGACTCGGTATTGAGATTGAACCCGTGAAGCTGTCATATTATCAAGAAGATCGATTATACTTTCAATATCAATAATACTAACCCGGCCAATTTCCATTACGTTTCGGCTTTTTTCCCATTTCATGTGCAATGCAAGAATTGCAGAGTCCACAAGGCTTTGGTTGCTCTAAAGACTGGCAATTTAAAGCTCTTGCGAATATACGCGCACAAGAAGTTTTACCAGTTCCTTGGGGCCCATAAAATAATAGAGTAATCCGACCTTCCTTTTCACAACAGCATTTGAGAGAGCTTGTACCACTAAATTCTGACCCACCAAATCTCTGAATGTTCTTGGCATGTATTTTTGAGTGAGATTTTGATGGCTTCTATTACAATGCCTTCGAAATTTTGTGTTTTTTTGCTTGCGGGACCCACCTTCCGATGCGAGATCAGAGTCAATTTCAATGTCCTGCTTTAGCAGATTATCAGCAAAAATTCCTAGCTCTCCCGAATAATCATGATGCCAAGCCGCACGATCAATGCTTCCCTGAGATCCAGAAGCTTCTAGAAGCAGAGGCAATGCTTCCCGATTAGAGTTCGTAGATGAACTTGAATGCTCTGACATGACATGCATATCGGGAAAACCCATTTCCTTACCACCTCTCTTTAATCTTGATTCAGATAAACCACAAGAAAGGCTCCGGCCCGCCATGTCAATAAATGACTTCCCTCTGTGATGAATCCTTGACCAGTTCCAAGGAACTCCACAACCATTTCTGGGAACACCACTAACATTCTGATCATCGTGCTCTTGACCAAATGAATTAGAGGCCACTGAAATTTCATTTTGAGTCTCAACATCTAGGGTAGCTATAGAAGCTCGACTTCTTCTTGCACCTCGATATCTACGCCGTTTTGCCCGATTAAGACTATTCCCATGGCTGCGAATGTCGGGTCTTCCTTCTTTAGCTATTTTTCCCACTTGAGTATGACGTTTATTACTATGGTTAGGAAATGAAGCGGCGTCGTCACTCTCATCTGGGATATCTTTTAATTGGTCAACAAGAGTCTTAAGGTGACTAATATCTTGTCTATAGCCTTCTTTCTTCTTGTCTCTCAATTCAGAGTTTCCAGAAACACTTCGATGAATCAAATCATTTTCCATAAACCTTCGACTTGATTCTTCTACATTAGCTCTACGATCACTCACAGACAAAACGGGGTGTTCTATGCCAACCGATCGTCTCCCAGCAACCAATCATCTTTTTCCCCTAGTTTAAGAAGCAAATCAACAACAGAAGGAGAATGCCATGAGTGTGGACTTGCAGTAGGATCCCTTAGAGACCTCGATCGTTGAAGGACGACAAGGTCCCTCATCAGGGACCTATCAGCCGAAATAGGACTGTGCTTGTGCATATGGTTCTTCAAATGAATGCAGTTCGTCAAATGAATATGATTTCGTAAATGATCACTAATATCACCATTCACATCCTTAAGTATCCTATCTCGAACAGCTCTGGTCATGATCAGAGTATAAATCGATCCACGATAAATACTTTCAAATTAAACCAACAAATCAAACAATACTCCATAATGCTCTTAATTTACAACAATCCAAAATTCTCCTGTGTTTATCACAATCAAAAATCCAATCCGTAGCTTAAGCATACAACAATGAACCCTAACCTTCAAAACACGTAAAATTACAAACGAATCAAAAAACAAATTTGTCTAACACAGAACTCAAATAACCGCCATTACTCAACAATTATTGCACTGCATGCAGAATTCAGATAATAGCTCACTTTTTGACCTAATCGAACCATTTAGAACACTTTTTCTATACATTTTGATTAACTTTAATGAGAAAAAGGAGAAAATGAAGGTTGAGCTGGAATTACATACATACATACATACATTCACCTGAATCATGGAGTTACAGGCAACAATACGGCACCGCTTTTGTAAGCAAGCGACCCGTTGCCATCATTAACTGTCTCTCTCTCTCTCAGATCTCTCTCTCTCTCTCATGAACTTCACGAGAGGTTCTCAAGAAAACGATAGAACACACACCACCCTAAATATGTGTGTGTGATTCTTTTTAATTCAGTTAAATTGGAAAAAAATGAAATAATGTTTTGCGACTTGTCTGTATTTAGTAACAGAATGAGTGTTTTTTACAGAGTGAGATTTGGAGTGTATGTATAGTGTATGTATAGGTGGAGAGACTGAAAGAGACACGGGGTCGGTGGGGGTCGTGCTGACAGATGCACTGGAATTCGACGCACTGCCAAAGAAGGGAGGTGAGCTTATTTCTGTCGATACTAGTACATGAGCCCCAGTCGAATAAGTTGCACACAAATTTATTTGAATTATCTTTGAAATTTAAAATTTATTTTTGATTTTGATTTGATTGTTAATTAAATCGCGCTCAAACGAATTTTAATCGAATTGAACACAAGTCGAGCTTCAATGGATTGATTTTTTCGTCCATATTGTTTTATCATTTTTCATAAATGAAATCGAGCTCGAGTCGACTTTCAAAACTTATCGAACACAAAATGTTATTCAAATTTGATTTGATATTTTAATAAACGAGCTCAAATGACTTCTTTACAATCGATATCATGTCGAATATAGTAATTTAGTTTGTCTTTATGCCCCATTTCTATCCTATCTTGTAGCTCATAATGTAGACGAAAGATAAAATCTCTAATTTATTTATAAATTATTTAACCTCAATTATGTTTTTTATTTTTGGGGTACTTTTCAATTATGTTGTAAATGATGTACAATAAATGACCTCAAAGTTTGAACCCGCATCTGTTCAAAAAAAAAAAAAAAGTTTGAACCCGTAAATAACTAAATTATTTATAGTAAATGCATTGAAGACTAATTATTGTATTAGTAATGTGTTAATTTTACTTAACATATTATGTTCTATTTTAGATTTCTTTTTGTAATATAAATAATATGAACAGTAAATGCTTTTTCAATTTGACCAAAGGGTGAAAGGACCCCTCGAATCAAAATACCGTTGAAAGTATGGCCAGAGGTGGGGCCGACACTTTTGAAAGGGTAAATGGGACATTTGCTTAAATATATCATTAAATGAGTCTTGCCAAAAAAAAAATAGGGAACAATAATATTACTGTACTATAATTATATATGTGTATTTTATACCCCCCAAAAAAAAAATCCATTACATGCCAAAAACATCAATTATTAGAAATTCAGGACGCATATCGTAATTATATTACTGTATAAAAATAATTGTAATAATTAGTATTTAATAATAAAAAAACTCCGAAAAATATGCACGGGATTAAAATAAAATGCAATGAAACAAATAAATCCATTCAATTTTATATGCATGTTATAGCTTGCCAACTATGTACATAAAGAGAAACAAATCAATTTTAAAAGAATTACGAAAATAAAATAGGGCTATTAGCACTTAACCCCCTTCAAATTTTCTATTTTGGCACCATCCCCTTAGAAATACAAAATAAAACTTCCTTCTTGAAAATATATAATTGGTAGCACTTAACCCAATCTCAAAGTTTCGATGAAAAATTCATTAGAAATCAGTTCACGTGCGTTCCGCAAGAGGCTGAGTAAGGCCCCAAGACTACTCTCATGACCCCGAAATGACGATCATACCTTTACAAGGCCCCATGTAAAATGCACGTGAGCTGTTTTTGGTGAATTTTGCATCGAAAATTCGAGCTTTGTGCAAAATGCTATTAATATATTTCTAGGGAGATAATCCCAAAATAGGGGTTAATTACTATTAGTTCTAGAATATATCTGTTGATTCTTATTTTATTTTACTTTATGTTATGTTTGCAGGGTGAAGAAAATTACCTCGTTGACGAATCATTGCCGATGACATCGAATATATATTCATCTGCTGTATTTAAAGCAAATCCTAAAAGACTTTACGCAAAGAACAAATGAACGAAAATGAAGGGATAAGAAAACTAAGGCTAGATGCTGACTTTATGTACTAATAACATTATAAAAGGAAAATTAATATTTGACAATTAATTTCTCAAATAATGTCACGTGAAATTCATTTGCAAAGGAAAATGTGTAATGATTGGTTGGATATAAATGGCTAAAGACAAGTCTTCTACCTTAATTTAAGTGAGAACATATTCTGGCAAAATTTTGAGAGGGCTTTTCTTAAGAAATAATAATTAATTGTTATCTTACCTAATCTTTTCTTTTTACACAAAGATTCGCTTCTCTATTCAAGAGAATTATTTTCTGAACAACTCAGACGATTGTTTCGCTTTTCACTATTTGTATTGACAAAAAAAGAAAAGAATAAAATAAAAGACGATTAGGTCAAGCGTTTATTATTGAGCTAAAAGTTATAATTAATAGTAGGGGCACAAATCTTATTTCTTTATACATTTGGCAGCGCTAAACACTGTTTAGGCAACGATCCGCGATGAGATGATTACACTCACATAAGCACAATGATCGGACAATAAGCCCCTATTACAATTACAATAAACACATAATTGCAGTGCTAACAATAAATACACAGTTATCACTTATCATAATTCAGTAAAATATAATAAAGATAAGATGGATATACTAAATTTTTTTTTTCCTTTTGTTTTCTCATTTACTGCTGTATAGCCAAAAAATTTAAATACCATATGACATTCAAATCTGTAGTGTTATGAATATTCAGCAGTAATGCGGGACCCTTTCTCATTTGATTTCACTAATAAGTGACCTAATTATATATATTGGTCGTGTGGGGCTAATTAAACCAATCTCGTATCTCGTTGGATTCTCTATGAAATGAGATTTTGACAGCTTGAATTTGTCGTTTTTTGCGTTAGCATTTTATGTATTTCAAATTTCAAAAATTAGCTGAATAAATTATTCAACTTGGACCCGGGATAGTCAAAATGTTTCTTTTTTTTCTTTCTCGTTTTTGTACATGGTCAAAATGGTTATCAATTTTAAATTTTTAACACCATGTGATTCCTAATGTGTTTTGACTTGCTGCATGGACTAATACAATTTCATTAGATGTGGTACGCAGAAAGTTTTTTTAGTTAACTAATACAAAATGTAGGGGAAAAAATCAAATTTTACTGGATACTTAAATCTAATCGATGTATCCAAAAGTACAAAAGGGCTAGTATATTGATAATCACTAATTGTTATAGGTTTTGTTAACACTGAATTTTATGAAAATACGAATTGGCTTTATTTGAAATTTAAATCACTAGTTATCAACGTATAATCCACCAAAACTCGAGGAAATTACTCCTAATCCGCATGCAATAAAACATAGTAGCATGGTATGGTCAGGCTATAATACACCCACGGAAAAGAACGAAGTTTGAATCTTTACTTTTTAGTAACGTTCAAACTCGTAAACATTCATGTAAACAAACTAACTAGAATCTCTTCAATTTTAGCTCTGCACTCCTAGACGGGCAATTCTATGCAGAATCCACCATTGGATTCTCCGGGGGGGAGGGGGGTGTCTACTTAAGTATCCCCAATCCAATGGTGGATTCTGAACCGAGACCATCCAACATAGAATTTTCCCTCCTAGACCATGTGAAGGAGCAGCCCTTAGCAAGTAATTCTCTTTTTCTCAATTATGAACGGTGCACTCTAGTCTCTAGCTAAATAATAACCTAAAAGTTCGCTTATTTAAGTCGGCAATGTACTTGTTAACAATCTTATCATAAAGTACCTAAATCATGTCAATAATGACTTGAAAAGCAAAGCATAACGACTTATATGCTGAAATTTATTGGCAGTAGCTACAATGAAAACATTTAAGTAATCTAAACACCCTAAGACAAAGCATGATTAACCTATGAAAAAGTTTGGGAAATTTAGACAAACAAAGCTTAGAACACGTGCATAGTTTCAAAGTTGTCATTACATGGGTTGGCAACAAACACTAGATAAGATGACTAATCAATGCTAGATAAGATGACTAATAAGTGCTTGATTAAAAGGTTTCTTACCTTCTCGACCCCATACCATACAGGGTGGGGTTGGATAACCTTATAGTTGCTCACTGAAAAAGCTCATTCATGTCTAGTTCTGAGGTGACATAGAAAAAAGCAGTCCAAATCCTTTGTTGGATAACCGAAAATACTTTCTGTTACTTGCATAGATGAGCCACAAGTGCATATGCGAGGGTTAGGATGTTGAGAGAGAATTTTCAGTGGGTTTCGAGTAATAATTTTCTCTCTCCACATCTTAACCACTTGTACATACAAGGATGGAGCTACGATTTGAGGTTCGGGGGGCGAATACGAAAAAAAGGAGCAAAACTTGATATTTTTAGATTTTTTATTTTCAAATATCAAAAGTTTATAGGGCTAAAAAAAAAGATTTTCAAAGTTGAGGGGGAACGGGTCCCCCCACCAGCCCCATGGCTCCGTCCCTGCATGTATACACTTGTTGCTTTTTTGCGTGTTTAACAGGAAGTGTTACATAATTATGCAACAAAGTATTTGGACTGCTGGAAAAGATATATTGATATGTGCATAAAAAGTGATTGCAGTCAATTATGCAACTGAAGTAGAATTGCAAAGAGCTTCATAGTATGAAATATAGCAGATGGCGTTGGAGCAGGATTGAAATGGGATGAATTTTCAGAAACAAAAAGAGGATGAGATCAATTTACACAATATACAGTCTCTTCGAAGTTCTTTTCAACTGTCATGAATTAGATTTGTAGGCTCACTCAGAACATACTTTGGTAACTCGTACTTGGCACCTGAGATAAGATCTTATATTAGGAGGAATACAGGGAGGACACTGTTAGAGAAGCAGAACAGAGTGCAAACCTCTCTCGTCATAGCAGATTGTTAAGTCGGGATTTTGAACAATAACACCAGCACTATCCACAATCGCTTGTGCCAGGCTCAAATCAGCTTCAACTGCTGCTCGGAGTGCATCCCATATCTCTGATAAGAACGAGAATTCAGAATTAGGAGATGAAACAGCGGCTCTGTTAGTTAAATCTCAATCCTACCCGCTAGATTTATGACAACGACGGTGCACTTTATGACAAAAACAAAGCTTATCAGGAATCTAAAAGCTTTGTATTAGACTTGAAACTTATTCTTTGGGTGAATTACAGAGACACCCCCTGTGTGACACCCTAATAGCGAAAAACATCATGAAGTTTAAGAAATTACCATAACCTCCCCTGTCAGTAAAACTATATGACAATTTCACCCCTTATCAATAAAAGAAATTACACTTCCACCCCCTGATTTTGAGTTGTCAGGATTTGACGGGGGTGTCTTGGTAATTTGCAAAATCTCAGGGGCCCGTGGTAATTACCTACTGAATGAGGGAATGTGCATGTAATTATCCCTTATTCTTTTCTACCAATCTGATTGATGTCTAAGAATGTTTGGTATATTTTCATATTAGACCATTCTCTTAAAGCATATTACTTTACAAAATTGCATAAAAGGTACATGTAGAGAAATGTTAATATATGCCACTTCAGGAAGCATGCCTTTCTGACCACCATAGTGTGGAGCAGTGTCCCAAAACTCCTCGCGCATCTTCATTAGTTGTGCCCTTGTTATTGCCTCAGAATGCTTCCATGGCTTGGGTTTCCTTATCTTCTTTGTTTCTGATTCAGATCAAGAGAATCAAGAACTCAGGGAAACGACTATAGACAACAAGAATCAAGCAGACTCTTAACAAATATAACACAACCAGATACCAGATAGATGTGTGAATATGTAGAAAACGCAGAGATCACATTTATCATTCATGGATCATAAAACGTGAATAGGTTCGACATATTTCCAGTCTGAATAAAATCTTCAATACTCGATCCTTCTAGTAATCGAACTTTCTTTTTTAGAGAACTAATAAATCTCCAACTCTAATATTCAACAATTCATTGTAATCATTAACAACAGAAAAATAATTATTTCTAATTACTTGAATTAGTTCCTGCCACTATATTGCTGCTTGAATTGTCACAATTTCTTCTCTCTTTTTTTCTCTGTGTTTCTTGTTTGTTAGTCAGTGAATGGGGTTTAAGCACCTCGAGGTAAATTTTGAATAAGTAAAATTAGCAACAGAAAGCTAAGCAGCCAAAGAGGAAAACAACTTCCCTTGCATACCTTCATCTATAACAATTAGGAGGTTAACTGGGAAATTGCAACTAAGAATCTTTATGTCATGAAAATTGGCAGTGCCTTTGAACAATAATAAAAACACTATTGAGTATTTAGAGTGAGAGGTTCATTTAGAATATCATAAACCTCCGGAGAAGCCTTGACTTGAGATTAGACAGATCTAATGGGAAGTTCATAATGTGACTAACTGCAATGAAACTAATGTAAGGTAGGCACATGCCTCGCATAATTAAGTAAGAGAACCATCAAAATCAGTATAATAGAACACTCTGTGGAAACAATTTTCGCATTTAAGAAAGTAAAAGTAAAAAACAAGAGAGCCAAATTTCAATCCAAAAATGTGGTTCAACTTAAAACAGAAGGCAAGATAAAGCACCAACTCACTAATTACAATTGAGAATTTTACCAGCAAGAAGGTAACTATTTTGGCATTCGATGCATCAAACAATCATGACACAATACGTTAAAAGCAATAAATACACTTTAGATTTTCAACAGTTCAGAGCTAGTTCGCCTAGCAGTATACATAGACGTCCAATTTCTAAACTATCTTGCTACAATTCTTATTCAGAAGTATAACCCCAAGTACCATATACTTTAAAGAAAGACCGACATGCACGCAGAATGTCTTAATTAGTATCACCAAAATTGTGTCATCTTTGTACGACAAGACTAAATTATTATCAGCTCGAAACTCCTGACATTTGTTCCCGAAATTCGATAAAGAAGTGACCTAGACAGTGGAAAAGATTGACTTACATTTTAAAACATTTTACAGAAATCAGTATAAGCAATTTAAAACAAGCAAGGTGGAACAACACTTCACAAAATAATTAGCACACTCATCAATAATGATAAAATACATAAATGTAGGCAAAACAGTTGATTTTTTAGCATGCTATGGAAACCAAATCTATTAATCAAAGGATACAAGATGAATTTCACCCAAAACTGACAAAGGATTGGTAAAAACTATGGCTGAAAAGCGAACCAAGCCACTCAATACTTGACTTGAACTTGATCACTAAAAGCTTGTTTGAGCTCGGTTCGTCAACGTATCAAACCAAACATGAACAACTTTTTGTGTTTGATAAGTTTTAAAACTCAATTCAAGTTCGACTCAATTAGTAAAAATTGATAGAAACATGTACGAAAAAGCCAAGCTACTGGAGCTCGACTCATGTTCGACTCAATTAACGCTTGTTTGAGCTCGGCTCAATTAACAATCAAACTAGCTTAGACATAAATTTTGAATATGGATTGTAATTCAAACAAGCTTAACAACAACTCGCTCGGCTCGACTTCGTCTCGTTCACATCCCTAGTTAAAACACGTCTCCGGTACAAGATGAAACTCAAGACAATATAGACTAAAAATGTTCATATAAACCTCGACATTCAACAATCCTTTAATAATATACATAAAACACAGGCAGCGAAAAAAGAAAACAACGTAATTTTCACCATATCATCAGAAAACAAATATATCTTATCCTAATTCCTATGATCGAATAACTAATTGCGAACTAGCAGTTATCAATTATTCATAAATCAAAATCAAATAAAAGCCGAAATCGAGTCAAAAACACCAAATCAAACAACATTAGCACCTCCTATAGGGCGCGATCCAGCGCAACCCATGGCCGTGCAGTCACAGGCAATCGACGATTCGTGTACAGCAAAAATTTCCAGCTGCCTAAAGTTCTAAAATTCGAATTGAGAAAATTATATATATATATATATATATATATATATAGCAATGGTAATACGTAGAGAGGGAGAAAGAATGGAATTGATTTTGAGCTCCCTCTCTCGCTCTCGCTCGGATACAGCTGTGTGCGAATTTGAGTGTGTGTTACTTTTCCTATTGTTTATACACAACAATGCGGGGAATCTTGTTTCTTTCTGGCGAGTTTTTTTTGGTTAAAGATAGTAATATTTGACATTTTGGGGCTAGATTTGGTACACTAATTACAATTTACTACCTGAAAGGAAGAAAACATGATGTGTTTTCCAATTAGGCAAAATACACTTTGTACCCTTAACCTGTTTATTTTACGTTATTCAGGTTCTTGAATTATCAAATATAATAAAATGGTCCCTAACTATAAAAAAATAGCACTGAATTTGATCATTACAATGTGTTTATCGCAAAAGTTTGAATATTTAGCCTTCCCTTGCTTTCAATAAAATGGGCTCTTTGTGTACTTATAATTTTGCTATTTTTTAATCATTTTTAATTAATTTCTTAAGGTAGATATACTAAAGTCTCCTTAAAATAAATTTTATACTCAGAAAAAACTTTTATAATATTTTAATATTTTTCAATCCAAAAAATGAGCAATTTTGGTCCCACAATTTAGCCTATGTTTGCTTTTGGTCCTTATATTTTTAACTTTAACATTATACGTTTCATAACTCCAAAAAATGTGCGTTTTTGGTCCCAAAATACGATTACGTCATGTATTTGTATGGAATTGGCATGTGCAGCTCACGTGCGAGTACTAAAAATGTGTCTATTTGGTCCCATAACTCCAAAAAAGTGAGCCGCACATGCCAATTCCGCCAAATACATGATGTAATCGTATTTTGGGACAAAAAATGCATATTTCTTGGAGTTATGGGATGTATAATGCTAAAGTTAAAAATATTGGGACCAAAAGCACATTGCACACATGGACTAAGTTATGAGACCAAAATTGAATTCCCCCCCCCCCCCCCCCCCCCCCCCCAAAAAACCCTCATTTCACCAACTTTTCTTTCTAAAAATTAGAATCCACCATTTAGGGGATGGATTTAATTGTCCTTGACCTTCTAGAGCAAAAAAGAATCAATTATAGTTTTACTTACAAATGTATTTATGTAGTAATTATATATCGATAATTGATACTAATTATAACTTTAAGTTTATATTTTTTAATTTTTTAAATCTTCTTAAAAAATTTAAAAATATATTTTAAATAATTACCATATTAAAAATAAAATAAATTAGATAAAAATATTTAAAGTACTTAATATTCAATAATAAGATTCGTATTATACTATTTATCAATTTATAAAATTAGGCAAACATGTCCTTAAGTCGAGGGACTATTTTATTACGTTTGATAGTTCAGGGACCATTTTGTTACATTTGATAGTTTAGGGACCTAACTGAGACAAAGTTAATAGTTTAGGGGTACAAAGTGTATTTTGCCCTTTCCAGTTTCACCCCTTGTCTAATAGTTTAGAGATAAATATTGAAACTATAGATATTTATATTTGAGATTATTATTATTATTATTATTATTATTATAAAATAACTAAAATAAATAGACTAGGGAAAATCTCAATTTCGGTACCACAGGACGAATATGCTTTTGGTACCACGTTTTTACAATGTGACCCTTTTGGTACTAAATGAAGTTTTTTGTGTTGCTATTCACGCTTTTAATACTAAATTCCAAATAATAACGAAAATATTATTTGTCCATCAAATAAATTAAGTCAAGTATTGTTTAGTAAATAAAAAGGTATATTAGTAAAAGAGTGAAAATATAAAATTAGGTGGAGCGTGATTATCAAAAAGAGGAGTGTGGATATCAATCCCCGGTAAAATATTCCTATTTACTCAATATTAATAATAGCAAAAATGTTTAGACATAAAAGATAATAATTTATTTTACTTTTACGAGATTACTTCATTAAATCATGTTTGCTAATTCTTAATAATTCATTTTTTTTCACTATTATGACTTATATATTTAAAAAATAGCTATTATTTTTTAATGATGCTCAATCTTTTTTTTTATATTCTTATAATGATACTCAATTTTTCTAATAAATCAATATCAATATCAATATATTAGGGAGTTGAGAGCTCAAAAAAATGGGAGGGACTGAACTCAAAACTGAATTAGGTATTAGGGATTTATCTCCAACTTTTTAATATTTATATTGATTTATTAGGAAATCGAGTATCATTATAAGAACTAGTCGTGTGGGCACACTCGATATGTGTGCTTAATTGGTTAAATTGTATACTTAAAATTTTTAAATGACTATTTAAGCATAATATTCATGTCTTAATCTTATATAAGAAATAGAAATTTATAAATATTAGAAATAGGTTGGAGAGAGAAGGAAAAATGTTGATAAGAAAGAAGGTGAGAAAATTTGAGAGAATGAAAAAAAAGACAAGATGACACGCTAATACTTAACGTGCTATGATAGCAAGTGCACTAATCGTGTGTAGTAATAAGTGTGGACGAAAAGTCCGGGTTGTCGAACCACGAAGACTTGAATTTTAGTTTAAGATTCGTAATGAAGGTAAAGACAATTAAAGTAAAGCAAGAGAAAAACAATTAAGTAAACGAAAGATCAAAGGAGGGAACAAGCTATGAATTAAACCTCACGAATTGGTTAAAAAGACTAAGGCACATGCTATGACCAAATCCACTCGTCTATATATATGAGCTACTCTTCGAATTATTAGACTCCTATTGTTTTGGTGAAAACTCCTTAATTAATCATTACCCGATGTCTCGGCACATAACAATCTTATGATTGATTGACGGTTCTCTAAATATGTCTATCCGAGAATCTAATCAACAACCACGCATTAACGTTCTAGAGTTTCCCCGGATAAATCCGGCTAACCGCACCCGGAAATCTTTACCTATTTCTAGGAGCAATTCCACATTAGTTTCGGATGATGTGTTGATTCATTTGAACCCTAACCTATCTTCTCTCGAATGACTAGATTAGGCACAATAGCAAGCATATGGAGATCAAGCATATGATTGTGATAAAAGCACAAAATCAACACACAAAGCAATTAGGAGAATTAAAACGAAAATTAACTTCACATATATAGATTCATGAATTCGGCCTTCACATGGCCTTAGTTCTACAAGATTAGCTCATATTCAATAGCTCAAGAAGGTCTAAAACAATCATATACATAGTTATTAACATAAACATGTAAATGAAATGCAAAAGAAACTCCCTAAGTCTTGAATGATGATGAATCCTTGCTTGTAGCTTCAATCTCTAGCTCAATCCCCTTCTTTGCAATCTTCAAAATGATGAAGAATGGTGATGAATGATGATGGGTGAAGAGTAATGGCCAGCTGCCTCCCCCTCCAAAGTGTGATCGGTCAAGAGTGAAGAAAATGGCTTAAGAAGACAAGAAATGATGGGCTCCCTAGTGTGTGTCTCCTTAGTGTGTCCTCCACTACTCTAAAGTGTGTAGTATAAAATTTCATAAAGTAGATCTACCAAGAAACACACTTATGACATCCCCTCAACACATGTGATGACCTCTTGGCTTTAAATATTCCATTCCACCATCAAATGATGAACTTTTGGCTGAAAGGAATCAAAACTCGGGTATGGTCACGCCTAGGCGCGGGCATGACGGCGCTCGGGCGCCGCTGACAGAATGCTGAAATTAAATGCAATGTGTCCTGCGCAGTAATCGTATTTCATTCATAACTCTCTCCAAGAAACTCCGATTTGGATGATTCAAGTCCTCATTTGAAGCTAACACATAGTTCTACAACATTGTAGAAGGGAACTTCATCCAATTCGGTCTCTAAACATACAGAAATAGCGCTCAACCGTGGATAAAAATGCAGATACGGCGCCCAGGCGTGGACAGTACGGCGCCTAGGCGTGGACAGCAGAATGTTGACGTTATTTGCATCTTGTCCGGCGCCTGGGCGTGGACGACAGAAGCAAATTGGCCTGAACTTGTTTTATACGTCGTTTTTCACCTCGTTTCTTCGTATCCTCAAATTTATCACCTGTAATCACTTAACACCCCGCTTAAACGCAAATGTGGCATCATTTTGTCAATAAATGAATCCATAGCATAAGTCCCATGGGCTTAAAAACACGTAAAAATGCCTCTTATCACAAGACAAAAAAAAAACACGAGAAAAGATGAGAGAAGAACCAAAATATAAAAAAAACACGAGAAAAATGCCTCTAACCCAGGCCTTTTTCCATTTTTATTGTATTTTAGAAATAAATCAATATATGTACATATATACATATATCTATAAATATATATATATATATATATATATATATTTGTTTGTATATATTTAATTAATTAAAATAAATTGAAAGTGCCTAGTGAGTGTAAAAACTATGTAGTGTGTGTAGATGTATGTTGTGTGTGCGTAAAAGTGTGTATAGTGCGTAAAAGGGTGTAGTGTGTGTAAAAGTGTGTCGTATGTGCAAAAAGTGTGTGGTTGAGTAATAAGTATGTAGTGTGTGTAAAATAGGCTGGGTATACACTAACATAGGCTAGATTTGCGCAAACACACATAACTTTTCTATTTTTTCCTATTTGTCTTTTTTATTATTATTTATAGGCTAGGTTAGCGCTAACCTAGCCTATTTTTCTTTTTTTTAATTTCCGGGCTAGGTTTGCGCTGACCTAGGGCTAGGTTAGCGCTAACCTAGCCCATTTTCTTTTTTTAAAAATAATTATATATTAATTTATTATATTTATATATATAACTAATTAAAAATTAATTAATTATAAATATATATATATATATATATTTATGTATTTTCTCGCATTCAACGTGCTCCCCACCGCCGGCGACCACCACCGACCCCCACCGTCGGCGACCACCACCGTCCTCCGGCGACCACCACCATTGTCGGCGACTCGTCCGACATCCACCCCCGACCTCCGGCAACCACCAACATTGTCGACGACACGTCCGGCAACCACCATCGACGCCAGCGACATGTCCGGCAATCACCACCGTCTCTAACTTAGGCTATATTACATCTAACTAGGGTAGGTTTGCTCTAACATAGGCTATATTTGCTCTAACCCAGGCCTTTTTCCATTTTTATTCTATTTTAGAAATAAATCAATATATGTACATATATACATATATCTATAAATATATATATATATATATTTGTTTGTATATATTTAATTAATTAAAATAAATTGAAAGTGCCCAGTGAGTGTAAAAACTATGTAGTGTGTGTAGATGTATGTTGTGTGTGGGTAAAAGTGTGTATGGTGCGTAAAAGGGTGTACTGTGTGTAAAAGTGTGTCGTATGTGCAAAAAGTGTGTGGTTGAGTAATAAGTGTGTAGTGCGTGTAAAATAGGCAGGGTATACACTAACATAGGCTAGATTTGCGCAAACACACATAACTTTTCTATTTTTTCCTATTTTTCTTTTTTTTTATTATTTATAGGCTAGGTTAGCGCTAACCTAGCCTATTTTTCTTTTTTATTTTCGGGCTAGGTTTGCGCTAACCTAGGGCTAGGTTAGCGCTAACCTAGCCCATTTTCTTTTTTTTTTAAAATAATTATATATTAATTTATTATATTTATATATATAACTAATTAAAAATTAATTAATTATAAATATATATATATATATTTATGTATTTTCTCGCATTCAACGTGCTCCCCACCGCCGGCGACCACCACCGACCCCCACCGTCGGCGACCACCACCGTCCTCCGGCGACCACCACCATTATCGGCGACACGTCCGTCATCCACCACCGTCCTCCGGCGACCACCACCATTGTCGGCGAGACGTCCGTCATCCACCACCGTCCTCCGGCGACCCCCACCATTGTCGACGACACGTCCGGCAACCCCCATCGACGCCGGCGACATGTCCGGCAATCACCACCGTCTCTCTAACCTAGGCTATAGTACATCTAACTAGGGTAAGTTTGGTCTAACATAGGCTATATTTCCTCTAACCCAGGCCTTCTTCCATTTTTATTGTATTTTAGAAATAAATCAATATATGTACATATATACATATATCTATAAATATATATATATATATATATATATATATTTGTTTGTATATATTTAATTAATTAAAATAAATTGAAAGTGCCCAGTGAGTGTAAAAACTATGTAGTGTGTGTAGATGTATGTTGTGTGTGGGTAAAAGTGTGTATGGTGCGTAAAAAGGTGTAGTGTGTGTAAAAGTGTGTCGTATGTTTAAAAAGTGTGTGGTTGAGTAATAAGTGTGTAGTGTGTGTAAAATAGGCTTTGTATACACTAACATAGGCTAGATTTGCGCAAACACACATAACTTTTCTATTTTTTACTATTTTTCTTTTTTTTTATTATTTATAGGCTAGGTTAGCGCTAACCTAGGTCTAGGTTAGCGCTAACCTAGACTATTTTTCTTTTTTTTTAATTTCCGGGCTAGGTTTGCGCTAACCTAGCCCATTTTCTTTTTTCAAAAATAATTATATATTAATTTATTATATTTATATATATAACTAAATAAAAATTAATTAATTATAAATATATATATATATATATATATTTATGTATTTTCTCGCATTCAACGTGCTCCCCACCGCCGGCGACCACCACCGACCCCCACCGTGGGCGACCACCACCGTCCTCCGGCGACCACCACCATTGTCGGCGACACGTCCGACACCCACCCCCGACCTTCGGCGACCACCACCATTGTCGACGACACGTCCGGCAACCACCATCGACGCCAGCGACATGTCCGGCAATCACCACCGTCTCTAACCTAGGCTATATTACATCTAACTAGGGTAGGTTTGCTCTAACATAGGCTATATTTGCTCTAACCCAGGCCTTTTTCCATTTTTATTGTATTTTAGAAATAAATCAATATATGTACATATATACATATATCTATAAATATATATATATATATATATATATATATATTTGTTTGTATATATTTAATTAATTAAAATAAATTGAAAGTGCCCAGTGAGTGTAAAAACTATGTATTGTGTGTAGATGTATGTTGTGTGTGGGTAAAAGTGTGTATGGTGCGTAAGAGGGTGTAGTGTGTCGTATGTGCAAAAAGTTTGTGGTTGAGTAATAAGTGTGTAGTGTGTGTAAAATAGGCTGGGTATACACTAACATAGGCTAGATTTGCGCAAACACACATAACTTTTCTATTTTTTCCTATTTTTCTTTTTTTATTATTATTTATAGGCTAGGTTAGCGCTAACCTAGCCTATTTTTCTTTTTTTTTTTTAATTTCCGGTCTAGGTTTGCGCTGACCTAGGGCTAGGTTAGCGCTAACCTAGCCCATTTTCTTTTTTTAAAAATAATTATATATTAATTTATTATATTTATATATATAACTAATTAAAAATTAATTAATTATAAATATATATATATATATATATATATATTTATGTATTTTCTCGCATTCAACGTGCTCCCCACCACCGACCCCCACCGTCGGCGACCACCACTGTCCTCCGGCGACCACCACCATTGTCGGCGACACGTCCGACATCCACCCCCGACCTCCGGCGATCACCACCATTGTCGACGACACGTCCGGCAACCACCATCGACGCCAGCGACATGTCCGGCAATCACCACCGTCTCTAACCTAGGCTATATTACATCTAACTAGGGTAGGTTTGCTCTAACATAGGCTATATTTGCTTTAACCCAGGCCTTTTTCCATTTTTATTGTATTTTAGAAATAAATCAATAGATGTACATATATACATATATCTATAAATATATATATATATATATATATATATATATTTGTTTGTATATATTTAATTAATTAAAATAAATTGAAAGTGCCCAGTGAGTGTAAAAACTATGTATTGTGTGTAGATGTATGTTGTGTGTGGGTAAAAGTGTGTATGGTGCGTAAAAGGGTGTACTGTGTGTAAAAGTGTGTCGTATGTGCAAAAAGTGTGTGGTTGAGTAATAAGTGTGTAGTGTGTGTAAAATAGGCTGGGTATACACTAACATAGGCTAGATTTGCGCAAACAAACATAACTTTTCTATTTTTTCCTATTTTTCTTTCTTTTTTTATTATTTATAGGTTAGGTTAGCGCTAACCTAGGTCTATGTTAGCGCTAACCTAGCCTATTTTTCTTTTCTTTTAATTTTCGGGCTAGGTTTGCGCTGACCTAGGGCTAGGTTAGCGCTAACCTAGCCCATTTTCTTTTTTTAAAAATAATTATATATTAATTTATTATATTTATATATATAACTAATTAAAAATTAATTAATTATAAATATATATATATATATATTTATGTATTTTCTCGCATTCAACGTGCTCCCCACCGCCGGCGACCACCACCGACCCCCACCGTCGGCGACCACCACCGTCCTCCGGCGACCACCACCATTGTCGCCGACACGTCCGACATCCACCACCGTCCTCCGGCGACCACCACCATTGTCGACGTCACGTCCGGCAACCACCATCGACGCCGGCGACATGTCCGGCAATCACCACCGTTTCTTACCTAGGCTATATTACATCTAACTAGGGTAGGTTTTCTCTAACATAGGCTATATTTGCTATAACCCTGACCTTTTTCCATTTTTATTGTATTTTAGAAATAAATCAATATATGTACATATATACATATATCTATAAATATATATATATATATATATTTGTTTGTATATATTTAATTAATTAAAATAAATTGAAAGTGCCCAGTGAGTGTAAAAACTATGTAGTGTGTGTAGATGTATGTTGTGTGTGGGTAAAAGTGTGTATGGTGCGTAAAAGGGTGTAGTGTGTGTAAAAGTGTGTCGTATGTGCAAAAAGTGTGTGGTTGGGTAATAAGTGTGTAGTGTGTGTAAAATAGGCTGGGTATACACTAACATAGGCTAGATTTGCGCAAACACACATAACTTTTCTATTTTTTCCTATTTTTTTTTTTTTTTATTTATAGGCTAGGTTTGCGCTAACCTAGGTCTAGGTTAGCGCCAAGCTAGCCTATTTTTCTTTTTTTTTTTTATAATTTCCTGGCAAGGTTTGCGCTGACCTAGGGCTAGGTTAGCGCTAACCTAGCCCATTTTCTTTTTTTTAAAATAATTATATATTAATTTATTATATTTATATATATACCTAATTAAATATTAATTTATTATAAATATAAATATATATATATATATATATATATTTATGTATTTTCTCGCATTCAACGCGCTCCCCACCGCCGACGACCACCACGGACCCCCACCGTCGGCGACCACCCCCGACCTCCGGCGACCACCACCATTGTCGACGACACGTCCGGCAACCACCATCGACGCCGGCGACTTGTCCAGCAATCACCACCTTCTCTCTAACTTAGGCTTTAGTACATCTAACTAGGGTAAGTTTGGTCTAACATAGGCTATATTTCCTCTAACCCAGGCCTTTTTCCATTTTTATTGTATTTTAGAAATAAATCAATATATGTACGTATATACATATATCTATAAATATATATATATATATATATATATATATTTGTTTGTATATATATAATTAATTAAAATAAATTGAAAGTGCCCAGTGAGTGTAAAAACTATGTAGTGTGTGTAGATGTATGTTGTGTGTGGGTAAAAGTGTGTATGGTGCGTAAAAGGGTGTAGTGTGTGTAAAAGTGTGACGTATGTGCAAAAAGTGTGTGGTTGAGTAGAAAGTGTGTAGTGTGTGTAAAATAGGCTAGGTATACACTAACATAGGCTAGATTTGCGAAAACACACATAACTTTTCTATTTTTTCCTATTTTTCTTTTTTTTTATTATTTATAGGCTAGGTGAGCGCTAACCTAGCCTATTTTTGTTTTTTTTTTTTAATTTCGGGGCTAGGTTTGCGCTGACCTAGGGCTAGGTTAGCGCTAACCTAGCCCATTTTCTTTTTTCTAAAAATAATTATATATTAATTTATTATATTTATATATATAACTAATTAAAAATTAATTAATTTTAAATATATATATATTTATGTATTTTCTCGCATTCAACGTGCTCCCCACCGCCGGCGACCACCACGGACCCCCACCGTCGGCGACCACCCACGACCTCCGGCGACCACCACCATTGTCGACGACACGTCCGGCAACCACCATCGACGCCGGCGACTTGTCCAGCAATCACCACCTTCTCTCTAACCTAGGCTATAGTACATCTAACTAGGGTAAGTTTGGTCTAACATAGGCTATATTTCCTCTAACCCAGGCCTTTTTCCATTTTTATTGTATTTTAGAAATAAATCAATATATGTACATATATACATATATCTATAAATATATATATATATATATATATTTGTTTGTATATATTTAATTAATTAAAATAAATTGAAAGTGCCCAGTGAGTGTAAAAACTATGTAGTGTGTGTAGATGTATGTTGTGTGTGGGTAAAAGTGTGTATGGTGCGTAAAAGGGTGTAGTGTGTGTAAAAGTGTGTCGTATGTTTAAAAAGTGTGTGGTTGAGTAATAAGTGTGTAGTGTGTGTAAAATAGGCTGGGTATACACTAACATAGGCTAGATTTGCGCAAACAAACATAACTTTTCTATTTTTTCCTATTTTTCTTTTTTATTATTATTAATAGGCTAGGTTAGCGCTAACCTAGGTCTAGGTTAGCGCTAACCTAGCCTATTTTTCTTTTTTTTTTAATTTCCGGGCTAGGTTTGCGCTGACCTAGGGCTAGGTTAGCGCTAACCTAGCCCATTTTATTTTTTTTTAAATAATTATATATTAATTTATTATATTTATATATATAACTAATTAAAAATTAATTAATTATAAATATATATATATTTATGTATTTTCTCGCATTCAACGTGTTCCCCACCGCCGGCGACCACCACCGACCCCCACCGTCCTCCGACGACCACCACCATTGTCGGCGACATGTCCGGCAATCACCACCGTCTCTTACCTAGGCTATATTACATCTAACTAGGGTAGGTTTGCTCTAACCCAGGCCTTTTTCCATTTTTATTGTATTTTAGAAATAAATCAATATATGTACATATATACATATATCTATAAATATATATATATATATATATTTGTTTGTATATATTTAATTAATTAAAATAAATTGAAAGTGCCCAGTGAGTGTAAAAACTATGTAGTGTGTGTAGATGTATGTTGTGTGTGGGTAAAAGTGTGTATGGTGCGTAAAAGGGTGTAGTGTGTGTAAAAGTGTGTCGTATGTGCAAAAAGTGTGTGGTTGAGTAATAAGTGTGTAGTGTGTGTAAAATAGGCTGGGTATACACTAACATAGGCTAGATTTGCGCAAACACACTTAACTTTTCTATTTTTTCCTATTTTTTTTTTATTATTTATAGGCTAGGTTAGTGCTAACCTAGATCTAGGTTAGCGCTAACCTAGCCTATTTTTCTTTTTTTTTTTTCAATTTCCGGGCTAGGTTTGCGTTGACCTAGGGCTAGGTTAGCGCTAACCTAGCCCATTTTCTTTTTTTTTAAAATAATTATATATTAATTTATTATATTTTTATATATAACTAATTAAAAATTAATTTATTATAAATATATATATATATATATATATATATTTATGTATTTTCTCGCATTCAACGTGCTCCCCACCGCCGGCGACCACCACCGACCCCCACGGTCGGCGACCACCCCCGACCTCCGGCGACCGCCACCATTGTCGACGACAAGTCCGGCCACCCCCATCGACGCCGGCGACATGTCCGGCAATCACCACCGTCTCTCTAACCTAGGCTATAGTACATCTAACTAGGGTAAGTTTGGTCTAACATAGGCTATATTTCCTCTAACCCAGGCCTTTTTCCATTTTTATTGTATTTTAGAAATAAATCAATATATGTACATATATACATATATCTATAAATATATATATATATATTTGTTTGTATATATATAATTAATTAAAATAAATTGAAAGTGCCCAGTGAGTGTAAAAACTATGTAGTGTGTGTAGATGTATGTTGTGTGTGGGTAAAAGTGTGTATGGTGGGTAAAAGAGTGTAGTGTGTGTAAAAGTGTGTCGTATGTGCAAAAAGTGTGTGGTTGAGTAGAAAGTGTGTAGTGTGTGTAAAATAGGCTGGGTATACACTAACATAGGCTAAATTTGCGCAAACACACATAACTTTTCTATTTTTTCCTATTTTTCTTTTTTTATTATTATTTATAGGCTAGGTTAGCGCTAACCTAGGTCTAGGTTAGCCCTAACCTAGCCTATTTTTCTTTTTTTTTTAATTTCGGGGCTAGGTTTGCGCTGACCTAGGGCTAGGTTAGCGCTAACCTAGCCCATTTTTTTTTAAATAATTATATATTAATTTATTATATTTATATATATAACTAATTAAAAATTAATTAATTATAAATATATATATATATATATATATATATATATTTTGTAATTTCTCGCATTCAACGTGCTCCCCACCGCCGGCGACCACCACCGACCCCCACCGTCGGCGACCACCACCGGCGACCACCGTCGGCGACCACCACCATTGTCGGCGACACGTCCGGAAACCAACATCGACGCCGGCGACATGTCCGGCAATCACCACCGTCTCTAACCTAGGCTATATTACATCTAACTAGGGTAGGTTTGCTCTAACATAGGCTATATTTGCTCTAACCCAGGCCTTTTTCCATTTTTATTGTATTTTAGAAATAAATCAATATATGTACATATATACATATATCTATAAATATATATATATATATTTGTTTGTATATATTTAATTAATTAAAATAAATTGAAAGTGCCCAGTGAGTGTAAAAATAACTTACCAATTATATGACAGTGTAATACAATCTCCTTGTGAAATTCACTTAGGTGCGATCAACCCGGGTATATAGGCTAGAATTTTCCAAAAAAAAAGAACAAGAGAAGGGTAAATAAATTAATGTAATCAACTCATTAATGATATTCATTTATAGCTCAAATAAAAACCACAAATTACAACTGAAAAGTAAAAGTAATTGAATCTTTAATTCATATTGTAGTAATCTCCAAACTACAAACAACAATATTATTATGGTAATTATTTTTGAGAAACTAAAAGTTATACATAAAAACAAACGTCAAGGCCTTTTTTTATATATATTTCAAATGGCATTTTAAGTTTTTTAGATCACAATGTTTTAAATAAAAATATGTACAGTGATACAAATATATACAAATACACCACACATTATATAGTTTTTATATGAATACCCATTAATACACATTCCCAATAAATTACAAAAAATAAAATAATTTCATATTCATAAGGTAGCATCGTTGCCACATCAATAACACTTTATGTAGTTCAAACAGAAATAACGATGAGGGTTTATGTTTTTGAGTTCAAATTTTTATGAATACTAGCAAAATATACGTGATTTGCACATAAAATAATATGATGTGTAAACAATAAAATATCAACATTAACATACTTGAACGACTACAAGACTCGTTTATTTATTTTTATTATTTTCTTTTGATTTCACAAGACTCCTCTATTTATACTACTCAACATTCTCATCATATGATGGAAGTCAATTTGATCTAACGGTGGGGTTTCATTCAACACTATTACACCTAAATGTTTTGAGATATTTATAAAGGTAGGTTTTACAAAAGTTCTACGTATTCAAAGAAAGTTTTTCATACTTTTACTATATCCTATGTTAGTATTGACCGTTAGTTGACTAACGAAAGTATCAAAATCGACATAAAAAACTTGATTTGATACCAAAAGTGTTACATTGTAAAACCCTGGTGCCAAACGAATTTGGCCTGTCATGTATTACCAAAATTGACATTTTTCCAAATAGACTAGCTATAAAAGATATATAGTTGTATTCTATAGTAAATATAAAACAACAAAATCAATGATTTATGTCTAATAAGCATGATCAAGGACCAATTTAGTACGTTATTTAGTTAAGGAGTATATGAGACTATATATATAATCCGGGAGGCATTTTGTATTTAGCCCTGTAATAGAAAAGAGAGGGGGTTATCGAAAAAAATGAGGAAAACCAAGTGATTGAATTAGAAATGAAAAACCAATATCAAAGACAACCCCAATCTAGAATAGATTCAAGAAATCTTCTAATCCGAAGTTGATTTGGTCGAATCTAAAACGTTTACAAAATATGTGAATTACAAAAATTCAAAATAATTGACCAATCACAATGAAAATATTACACTTATCATGTGATTGGTCGGATTCAGCCAAATCAAATTATAAATTGTTCTCGGCAATATACCTAAACTCCACATCAGATGATCATGGGACCTACTAACAATCATCCATTCAACCCAAAAAATTCAATACTAGACCAAGTTCAACGGTTCTATATGGACACATAATATACTCTTGGACCATTGAACTCGTTCTGACATAGAATTATCTAGCTAGTGCAAATCACCTTCATGTTTTCCTACAAACTTAAAAACCTCATCATTTGCGTGAAACTGATCAAGTCCATGAAAGAACTGATCGTCAACTTCTTGATGAGGAACCCCGAAAGAGTTCCCAGGGAAAAATGTCTGATTCGAAAGATTCGACGTTGGCGTGTTGTTGTCGCTGAAGCCGCTCGAAGGAGCCTGATCGTGGCAGAAGCTGATTGGTTGAACGGATCGAGGAAAGCCGTTGTTACATCCATCGAAACTTTGCAACTTAGATGAAAAATCATGAGTTAACGAATCAGCTGAAGTGGAGGACCAATTTGCAAATGTTTCTTTCTCTTGTATCAGTGTGTGATGATCAACGGTGTGGATCAGATCGTGATCCGATGGCTGATGCCATTGGATAATTCCTGGAGAAGAAAGAGCGTACAAATTCATCTCAGATGGAGTGTTTAATCTGGTTAGGGCTCTGGTTGGTGGGTAGGATGATCCGTAACCCATGTTTGCTTGATGGGTTGCCCCGCCACTATACTTTTTCAAGGATAGCCTATATTTCTGCAACCAGAAAAGAGATTTTAATAAGCTAAATATATGTAGATGATAAAAAAATGAAAAGTTAAATATATGCAAAAGACAAAATTGGAATTTTGATTTGTAGTGTTGTAGCTAGAGGTTCTGGTAAATTTAGTCTTCTAAATTTTGATATTAACAATTTAAGGAAACAAGCTATTTTCATTTTTTAGATACTCAAGGACAAATTTCAGCGAAAAAAGAGTGACCGAAAAGTGGTATGTGTCAATCATATAAGTTTTAAAAATAAAATTTGGGGATTCTCAACGTAGGAGGCAAAATAGAACATGTCGTGCACGTGGGGGCTAAAATCTCTATTTTCCACCAATTTGCATGATTAAAACCATCACATTGTAGGAGGTAAAATAGAAGATGTTGTGCATGTGAGGGCTAAAAATGCTATTTTCCACCATTTTGCATGATTAAAATCATCACTTTCTTTTTAAATTACAGGAGGACTAGAACTACATGTTCACTCCAATATGGATGATACTTGCTAAGTCCCGGAATTTGTGGTCCAAAATGATCTAAACCATTCATGTGAATATACACATTAGGGACCTATATAGATATTCACATGGGGATGGTGTAGATCATCCTGAAACCTCAAGTCCCAAAACTCACTAAGTATCATCCCTCCGGCACACAATTTTAGTCACGTATTTTATGATGTAAGTGGCATTATATTTTTGGTCTAGGAATGATAAATTCTCCCTTCAAAATTGCAAATTCTCAAATTTACAAAGAACATTTGCCTAACACTTACAAACTTACGACCAATTTTTCAACTTAACATCCTTAAATTATCAAGATTACAATTTATATGACTAAATTTGTCACATTCGTATAATTAGAGGACGAATTTTATAATTTTGCCTGTGTACGTACATCTAGAGAAGATCAGATCAGAGATGAGAATTTACCTGGAGGTGGCTAGCTACATTTTCTCTTGAGAGCCTTTTATCATTCATGATCTCCAGAATTCTTTTAGGCACAGCCTCTGCATAGGAAAACATATTAAAAATCGAATTAAACTAAAATCATGTTATACTAAGATCCAGTTATGATTAGTTAAAGTAAAAACTTACTCTCAACCCCTAGACGATTAACTGCTTCGACGAATTTGTGATGAAGTTCTCGTGTCCAAACGAGACGAGTCTTCTTATTATTAGTTGACGAAACCTGATCAAAGTGTTGTCGTTTCTCGTCATCCTCATTGCTTTCTTCGTTATTTTCTTCTTTCCTTTTCTTATTAGGCTTATTATTATGATCAACATTGAGCTCTTCTTGCAGCGCTTCAGCTTCGCCGTCCGATTTTTCAGAAGTTTTCCTTTTATTGAAATTCAGCTTCTTTCGTCTAGCTACATGTTGCCAGATTTTGTTTAGTTCCTCAATTCGAACAGGTTTAATCAAGTAGTCACAAGCCCCGTGTGTAATCCCCTTCATTATCAGCTCTTTATCGCTATGCGATGACAGCACTAAGAAAATAACAAGTGTTATTTAGAACAAAAAAACAAAATTAATGTTGTACAGTCAAAAAACAAAATTAAGACTTAGAACAATATTAAATCATACGCTAGTAAGAGGATGTTTGACTAAACTATTTTAAAGAAGTTATAAGTAGAGTAGAGTTATACAACAGATTAGTCCGACAATGCTCGGGATACTGTGGTAGGCAATTAAAAAAAAAAGAAGAGTAGAGTTATACATGAACTCAAGTTGTTGTTCAAGTTTTTTTGAAATATTATCAAGTTTCAACAGTTGTGTTTGAGCTTGGTTTGTTAATCGAACCGGCTCAAACGGGTTTTATTCGAGCCGAACACAAGTTGAGCTCGAATAACTTGATTTTCTTGCACATATTTTGTCATTTTTTATTAATCGAATTGAACTCAGGTTGAGTTTCAAACATATCGAACACACAAAATATCGTTTAAATTTGGTTCAATATGTTAACAAACTGAACGCAATCTTGCGTTGAATATCGAGTACCTTGGCTAATCTAGTGCTTAAAAAATGTTTTTGGAGCTAATACGCTCTTAAAAAAATAAATTTTGGTTTCCCAACTTATTTTAAGAGTTTATAAACTCCTAACAACTTATTTTGATAACTTATATTTTTAATCAAAAAAATTACCAAATACTTTATAAAAATTTATAAGCTATCAAACAATTTATAAGCTGTTTTAAAGAGTTTATAGGCTCTCAGACAAAAACCATCTAAAACATTGATACAACTACAATTAACAATATGATTGAATAAATTTGCTTACTTATGACAGGAAGGTCCATTTGAAGCCCCACGTACTGAAGCAGTGTAAAGCCATCCACATTAGGCATGTCCACGTTGATGATAGCCAAATCAAAGTTATTTTTGTTTTCTAGTAAAATATCCATTGTTGTAATTGTTGAGCTCGTAGAGATCACTGCACATTATAGTAAAAATTATAGTAAATTTCCATAAAAATTTTTGTAAAATCATATGAAAAGAGAACAAGAGAAAGGTAAATAAATGAATGTAACCAACTCATGATATTCATTGATACATAGCTCAAATGAAAATCACAACTTACAACTGAAAAGTAAAAGTAATTGAATCTTTAATTCATATTTCAGTAATCTTCAAACTACAAACTACAAAAAACAATATTATTATGGTAACTTTTATTTGATAAACTAAAATTTACACATAAAAACAAACGTTTTATATTTTCAAATAGTGTTTTATGGTTTTTAGATCAGAAAATTCTAATTGAAAACATATACAATAATAACAATTATATACAAATACACCACACCTAGTTAATACACATTCCCATTAATACACATTCCCAATAAATTACAAAAAAAATAATAATTCCATTGAGTTCAAGTTCTTATGAATATGGAATTATATAAGTAGTTAAATAGTGAAAATAACTGTTATTTCAATCACTAGTTAAAGAAGTCATGTGAAACATTGACTCCATACAAGAACATAACATAATAAATTCAAGAACAAGAAAATCCAAGGTTTGTGAAAGAAAAGAATACGTACCATGGTATTGGCATTCGCAAAGTTGAGTCTCCAAGATTTGTGGATTATCATCCACGACGAGAACTTTCATGCCGGCTGGAAATTCGTCGTTGTTTTCTTCAACTTTCATATTCAGAGTTATCGATATTGAATCATGAAACCCTCTACTATAAATTTCTTGAAAGAAATTCTTTTAAAAATGAATCTGGTTTTAAAGTTCTCATAGAAAAATAATAAAATTTGTAACTAAAAACGTGGAAGCAGGAAAAGATTGAGAATAGGAGGAGAAATTGAGAAAAGTATGGAATCAAGAGAGAGAAAAATATTAAAAAAAAAATAGTAAATGTTAAATTGTAGCGTGAATATAGAGTTGTACACTACTTTTACTTGGGGATAACTCAGTTGAGAGTTTGTTCCCTATTTGAATTTGTTTCCACTTGAAATACCGAATTATGGGCTTTGTTTTGACATCAATTGGGTCCGGCCCAGTTAACACATAAAGCTCGATAATTTATAAGTTGAGCTCAAATTTTATTAAATTTGCCCAGATAAATTAAGACATTTAAAAATATTAGCCCCGGTTTTACATATTTCAGAGCTGGTTTACTTTCATGTGGGAGATTATGAGTTTAATTTCATACTGTCACAAGTTATGACTTTTCTCTCATTATTTGAATTTATTAGAAACTATTGGTTTGGATTTGTCGGGTTAGAATATCCCCTTTATCTAGAATTTTTTTGAAAAAATATTAACAATTTAATTCAATATGATTTTTGACTTATTTTTAGTTCCTACCAAGCATATAATATTATAATTGGTTGGGGGTATTAAAAGAAATCAGCCTGAAGGGGCTTTGTTGCTTAAGGAAGATGTTCCCCTAAGCAAGATGTTTGGTTCAAGCTGAAATTTTTCTTGTGGGAAGGGTTCCACAATTGTATTCGATCGTAATGAAAATTGATTTATTCCTACTAAGCATATAATTAGTAGGAGCATCAAAAGAAGTCGGCCTGAGTATAAGATGTCTCGGATTTAAGTATGAATATTTTTTTTGTGAGGGGTCCCACGATCGTAATGAAAACTTTCTTGTGTGGGGGTACGGATAGTTTATTGGAGTACGGATAATTTTATACGAGACCAAATTCAATAAAGTCGGGACGAACAGAACACACATATCATATAAGAGCGCGTCTAATTCTGTTACAATTTGACGCATGCAACGCTATCCATTTTTAGTTGAAGGCCCCATCAAAGCGGCCCCAATTTCTCTAACAGAAACCCTACCGTACTCGTTTCAGGCATTCAACAGAAAATCTCCGAGCTTTCAGATCTGCATTTTCGCTGTAAGTTCTTTCCAAATTTCTAGGTTTTTATGCACGTGATTAATGAAAAATGAATTGATTGTTTAAAGGATTCGAATTATGGAGATAAGGTCATATTTTGCGCTTCGAATTTGAATTTAGGATCTAATTTTTTGTGCCTGATTTTATATTTATTGATTCTGTATTGTATAACTCATTATTGAAGCTCTGTGATCTTGATTGTTAAGTTTGATGTATAAAATTCTGTGTGATTTATCATGGTTGAGCTCCGAAATTGTTCTGCATGTGATTTAATTGAGAAAATTCAGAGTGATTTATGCATGCAATTATGCCATAAGGACTTCCATAAAAGTTTGGATTTAAAAAGAGCTGTGTGTCAGCTGTTTGCATATGTGCATCGCGTTTTTTATATTCGATGAGCTTTTTTGAGTGATTAATTACTGTATCAGCAGCTAATATTGACGTATTAATGGACTGTTGGTGATTGTTTTAATTTTCAAAGGAGTTTTATGGTAGGTGTTTACAGTGTCAAGAAAAGGAAAAGGTGCATATATATATATATATATATATATATATATATATATATATTATTAAGACTCTGTTTATGGTTTATGATAGGATTCTATATGTTATTGTTCGAAATTCTAAATCATATTCTGCAAGGAAAAGCATTAACATGCCGTTTATGGTACCAAATGCAGGCGTAGAAGTTTGTTTTCATCTTGTGGAAAATGGGAGGAGGATTTAGAGTGTTGCATCTTGTCAAGCCGTTTCTTTCTTTTCTGCCCGAAGTTCAGAATGCTGATAGGAAGATCCCCTTCAGAGAGAAGGTCATATACACTGTGATTTCTCTGTTTATCTTTCTGGTATGCAGCCAGCTTCCTCTTTATGGCATACACTCCACAACTGGTGCGGACCCTTTCTATTGGATGCGTGTAATTCTTGCCTCAAACCGTGGAACTGTCATGGAGCTGGGGATCACACCAATTGTGACATCTGGACTGGTGATGCAACTCCTGGCTGGGTCGAAGATTATTGAAGTTGACAACAATGTCCGTGAGGACAGGGCACTCTTGTAAGTTTTATGTAAATATATTTGAGCACTTAGCGGTGTGAAATGTGAGTTTTCCAGTTTGTCTGTGTCTTCTACTTTAAATTAGCAAGTTTCATGTAATTTGATTGTTTTCACGTTTTTTTATGGATGGTGTTGGTCAAGTTGTTGACAATACGGCATTGTGTTGGTTAAGAAAATATCAGTATAATAGAACTTTCAATTTATAATGTGGATAACCAGTTCCTATCTGTTTTACATCTTCTTATGCACTCAAATCTCATAATCTGCAAAAAGTTATCAAACTCATACATTTGTTTGCCTCCTGGCTATGTTGCGATATATTAGATGTGATTTTGACCATTTGATTTTATGTACCTCATAAAATATTTTAATGTTTATTTTTACCCCAGAAATGGTGCTCAGAAGCTTCTGGGTATCTTGATTGCGGTCGGTGAAGCTGTCGCTTATGTCCTCTCTGGAATGTATGGAAGTGTCAATCAACTTGGTGTGGGGAATGCTATTTTGATAATTCTTCAACTAATCTTTGCTGGTATAATAGTAATTTGCTTAGATGAGCTTCTCCAGAAAGGTTATGGCCTTGGTTCCGGGATATCCTTGTTCATTGCTACCAATATCTGGTAACTAGTCAGAGTTTTTTCCCCTTCTCAACCAATAGTTATAGGGAAAGTGAGCTTTGACTTGTTTTTTGCAGTGAAAGCATCATCTGGAAAGCATTCAGCCCGACAACTATCAATAGCGGCCGCGGCGCTGAGTTTGAAGGCGCTGTCATTGCATTGTTCCATTTGCTTATAACTAGAACAGACAAAGTCCGTGCACTCCGAGAAGCCTTTTACCGCCAGAATCTACCAAATGTGACTAATCTTCTTGCTACAGTGTTGATTTTCCTCATTGTCATCTATTTCCAAGGTTTCCGAGTAGTGTTGCCTGTGCGTTCTAAAAATGCCCGAGGACAACAGGGCTCTTACCCAATAAAGCTTTTCTACACCTCCAATATGCCTATTATTCTACAGTCCGCACTTGTATCCAATCTTTACTTCATTTCTCAGGTACACCCACAACACATTACAGAGTTTCTAGTGTTTTACCTTGTAGCTTTCTGTTACTCGTTATGTAACAACTTCAAACATCTTCATATAGTTGCTGTACAAGAGATATGGTGGAAATTTCCTTGTGAATTTGCTGGGCATTTGGAAGGAATCTGAATATTCAGGTCAATCTGTTCCTGTCGGTGGCCTTGCGTATTACGTTACTGCTCCATCAAGGTAAAAAATATGTTTTTTTCTATATAGTGAAATTTCATATAGGCATAGGACCATCTCTTCATTTCTACAGAAATCTGATTGGGCCAAATGAATTATTGATACTACCTTTCTACGGCTCATCATTTAATTTACTAAATTCCATGTAATATAAAGGGGAGAAAGGGACGGAACTAATTTTTGCCTGTTATATAAGGTGTATCTCTGTTGCAAGGCTCATTGGTTTTCTTTACAATCATTTTCCAGCTTAGCAGACATGGCAGCAAATCCTTTCCATGCACTCTTTTATATAATTTTCATGCTATCAGCCTGTGCCCTTTTCTCAAAAACCTGGATTGAAGTTTCTGGATCTTCAGCCAAAGACGTCGCCAAGCAGCTTAAGGTAAAGATTAACTAAGCACTAAACCCTTTTCTTTCCAGGCATAGTTATGGTGATAAATAACGATATTTTATTTAATCTACTATTGTTGCCGATTTCACAGGAGCAACAAATGGTTATGCCTGGACACCGTGATTCCAATTTGCAGAAGGAATTGAACCGTTACATACCAACCGCTGCAGCTTTTGGAGGAATATGTATTGGTGCATTAACAGTTTTGGCAGATTTCATGGGAGCTATTGGTTCAGGGACTGGAATTCTTCTGGCTGTTACAATCATCTATCAGTACTTTGAGACTTTTGAGAAGGAGAAAGCTACTGAACTTGGTTTCTTCGGCTTTTAAGTCGTAGGTCAGCTTTTCATTTCTACTTGAAGCTCATTAGTGATATAATCATGGTACTTAAGATGGATTAGATGTACCAACATAGCGATGTCTGTTTTTAGATCAAATCAAGGATCATAAGAATAATTTAAAGCAAATTTAGGGAACTGCAGAGTTTTTAATGCTTTTCTGCCTTGTGGTGGCGAAACGTCATTTCCCGAGCGAAAGAGACGTCTTTTTACTCACTTTTGGTACAAATACAAATTTCATGGATTAGAATTGTTCTTAAAATTGATTTTTGTTAGCTTTTTTGAAGTTAAAACTTCTATTGTTATATTTGAATCCTGTTTTTCAGGAAATTGTCGATTGATATGCATTGGGCACAGGGTCATCGGCCACTTCAGTTTCTTTGTTAAGAAGAGATTTTCTTCTTTGTTGATTGAAACAATTTTAATTTTCTGGTAATTTATCTAACACACTTCGTTTATGCGAACGTTTTGCTTGACGTAAATCAAACCATGAGGAATTAATGTCGAAAAAGCTAAGGTTATGTATGGTTGTGTTTTTTAAGTGCATTTTCATTTTCTGGATCACCAAAAAATGAAAATGCACACTCCCAAGGCATACCAGTAACCAGCAATTCACCTTTATTAACAACAATATATAAAGACATGGATAGAGCCTAAATAATATATAATTAGTATCATACCAGTAACCAGCAGTTCACCTTTATTAACAACAATATATAAAGACATGGATATATTGTCGCGTCGTGTACTAGTGGAGATCATCATCAAAGTATTGTTGTGGGACCATATATAAAAGGTTTGATAAATATATGCAAAACATCAAGTTGCTATTCAAACACGATTTTATTAAGCTCGTTTCAGTAACAATCAGACCAAATTTGGACATACATTACGAACATACTTCAACACCACCTTCTTCAGATCGTCTTGATTCATTTACAAACCTAGTTGCAGGGACATGGATATTTTATTTTTGCACTTTGCTAGTTCTTCGTTCTTGTTTTCTTATTACTGTAACTGAGAAAAGACAAATCAAAAGCCTACAACTTATATGGGAGTACTTACTTATATGCATGTGGTGATTACATTTGTGAAGATTATGACTTTTAACTCTTTTACTATGTACTTGACTTTACTAAAAGTTTAATTAATAAGACATACTAAATGAAATTAAAGAGACTTCTATAAATTTACAATTACAATGTCCAACCATTGATACCCCAAAGGGTGTAAAAGTTCATTCCAGGTAGAGGAAAAAAGAGACGACAAAATTGAAAAAGATGTTCTATACAGTCAACTAACAAACCTTCACAAGCTCTCTTCCACCCCTTCATGTTGATACCAAACACGAACCCTGGTGGCAACACGAAAGCATTGCCCTTAACCTCACCCGGTGCACCCAGGCAGACTTTCACTTGACTATTGGAAGAAAGTTGGGTGAATTAAGAAATTTGGGACTTCAAGAGTCCAATACAATCACAATGAGCCCATCGGGACGGTTGTGATTATCTTAAAACTCCAAATAGTGGAAGACCTAAGAACATTCCAACACCAGAGCTTGATTATCCGAGTCCTCACAAAACGTCATCCCACAATTAGTTCTTTTCTAAATTCCTAACTTCCTCTAGAGAAAACTTTACACGTATCAATTGTCTTTAGATTCTAATGAAAAGTTAAAAGGGAAAATTACACAGAAACCCCCTTATTTATTGTGTAATTACCAGAACTCCCCTTCACTTATTGAAAATTACCAACACACTTCCACTCATGTTAATGATTTCTACAATTACGCCCCTATGTGTTTAAAACTTCTTACAATTTTACCACCGTAGACCTTACAAATAGACCCGTTGAAGGGATATTGGTAATTTTCAATAAATTTAGGGGGGTTTGGTAATTACACAATAAATGAGGGGTCTGTGTGTAGTTTTCTCAAAAGTTAATGCACCAAACTTCCTAGCACTTCCAGAAGAATGAATCAAGAAGAAGCCTGAAGTGCACGAAGACCATCTATAGGCGGAGCACCTGACTTTTGAGCTAAAGCTTCAAGCATGCCTATGACCTCTGCCGTGTCATCCAGATAATACTTGGCTTTGCTCGGTTTCTGTCCAACCGTGCAGGCAAAAACTGATGCATTGGAGGAAAGAATTCCCGTGTTTAATGCATCACCGATTTTTTCAAACATATCCTCATCAGACCGATCATCGCCAATGCACAGAACAAAATCGGCCTGACATCCATTTTGACCCATCGATGTGAAGATCTTCTCTGCAACTAGACCTTTACTAACCCCCTGAAATAGACACACATTCATTATATTTCGTGAAATTTTCATCATTTAGTTTCTAGCATTGTGGGGCAACGAAACCTTGTGTTATAAATATGGACTATACATTAGTTTTGTCGTTACTAAGTTTCCACAGGATGAATTTAGCTCAACTAACCATGAAGTATGTCACATAATCGTCACAACGCCAAAAAGTAACTATAGCAACATTTAATTATCAACTGAAGAATAAACTTTAACGCTTTGCAAGAAGCATCCTCCAATGTATATGGAACATTTGCAAACTCTAAAGTTAAGTGCTTCGAAGACTATAGCTTAAAACAAGTAATTTTGAAGTGTTTGTAAACTATGATTTCTGATTCCGTTAAAACAATTGATCTCTAAATAGTGGTGGTTATATTTTTCTTCATTTCTTGTGAATAAATGATTGCAATTTTATTTTATTTTTGGCAGACATTCCCCTTTAATTTTTTTTCCATCTTTTCAATTGTGTTTGCAAAGACTAACCACTTCTAAATGTTTCTCACTTGATTATTTTCACCTTTAATCACTTCTCTAAAATATACAAGAATCTCATACCAACCATAAGATAAGTATAGTTAACAATCTTATATATACCTGTGGCTTTACTTCAACAATGAACTGACCACTTTTCACAGACACAGGTTCATTTGCTAGAACACTTTCAAGGTGGTCCAACATTTCTTTAGCTTGGCTAGATCCAAAACCGGGATCTGCATCTCGATGATGCCAAACAAGTGCACTCTCTTTGGCTTCAACATAGGAACCATCCGTGGATTCGGTATATAATCTCATTACAGGTTCAACATTCTGGATCCAACCAAAATCAGTGCTCTGACCACAAGTCTCCCATTCTTCATCCCCGGACCACCTAATATACAAGTAAATAAGCATACATAAAGGATAAACAGTGAAAGAAAACAAGTTCGGCAATCAAACATAAGTAGTAGTTGCGAACTCAAAATTTAAGTGTTCATCAACTTATGACTAAAAATATGTTATTTGGGAGTGTTTGAGAATCCGACTTATCCTTCTAATTCTCTGAACTTGAGTAATAATAAGATATAATCTATGAAAGGAGTGCTTAAAACTGATTATGGTATTTTTTGTAACCAAATCAAAATTATTCTATACATATTTATCACTTTTAATAACTTTTTTTTGCAAACATTTAGCTTTTTTCCATTTTTCACTTATATACTACGCACATCTGATTTTTCCTCACTTCGAATTATGTTCCAATTAAAATAACTTTTTTTCATTTTTCATTTATATTTGCAAACAGTACACACTTCTAAGTTTTTTTTATTTAGTTTCCACGTATAATCGCTTGTCTATTGCAATTCTATTTATTTTTCACTCATAATCACTTCTCTATGAGCGAATGTATTCACAAACAATGCTATAAATGCATACCTCAAAAAATATCCATGTTCAGCTGCAATGCCAAGTTTCTTGCATGGAGAGAACCACCTGCTCAAGCTATCCTTTCCACGTCCACTCACCAAAAATACAGTGTTTTTAGTGTCACTACATAGTGTGTTAATGATCGATATAACTTCCTGGCTAGGATTCTGATTAATTGATGTCTGAGGCATTATAGTGCCATCATAATCCAAAAGTATTGCCCTATTCTTGGCCCTCGAATAAGCAGACAATATATTATCAGTAGCCAGCTTTCTGAAACTAGGATCAAGTGCCACCACCCTAAAACCGAACCCTAACCCAACTCCCCAGCAACGTCGCCTGAAATGTTCTCTGCAAGTTCTCTCCAAATCCTGGAAGAAGCTTCTAGACCAATACGCCACATCATGCGTGCTGACATATTTGTAGTGCTTCTCATGTCTCAATTGCTTCTCAGCATCAGACATTGAAATCGCCTCATTCAATGCTTCTGCAGTTGCTTCTGTGTCCCACGGGTTGACTCTGATAGCGCCACTAAGTGAGGGAGAGCATCCAATGAATTCAGATACCACAAGCATGCTCTTCTTGGGTGAATTTGAAGTTAAATTTGAATTGGGACGAAATTCGCTCCCAGGAATACCCTGCCTACAAACAATATATTCATAAGGTATGAGGTTCATCCCGTCTCTTACAGCTGTGACAGCAACGCACTCAGCAACAGAGTAATATGCAGCCCGTTCAGTAAGAGAAATCGGTTTGTCTATAAAGACAATGGGTTCATAACCGGGCTGTCTAAAAGCGTCATTTATCCTCTTACAGCTAGCTTGTATTTGAGCTTGTATGTCCTCGAGATCCTTACCCTTCCCTCGGGCCGGATTTACAATCTGTACCAATACTGCCCTTCCTTGCCACTTAGAATGCTGCTTCAACATTTGTTCCATAGCTAAAAGCTTCAAATCCACACCTTTAAATATATCCATGTCATCGACTCCTAAAATTACGGTTTTGCCCTCAAACTGTGGCTTAAGTTCTCCAACTATCCATTCTTTATCAGCCTGAGCTAGAACAGATTCAATCTGTCCCGTATGAATCCCAACAGGCATGATTTTTATTCCAATAGTTCTTCCATAGTACTCTAATCCAATATAACCCCTTTTCGACTGATACTCCAATCCAAGCATACGGCTGCAACAAGAAAGGAAATGTCTCGCATAATCAAATGTATGAAAGCCAATGAGGTCAGCATTCAATAATGCTTTTAAAAGCTCTTCTCTGACAGGTAAAGTCCTGTAAATCTCTGATGAAGGAAAAGGGCTATGAAGGAAGAACCCCATTCTTAGCCGGTTGAAACGCCGCCTCAAGAAGCTAGGCAAAACCATTAAATGGTAATCATGAATCCATACATAGTCATCGTCCGGGTTTATTACCTCAATCACCTTCTGTGAGAAAATCTTATTTGCTGCAACATAAGCCTCCCACCATGACCGTTCGAACCGACCTCCATGACTAGCTGAAAACGGAAGCATATAATGGAATTGTTGCCATAAATACTGCTTGCAAAAACCATGATAATATTTTGACAAAATGTCCGGAGGAAGAAAGGCCGGAACGCACTTAAACCGGTCCAATAACAACTGCGATACATCATCTTGCTCGCTCGATTCAATCTCAACCCTCAATGAACCAACATATATAACTTCTATATCTTCAGGCAAACCATCCTTTATCCGCAACAACAAGGAATCATCATCCCAGCTAAAACTCCATCCTTTATTATCCGGCCGACGCTTCGCCTTAATCGGAAGCTGATTCGCTACAATAATTACGCGATCTACAGCAATCGAAGACGGCACATCTGAAGAAACACTATTTGCTTGATCATCATCAAGCTCCGATATAACGCCCGGGACCGTCATTACGCGTGGCAAGCGCCGCCTTTCCCGGCCCATCGCCGGGAAATTACCGGATGCTAGATCCAGTAAATTCGTATACGACCTGGACATCATCTTTACCAAGATTTTACGAAGCTCAAATCCTACAGCACGCCTTTCAAATCACCAACAAATTACAAATCAAGCACAAACTGTACTTTCTATTTCCGTTGCGCAATCAAAACCAAAAAAATCCAATTTATTATCTTCCTTTCTCCAAAAAAACACCAAAACTGCTGTTGTGTGCTGAAAATCAACCGCAAATAAAACGAATATGAAATTATTGCCTACAATAAAAAATACATTATATAATTATTCCATTGAGCAACCGAAAATTTGTTTACTTCCATGCGATTAATCAGAAAAACAAACTCTAAATGCAGTAAAAAAGTAAAATACAAGTAAAATCATAAAATCACGTATATATATATACGTGTATATATATATATACACGTATATATATATATAAAATCATCTCGTACATACAAGCAAGCAAAGTGCATTATTAAAGGTTTATCAATTTTTAATGATTTATAAAAAAAATGGAACCTGAAACTGACCTTTGGCTATATGTATATATATATATATATACGTGTATATATATCTATTGAAATCTTCGAGTTGCTTCTCTTACGATCTGTGATAGTCGAATCCAAAAACTCTACTTCAGTCAGGATGAAAATCAAGGGTTTGTAGCTTCTCTCTCTCTCTCTCTCTCTCTCTCTCTCTATATATATATATATATCTGTCTTTTTTTTCTTTGCTTTCTGTTGGACAAAAAAAATATAAATTCATCTGAAGAAAATAAAACAAAATAAAAAAACCAAATAGGAAAACAATGTGGAATAGGATAAGGTCGGACAGCACAAACTTAGTGGTGCCAGCTGGCATACTGGGGTTCTCCTGTGATGCGCTGTTCTCCAGGGGGGGAAGATAAACGTGTTTGCTTTTTTGTATTCCACGTTGGCACTTCTCTGACCGTCAGATCCTCAATCACCGGTTGAATGGGTTGCAAATTAATTTATCGACGCGCTAATGATGTTCCCACTATTCACCACATGCCAATTATTTAATGCCCACGCAGCTCCGTTGGTAAAGACGGATAACTTCTTCTTATAATTTTGTGTGTTTAAACGGATCACTTGGTAAAGACGGATAACTTCTTCTTATAATTTTGTGTGTTTAATTATTTCTACTGATGTGAGGGTTGTGTTGGTGGTATGGGTATAAATGAGTCTGGTCAAGCCGAACGAGTTGTTGTTCAAATTTATTTGAAATATAATCAAATTTTATAATTTGTATTTGAACTTGATTATTAATCTAGTCGAGCTCAAACGAGTTTTACTCGATCCGAACATGAGTCGATCTCTGATAGCTTGAATTTTTTGTACATGATTTTATTAATTTTTACTAATCGAGTTTCAAAATTTATCAAACACAAAAAATTGTTCAAATTTGGTTTGTTATATTGACGAATCGAACTCAAACGAGTTTTTAGCGATTGAGATGAGTGAGTATCCAGTAGCTTGATTCGTCTTCTAACCTTAGTTGATAAGCGATCTGTAAGTATTTTTATAAACGACTTATGATCACGGGGCATGACCTGACCATGTTAGATGGCCAAAATCGAATGCTACCTAAAATTTCCACTCTTAAAAAAAAAAAATTCCATTTAATGGTCGCAAGTGATTGGTTGTCTAGTGTGGATGCGAAACACTTGATCGCAGCTTGATAAGTGGGGGTCATGTCTGTTGGCCACGTGGCGGAGCCCCATTGTCGATGTTCGCGGATAAGGCGCGTGGAATAAAGGATGTGATGATGTGGCAGTCAACTGACATCATCCATGACGTCATTGTGACAACGTGGAAGCACGTGAGAGCCGTGCTCCGTCCAATCTGTTGTTCCCCCATTCGGAGTTTGGTAGGAGTGGTGCTGGAACAGCTGGACAAACTTTGAAATGACAATTATGACCTGTACCTTTTTTGCGACAAAGACAGCTGTGGGGGCGTTGGGTTGCGTTGGGAAGAGATCAAACAAGGAGGGTAAGACCGGAATAGGGACTATGTGGAAGGGATGGGACAAAGGACGTATTAATTGGGTCATTCTATGTCATACCGGGATCAATGATGTCGATGTGGTATATATTATTGGATTCCTCAATACGGATTCCTATTGGGGGATCCAATGATATACACCACACCGAAACTATTGGTACTGGTGTGGCATAGAATTTCCGTATTAATTGGTATTTTCGCAAATAATTATTTGGTTCATTATTTTGAGAAGCGGTTACATAGTTAGTAAAATGCGGGACGGAAAAAGTTCGTCGTTTAATACCTATGTATATATTATGAAATTTTATTGAAAATTATGGTGAAAAATTCGATTAAAAAGTACGGGAACGAAAAATAAAGGGATTCGTAGATATAGGAGTATAATACAGATATAAATTAATTATTCGGGAGTAAAAATGCTATTTAGTTTTATATAAATGTGTAAGATTTATTGCTTGTACTTGTTTTCAATTTATATAAATAACATTTTATATGAGTCATTAATTGACAGTAATTAATATTTTGATAAATTATTAACGCTCAGAGTTTTTAATTGTATAATACTCAATTAGCATTAATAAAAATTAATAATAATTTTTAAGTTTTAAATTAAAAAATATTTTTTTGCCAACATTGGAGTATTATTTTTCGAGTATTATACGAAATACGTAAAATACGTGTATTAAACGGTTCAATTAAAAAGTACGAATATTATTCATTATGTTCAGAATGTATACGAGAAACGAAAATATCTTTCAATTATAAGTACGTATGTAAATTATACAGGTATAATATGAGTTTTTACTAACAGAGGCGGTTACATGATGCCTGTTATAAATATCAAAAAGTAAATAATTTATATTTAACTAATAACAATCAAAATAGTTTATAACTATTCTAAAGATAAATAAATACTCATAGGTAAGTAGAAATAAAACTCATGACATTAGGGCTCCGTTTTGCCAATAGAGCTATCTATTTCGCCAACTAATAAATATAATTATTCAAGCTCATAAAACAATAAAATATTTCTTAACATTTTGCTTGTCCCACCTCTATTAATTTACAACTTGAGATGTAGCCACACGTGCCATAATTGAAGAGTTAATATGTGAATAGCCACATAATTAGGTTTTGTAGGGAGGGGGGGGGGGGGGGGTAAGGTATATGCGAATGCCCTAGAAGATGTATCTAAGTATACCCTATGGATATGAAAGCTATCTTGACCTTTTGCACATTCCATGGCATATTCCATGACCTTATCCATATTGTTTAATTTTCCTTTTCTGATAATAGGCCTAAACAATTGGTGGGGTTGTAGTTTATCACCATTTTTAGTGCACTTTTTTATCTAAAGCACATCCAATCATTCATAATTTATTGTTACCAAACACTTTTAGTTTTGGTAAAGCAATTAATAAATACCAATTGAATATTTTTCTTTTTGATTTCCAAGTATATCTCTAGATCTGAAGTCCCAAAACTAATACTTCAAAATACTATCATAAGTGATTGAGCGATAAGCGATTGATACTTGAGAGAACCTCTCTTGAAAACAATTCTCTACCTACACGAAACTCAATTCCGAAATCTCTTTCTTAAGCCTGGGTAATTCTATCCAGATCAAATTCAATGGTGCGAATGTATATTTCGTATCTATCTCTTTCACATAAGTGTGTAGGAAGACACGCACAATACACTTTACGATGTGAGATATATAGACACTATAACCATTAAATTTGTTCTAACATAGATTTTTCCCTTAAGCCTCGGGCTTCAATCAACACACATTGGGACTGGGGTACTCCTACAAAATTGAAATTAGTAGCCTATTAAAATGGGCCGTGTTATAGTACAAGGACTAATGTCTTTCGGTCCTTGCTACTATCCCACAGCATTGCAGGCCCAACTTCTTGTCTAAATGCATTTTGTTGTCTATTACTCTACTATAGAATTAAATACTAATTACATCCTTTTTACTAAGAATATACTAATTACATTGAAACTTATCAATAACTTATAATCAACTCCTATTAAGTAAATGAATTACAAATAAATAAATGAAGCTCGTTATTTCCAAACTTATCAATAACTTATAATCAACTTCTATTAAGTAAATGAATTACAAATAAATAAATGAAGCTCGTTATTTCCAAAAAAAAAAAAAAGAAGAAGCTATTTTTAGACGTCTAGGGCCTTAAAATCTCATTATTACTACTTAATTAAGACTTTATTAACAAATTTTGCCATGTTTTACAAGCGTTTTGTAATACTGGATCCACGTAAAATTCATGTCTATTATATACATGTACCCAAAATGATCCAATAATTTGTAGTAAATTCCAAGGAAAACCCCATAAATGTCACTATATTTGTGCATAATATCTCTTTGGTGTACATTATAAGGAAAATTACTAAAGCCCCCTAAAATAAACTTTTGTATCCAAAAAATTTATAATTTTTTTTTTCAATCAAAAAAGCCCATTCCACCAACTTTTCATTCCAAAAACCCCCAAATTTAGGTCAATGTCGCCCTTAGCCTTCTATATTAAATATTGATTAACTGTAGTTCCGTGTAGAAATTTATTTATTTAAAACTTTTATATTGATAATCGACATTAATTGATTTTAATCTTATATTTTCAGATTTTTTTGATCTTTTTTAAAAAATAAAAAAATATACTTTTAGATAATTATCATAATAAAATAAAAAATAAATTATGTAAAAATATTTAATATTAAATAATAAAATTTGTATTATACAATTTATCAATTTGAAATTTTTAAAAGAAAAAAATCTGACAAAAAAAGATCAAGTAATCAATTCTTAACTTAATAAATGATGGGTAATTTAGTTCAAAAAGTTGTTAATCCTAATTTTTGGATTTTTTGGAATGAAAAGTTTGTAAAATGAGGTTCTAAGATTGAAAAATATTTTGATAGGTTTTTTGGATATAAAAAATTATTTTAGGAGTTTGTTTAATAATTTTCCCATTTTCCCTACATTATAAATTTGATTAGAACCGAAGTGAGTCACTGGTGACAAGTTTGGGAGTGAAGACCAATAAAAATGTTCCACCGAGGACGTTTGGTAGGAAGAACGAATATGTAATAGAACATGAACAGTGTATTCAAATTTGACAGCTTGGAAGATAAATACGAGCAAAATAAACTGAGCAAGTTCCTAAGCACGTAATTCTATGTCTGATCGCGTTCAATAATCTAAGTGTGCGTTCAATGTATTTAATGATCGCGTTTAACAAAAGTATGTGTAAAAATTGTACACAATACAATTTACTATGTGGGAGAGATAACCATTAAAAACTTTAGTTTTGATCTAATATAAATTTGTCCCAAATGCTTACCAACTCAATATTATCTCAATAATTTAATTATATATATATATAAAGTTCACCTACCACATATCTCGCATTCCAAAAGTGTCCTTTCTCTTCTTTGATATGCCAAATTTTGGCATATAATTAATGAGTAAGTAATTACTAAATTACCAAAAGACCCTTGCAAATTTATAGGATTATTAATTTATTACCCATTTGGCTCCCCAATTCTCCTATTGAATATTCGACTCCCATGCAAAGATTACTGCACAAAAGGTTAAAAAGTTAAAAAGTCCAAAGAAAAAGCTAAGTGCTAACTTTTGAAAAGTAGCCTAGAATAGTAATTAAAAGTTCAATAAAGTCTGCATTATAGGTCTACTTATAAGTCCATTAATTTTGTTCCATATCAGATATAAATATGCCTAATGATGATAATTAGAAAGAAGATCAACTTATGTACATTTTAAGAGGCGATAGCTTTTCGTGGGACATGGCTTTCAAAATCCTTTTGCTTTAATTCGTCGTACACAAAAAAATTATTTTCCGGATTACTATACATATTGATACACAACTGATATATATGCCCACTTTTGAGCGTAATGTGCAAATGACAAAAGCGCCCTTAAAAATACACTAAATGTGTATTTGGGCCTAAGATCCGAGTGTTGTTATATGGGTCGGGTCGTTGGACCCGATTCTAACCCTACTACCCGAGAATATGAGCCGTTGGACTACACCACGTCTTGTATCATCTGAGCGAGCCATATGCTACAGTCGAATCCGTACACGGTGTCAACTATAAGTACCCTTATTTATGATTGGTAGTGGACACATAATCATTCTACAAAATTAGTCTAGCGCTATTTGAGAACATAACGACCCTATACTTCTTATCTAGATTATGAGTAAGTTCTCTAAATATTAAACGAAGCTTATGTCAGATACGACCTAAATATTTTAATTATGTTAGCCTAGATCCTCACGATAGATACATCGACAGCTTTTGTCTTGAGTGCGATCTATAATCCATCAATCTATTGGTTATGCCCAAATCGAGCCTAAACTAATTTGGTTCGTTACCCTATCCCAAAAAACAACCCAAATCAACAACAATCATATTACACGGTCTTCAATTTTTACTAATTGTTATTATAAAGTTCTTCTATTTATAAACAAATTAAGACTTTCAGGCTATGATGCACGAATACTTCTAAAAAAGATCTTGTACAAGTATCATACCCCTAGCCGATATGAATACTCCCGAATCCCATGTTAGGACCATTTTTGAAGTGTCTGGAAATAAAAAAGAAAGAGAAAATTCTGGATATCAAATCCGACACAAGATTTGAATTATCCGACACGCCTTGGATATTAGGTAGAGTATTTTTTAACATTGTACAATACTTTTTAAACTAAAATAGGAACAGAGATAATATTTACGGTATTTTGTTAAAATTAGAACATTTAAACATATGACAAAGAAATTTAAAGAACTAAACTTTTTTTTATTTACATCAATAAATTTATTGAATCAAATTTATTTATAAATATTATACATGCGCACACACACACACACATATACATGTATTATCGGCGTATGGTATCCTAAAATTTTGAGATTTGCCAAATGTCATATACGTGTCATATCGTAACTATATCTTCGTATCCGTATCCGTGCATCATAGCTTTCGGGATATAGTGTATACTTTACAGTAGATGTATAAATCTTTGAGAAATTTTATTAAATGAATCTATGGTTTCTTTGCTTCAGGGCCCATTATGATACACATTTTAAGAATAAAATAGAGGTAAGGCCAAAAAATAAAAATAAAAAGAATTTATGAACCATGTGAAACATTTGGAGTTCATACTAAAACTACACATAAAATTTCAAGAAAAATACTATATACTACTGTTTTTATATCACTGATTTTTCACCGCCTCTTGATTTAGAAAGTATAGATATATTAAATTCATTAAAATCAATTAATTGCAAGTGATTTCTTACTAAAATTAGGAAATGTGAAAAATTGGTGACATATAAAAGGTGGTATATAGCATTACTCAAATTTAAATGCTAGCTAGATGTGTAAGTAAACGAGTAATGTAAATGCCTAAGCAAAAAGCGTCAAATATCTACTAAACTTCTGTCGAGATTTTCCAATTTAGACGGCCGAAGATTTTGTCCTCTACATGCATGATCTGGATTTGTTTGTATCTTTAATTTTCAATAAAAGACATATATCGGTAACAAAGTCAAAGAATCTATACCCCCGTTGTACAATTTTGGACAAAAGGAAATTACTTGGTAGGAGAGATTGGAATTAAATTCCACAGCCACGTGAGTGATACTTTGCTAGAAAATGATAAGCACGAGCGGTCAACCTTCACCTTTTTGAAATTATTTGAAAATAAAATGTAACATGCTTAATGCTTTCACATCTTAGGATTATATAATTGATCAAACTTTGGTATAGTTCAAAATAGTTATATTTTTTTTTTTGTTATTAATCAGGGTGTCCACCGTCGATCGCAGTGACTAGTTCCCTCGCTGATTTGCCGGCATCTCTAAGGGTGGGACAGTTGGTAAAGGAAATCTGTTCCATTCTCAAAGTCAAGGATCGAACCCTTGATATTTGGTTAAGGGTGGAGGAGCCCTTACCATTCCACCACAATCCCTTGGTTTCAAAATAGTTATATACTTATATAGTTATATACTACCACTTATTGCCTCCCATCCATGTCGCATTGAATATTTTGGCCCCTATTTTAAAATAATAATAATCATACTTCGCACTACGACCTTTGATTTTTGTTCCAAAATGCCCCTGATTTCGATTCTGATTCGATGGGATATTACATTGATATTTCGCTTGAATTGGAGTCAGGGGCATGCTGCAACAAATCAAATGGCGGAGTGCCAAATGCGAAATTGTTTAGAATAAATTAGAAGGCAAAATGCGAAACATGACACAGGTAGGGGGGAATTTGCGTTTTACCCTACTTACTGCCATTACATATATATTTAGTATTTACAGATAATTAATGATGTTGAACCATTAATCAGTTGGCTCTTTATTAGGTGGCTAATAGGCAAAGTGAATTTGATTTTGGAAAGAAAATTGGACCTACCAATATTGGAGATGGATCCTTACGCTCTGTTTGGCAAAAAAATTGCTAGAGAAAATTATGTACATAAAAAAATGTTTAAGGGCATTATAGTAATTAATCTACCCCGATTTGGGCCTGGGCACCACCCATGGATCAAATCTGTGGTTAATATATTAGCCAAGCTCAGAGGACTGATGGCTTATTGAGAATATGGGTCGTTATATTATTAAGGACATAAAGTTAGTTAAACTATTTTAATAGTCTAATGACTAAGTAATGGGTATATTAATAACTCTGGTGGGCCACTACTAAGATTGAGCCCACGGTTCACAGCCTACTTCCAGCTCTCTATATATATCTCAAAGGAGCTGGTGAATGGATCAATATCTAGTCTCTCAGAAAAAAAATCTACTGACTACTTTTGAGAGTAATTTTATCATAGAATTACGAATAAACTTGATCCCATTTCCTCTGGCAGGTGGCACAACAGTGAGTGCAGTCTATACACAAACCAATTCCCAACCTAATTTGTCATGAGTTCGATCGAATTCCATCCCCACGTGGTAAATCACGTGATATTATCTGACCGATGAATTTTACCATCATCAAAAAAGAAAAAAAATTATTTTTCATTGTTTAGTTATTAAAAAAAAAAAAAAGTTGAGAAAATCTAATATTCGTTTTCTTCACTAATTGGTGAGGAAAATGATTAGATAAGAAAATTTAATTTTCTTATTTTTTCTTTTCCTTTCCCCGTCATTTCTATCGAATCATTCCCTGTCACTTCTATCGAACGAAACAGAATGTTAAAGCATCTTAAAACCGAATGAATGTAATGGCTCATGTGGCCCTATAACATGCACTAAATACCTGAAAGTTAGGATTAAGACCACACTTTACATAAAAGTGACCGACAACATATGTATAAAGAGATGAGAAATAGTCTAAAGCGCGTTCTCTTACCTTTTCATCTGTGGCCTTAACATTCACAGTAACGAAATATTTATTACATATATATATTGTGATCTAAATTGCAATATTCTTTGAAATAGAAAATATATTTTTGACGACACAGAGACGCACCCATTGCGTACTCAAACCTTGAGAGCCCGAGCAGATTGTATTTACTATTTTAATTTAGTGTTTTATCTCTGATGCGTAATCAAATAGAGCCGAGGCTAAAGTTGAAAATCTCGGAAAAAGTGATATCAAGAAATGAATACGAAACGTTGGGTCCAATCGAACTCACGACAAACCAGAGCATCTCTCTCCCTCTTGTTAATAATGTGTTTTGTAAAAGTGATTAGATGAACCTTTAGCCTAATGAGTTGGTATTTATAGTGTACCTAATGGGCTTGGGCCTTTTAGATTAAGCATAATAAAAAATAAATATTATTAAACATTAATTATATATTAATTATAATTCATCACAATTTACTTATTTATCCTTAATCATTACTTGGACATATCAATCTCATACCTCATATATATATCATGTGTACATATGGATAATTGGCACTTAACGTTGTATCTGATATCTCCAATAAAACACAATATACATTCTGAATTGTAATAGAAGATCCATATTGTACGTCGTCCGACTAAAAATTAAGTATCATTGGATGACGAAATCTTCCAAAAAAAGAGTGATTTTAAGGGAGTTCCATTATAATTACAATATTTAACCTTACATGGGATCTATGGTTCCAAAACTCCTTAGAATGATAAAAGAATAGATTACAAAACAAAAAATGTATACTATACCGTTGTATTTCTATACACTTCCATGTCTACAATTCTAACCCCTCTCTAATCTCATGATCAACAAAAGAATCCAAAATTGTAATGAATTAAGAGCGAAAAACAAAAAATCAAAAAATAAAAAGACTACGTATATATATTATATATATATCTATACATATATATGTAGAGAGAGAGAGTATTGTAAGCTAGTGGCCAGCGCCGGGGCTAGGGACGGAGCGAAGAATACGGTCAACGGCGGCGAGGTGGCGGGTGATGAGCTTTTCGTCAATGGTGACGGCGTGGCCTTTCTTGCTAGGGGCGGAAACCGCCACTTTGCCCTTCGGAAGCGCCGTTAGATACAATCTCTCGTTTAAAGACGGAACTTTAACATGTTGCACGTTCATCAATAACTTCCGTCCATTTGTTGACGACGTTAATGTTGAAACCATGATCAAGATCAACACCATGAATATTACACTTTTTCTAGCCATTTCTTGTTATATATATATATATATATATATATATATATATAGAGAGAGAGAGAGAGAGAGAGAGATTGTTTTGGTGAGAGAGAGAGAGAGAGAGAGATTGTTTTGGTGAGAGAGAGAGAGAGAGAGAGATTGTTTTGGTGAGAGAGAGAGAGAGAGAGAGATTGTTTTGGTGAGAGAGAGAGAGAGAGAGAGCGGGAGTAAAGAAGAAATGGGGAGTGATTGGTGGGGGGTGGACGTTTAATATATAGACAAGTGTTGAGGGGAGAAAAAAAATTGGAAGGAAATAAGAACGCGTACGTGAGAGGTTTGAGAGAGGTACTTGGGGTACAAGTTAGTTGGACCAGGGCTAAGTCAAATTTGAGTTTTTCTCTTCTACATGATGTAATAATATTGAAGGTAAATTTGGTGGGAGTTCTAGTCAAACTACTTCCAAGGAAATTTCTACTATGAAAATTGCTATATATATATATATATATATATAGATAGATAACTGTTCTCGTGTCATTGTTTTGAATCGCGAAATTCTCATTTGTTCCTGACTCGATCACACTTAAGTATATTTCATAAAATGAGTGATCAATGATATGACAAGTACAATACATTTACCTTATGAAATACACTTAGATGTAGCCAAACTAGGGGCGGACTAAATTTTTTCTTATTTTTTCATATTTGCTTAATTTAGATTTATTAATATATTAAAAACCATAATATATATTAGCATTACTCTTGTAATATAATTATATAAGTATGTAGCATCTCTCACTATAATACTATATACGTGATTCCCGTATAAAGATTGGTGGTTGTAACCGGAGATTAAAAAAAAGTGATGAATAGAAAATTTAAAAAATCTATTTCCATATCACAATTATTTTTTTTTCTTGGACAATTAAAAGTAAGTCATTACACGACGAGTGTAGTAACTATTTTTTGATGTGTTCATTAGAGTTCCATCCAACTGTGAAATGTACTCACTACAATCCAGTAGATAAGTCGGTCACTTTGACCGAATATAGTGTACAAGAATTTGTAAATTTTTTGGAAATTCCTTGAGATGACACATAGAAAAACAATGTTTAAAAAAAAAATTCTTAAACAGTGAGATTGAGAATTCTCTCCTCATATTTCAGTTCTTCATTTCAATTTCTGGGGTAATAAAAATCAACCGGATAGATAATTTATGGAACAATTTTCTTTGAGCACTTACTTAATATACTCTAAGATGTAAAATACATTTGAGTGCTGTCAAATCGGACGTGGATTAAAATTTTCCGACTATAAGAGTTCCATCTCACCAACAAATGCTCAAATTACCATAATTACTGTACATTGGGTAATTTAAAAATTCTACCAAACAGAATGTATAGTGATTTGAAAAAATTGTCACACTTCCTCGAGTCATACATACGTAACAACACCTTGGTCCACACCCCACGGCTAAAAGTTTTCATTTGAATTTGGTGACTAGGTTCCAAATGGTGGCACTAAATTGATGTACGATGGCCGCGTGGAAGCTGAATTAGGTAAGGAGTGATCTAAGCAGCCGGCCATTTTTCTTAGTAATTTCATGCATTAATATGTCGCACCGTCAACCACTAATCGTCGCTAAAATTTGGGATATTGAGATTTGAGGTCAATTACGTAGCGTGGGAAGGGGAAAGTGTGGGGTGGGGGTCTAAACTCAACTAATATATTCAAACCAACAAGTCCTACCAACTACAAACGAAATGTTCCTTTTTTTAGTTTTTTTTTTTTTTTGCCTTCTTTATTTGAGATTAATAAAATATTTGCAAGGAGTTGAACATTTTCAAGTTTTCACAGTCACATGGGCTCTGTCTAGTGTAGCTTCCTAAAATACTTATTCGCTCGAGGCATGTTTTATTTGGGATATTAATTAATTTTTTATTTCATGATTTTATAACCGGCCTTGGGTTTTCTTAGTCAAAAATACTAATATATAGTATGGTTTTTCAAATGTTCTTTAATTTAGAAAGTATTGATATATTAAATTTATTCAAAACCAATTAATTACAATAATCTCTAGCTAAAATTAGGGGATCTGAAGAAAATGTGGTATGGAATATACATTACTTTTTTTCTTCTTCTTATTATTATCAAAACGCTTCCTCTCAAATCCTACGTCCTTTAGGTAGACAAAAGTTTAGTTATTAACAAAATAAAAATAGGGTTAGCAAATTTAATGGTCACAACTCACAAGTCCCTTACGAATGACCCTAGAGCTTACAGTACCCCGATGCAAATTATTTATATAATAATTATTACATAAAAAATTGTGATCGTTCTCAAACTTAAATTTAGAAACTATTAAAATAAGACAAAAATATGTCTAAACACCTTCAAAGTATATGGGATATTTAACACCTTAATAAAACAGCTGGAGTTTTTTAATATGAACTTTTCGTTTGTTCTTTCTAAACTTATGGGTTGCTACATAAATAAGTCATCCTAGAAACCTTTATTGTCTCCTTTTCCATGGAAAGATTGAATCGGAAAAGGTTAAATTCTGATGAAATTAAGCCTTCTTTTGTTGCTGGTTGTTGGCTTGTACATGTCCAAATGTTATCCCTACGTGCCCATTCGCGCCTTATATATCAGCATGGAAACAAATGTTAACCTTTAAATTACAGCTAATTCATGTCTTAACTTAGTGGTTTTTTGGAAAACTGCCGACTAGTAGATTCTATCTCCTTTGGATTATATTTTTGATTTTATTATTATTGTTATATGACGTGACACTCGATGGAAGAAAAGTATTTTTAAACATTGAAATTAATTAAAATATTGTAAGCTTCAGTGGTCTTTTGAATCCTTCTACATTCGTACGGATAAGAGAAATGATTTGAAGTTAACAATTTCAAAAGATCGAAACTAGTTAGTTGAATATATAAAATCAATGACTAATTATCAAGCGCTTACTAGCTAAAATCTATAAATAATAACAAAGACGTAACTTTGTTTCCTTATACAGTTGGCAGCGCGGAACACCGTCCTGAGTGATGGTCGATGGTAGGGGTGGGTGTCGGGTTCGGGTAGCAAAAATTGCTACCCAATTAATACCCGAAAATTTCGAGTACCCGGTCCTTGCAAATAATAAACTTTACTACTTAAAATTGAAAAACTTTCAAATATCTCAAATGAACATTTTATCAAACACTTTGTGGGCAATGAAGAAAGAGATAACTATTCAAAATTTTGTGAACAAATACAAACTTTTACCTTCAATAAAATTCAATGATAGCTAGGAGAACAATTCGGGTGATGATTTGAAGTGAACACGAATGATTTGAAGGAAATGAAGTTAAAAGGTTTTGAAAAAAAGTGGAAGTGTTTTAGCTCTTCAAAGGGTTGAAATATTTATCAACCTTTCTGCCTCACTCACTTCACTGCCCATCACGTTTAAAGTAAAATGTGAAGTATATATATATATATATTTTATTTATTTATTTGCTTTAAAAAATCGGGTACCTGATCGGGTAATTCGGGTAAGAAGTTCCTACCTGATACCTAAACCCGAACTATAGTTTGGGTTCGGGTAATACCCGATACCCGATACCCGATTTTTTTGAAATTCCACTACCCGGATTACCCATACCCGATCTGGTCAGGTGGGTACCCGAATAACCGACCCGAACGCCCGCCCCTAGTCGACGGTGAGGTGAATACGACCCGCAAGGGCATAAGCACCACGGGTTGGACGGTTAGTTCTTGTACCTGAATCAATGGACGGTGCCAATAAATATACAACCACAGTGCTGACAATAAATGCACAATCTCAATTACAAGAAAACAAAACAAAACAAGAACTTAAAACTTTAATTTATATTACCTCAAAATTATTCGAACTATACTAGATTATATGGTATAACGTTAAGCATGATTATGAATTATTAATTAATTATTCATAAAGTCAATGAGCGTGAGCTTTTTCTTAATTAAATCTCATGCTTTAATTGAATAATAGGTTTCCTTCTCTGAACTACCATTTTTTGTGCATAAAAAACTTGTGTCCTCTAAATTATTGGCTCATTAAGCACCTAACTTCACCTTAACGGGCCTAATTTACTCAATAAACAACATTTACTTTTATTGGCATGGTGTACTGTGGATACTATAGTGATAGACTTGTATCATGTTCAAATACTTTCAAATTAATTATTGTCCATCTATAAACAATAATTTTTTCTAATTAAATGAATGACTGTGTCAAAATCAAAAGCTTATTTATAATTAAAAAAATTAGTTGTTAACAATAGAAACAATTTTGGCGGTACAAAATACTGTTCTAGGCAATAATCGGTTTTGAATCGACTGTGCCCATAAGCGTCAATGATCGAGTGGTTAGTGATCGACCAATTATATTTTTTGCAAGCCAAAAAATTTTGATTGGCCAATTATATTTTTTCATCCAAAAAATGGTAATCGGCCTATTATATAAATAAGTTTATATATATTCATGCAAATTTATTTATCTCAATAATTTCTGGGTTTGTTTGTCTTGTTTGCTTATATATAACATCTAGGAATTAATAAAGGCGCATATTATTGTGGATAGGAACAAACTATTAAATCTCCAATCAAACAACATGCATGACATAAACAAAGTGTACAATGTTGAAAATGATTCTAAATTTTTTACTTGGAAAATAAAAAAAGTCAATATGACAAAAACGAACATGCAACTACTAATTCTAAATGAAGCATGGCACACATGAAGTCTATTTTTATTCAATAAAAGTAACTAATAATCATTTTCTTTCGGAATTTGAACCAAAGAGCCTTTTTTTTTTTTTAATTCAAGAGAAAGAGGATACTTTACATTTCTAGCCGGACAAATTCAGATTGATAATTATAATATTAAGTCATAAAAATTCTATCTAGCTTCATAAATGAGGGGAGAGTCACAATTTATGACAGTCTGAATTTGAAACCAAAACCTTTCACATAAGGTGGAAGGTGGATATTACTTGACCCACGGATATTTAGTGAACCAAAGAGCTTCCAATGGTCAAGTATCGTGACCTCAAGGACTAGTGATAACAATTAATAAACAAAAGATATTTGATCCAGTTCTCAAAATTGGAATTTCAAACCTAGAAATATAAAGTATATTGTTTGACTAGTAGAGTTATACTACATGTGCATGTGTAGTAGGAGAAATGAAGCCAAGAGGTCCTAGCTAGGTGGGAACATACTAGCTCAAATCTAACAAAAAATCAAATGTAATTTACCAAGATGAGCAACATATCACATGATTATGCACAATTCTATCTTTATAATTTATAGTATAAAAGACAAAAATATCCTCTGGCGCTCAAAAATGGACCAAGTGACTCGATTATTAATTACAGTTCTACCGGTAAAAGCTCAGTTGAGCTTGGTTCGTTAACATATTAAACCAAACTTGAACATTTTTTTTTATTTTATAAGTTTTGAAGTTCGGCTTGAGCTCAACTAAATTACCAAAAAAAGATCAAACGTGTACATAAAAAATTTACTGCTCAAGCTTGACTCGTATTCGACTCGACTAAAGCTTATTTGAACTCGTCTCGGTTTCAATCAAATCAAGTTCAAACACAAATTTTGAAATTTGGTTACACTTCAAAAAAATTTGAACAAGAAACTGTTCGGGTCGACTCGTTTTCAGCCCTAAATATAACCTCCTTTCTCAGCACACTTCTAGTCAATTTACACGCTACAGACTGATATTTTCAATGATTCAATTTAGATCCGTCCCCATCTATGAGCTAATAGCACTAGTGTTTAATATGTCTCTAACTCTATATGTGTCCGTGTGTCGATGGCACTGTAGAAGTGTGAAATGGCTTAATTGTGGGCATGAAAGTTTAAGAAAGAAGTAATGTTGCCGGGAAGAGCAAGTACACTTGGCCCATGGACCATTCACCATGTTCGAAGATTAGGTGTCGGCCTTCAGACAGTTTTTCCTTTGCTGCTGCCGAAAGTGCATCTATTGTCAATAGGGTGTTTTATTTTTTTGGTTCCATAAAGGTCTTTGGTCACCTACCAACTCAGAGTATACCTCTGAGGACTATAAATCACTTATAGAGGCACTTACAGATTGCCACTAACACTGCCCTCACATCGATAGAGGGAATCAAACACTTTTTGAGAGGAAGTAATCTGTCGTTACCAACTGAGCCAACTTGTATTGGCAATAGGATGTTTTATATATATAGGGTCAAGATCTAATATATACGCTATGTTAGATAAGATATAAGACTCAATCTACACCATTAGATCTATTAAATCCAACAGTCCAAAAAGGAATAAAAAAACATGTGGGGAAATTAATTTCAATTGAATCAGGGGTATAATAGTCAATTGATCCCACAAACCCACATCTCAGAAACTGTAATATCTTTTTCATCGTCTTCTTTGTCTGATGCGAGGAGGAGATTTTGAGCACAAGAAATTCATTCTTCTGTTCTTTTTTTTATGAAACCGTCAATTGATCCCACCACAGATGCGAGGAGGAGATTTCATCGCCAATTGATCCCACCACAGTTTCTTATGAAAATTCATTCTTCTGTTCCTTCTTATTTTCGAATTATTCTTGTAAAATCTTCTTTTCTTCTCTTCCGCCATTAACGATGAGCACAAGAAGAATTAGTGAGACAGAGAACTATTACTCCAAAGACTTCGATTGGGATGAATTGAGAGAAGAAATGGAAATCAATACATGTCTTCATTCCACTAGCAAGTTCTTATAAGCCATTATACAGTATGTTATAACACATTATACAATATATTATAACTTATTATACAGTATGTGTTTATAACATATTAAAAATATTCAATTATATAGTATCTTATAAGTTATTATACATTATGTTATAACACATTATACAATATATTAGAATTCATTATACAGTATGTGTTTATACATATTAAAAAATATTCAATTATACAGTATCTTACAAGCCGTTATACAATATGTTATAACACATTATATAGTATATTATAACTCATTATATAGTATGTGCTTATAACATATTAAAAATATTCAATTATACAGTATCTTATAAGCCATTATACAATATGTTATAACACATTATACAATATTTTATAAATCTGTAAAAAAGAAGTTTTTACCTTCATTCCCAAACTCCAAATGGTTCTGCTTTACCGGTTAGAGTTGTGACTAATGTGTTTATATGTGATAATGAAGTGAAGTTGCTATAGTGTTGAATTTTATGTTTATGTTCCTTTGCTCGATGTGTTTCGCTCTGTATTTTACCAATAGAGTTGTGATTAATGTGTGATTTTATATGTGATAATGGAGTGAAATTGTTTTACTTTTGAATTTTATGTTTCTGTTCCTTTCCTCGATCTGTTTTAATCTTGATTTTACTGATTTGAGTTGTGATTAATGTGTAATTTTATCGATCTGTGTAATTTTATATGTGATAATGAAGTGAAGTTGTGATTAATCTGAATTTCTGCATCTTTACTAAATGAGAGAAGATCTTTTTTCAAATTTGATATGCTTTTAACTAAAATGCCCCTGCCATTGTTTAAAAAAATTATAAAATCTGAAAAAGGGAGTTAAATCTAGACCTTGAGATCAAATGGTGTAAATAGTTTAGATTGGGTCTTATATCTTATCTAAACTATAAGAATATATTTGATCCATATTCTATATATATATATATATTTTAACATCTTAATTAATTGCGAATTGCAATACAATATGAATTTAGTTTATAACACAGTTGTGCGTATGTATCTGGGAACTTGTGCATCTTATATCCCTTAACTTGTCCATAATATGAAAAGAAAATAAATATATATACACGTAATGAAATTAAATGGATTTGTATTAGCAAAAAATAAAATAAAATAAATGAATTTGTGGTTAAAATGTTTAAGTGGGCTCCTATTTGGGCTGGAAAAGCATTTTGGACCATACAAAAAACCCATTTTTGTAAGCCGATCTCTAATTGGGCTGATAGAGCTTGTTAACACCAAGTTCAGAACCGGTTCTATTTTCATTGGGCTGAAAGCCCAAACCTTAAAGACTGTTTTCTGTTGGGCTAGTATTGGGCCCATTGGGTTTTGGTTTGTATGTATAGCAGACAAGAAGTTGGCAGTAATGACAGCTGGAAATTTTGAAATTCATGACATTTTGTACTATGAGAGGTTCCAATTTAGACGTTACATATATTATGAATAGATTCGCTGAGAGAAAATCTGCTGCCTAATTCAGCTGACAAGTCAGTATGTGGTGGTATTCCTCTTACTGCTGAGACTGATACATTCTACTACATGAGAAAGTTACAAGAATTGAAAGGGGTTTTATGTGGTCCAAATGCATGGACATATTTATTGTAAATTATCTCAAGATCATGTATCTTAGATTATATATGAAATAGGCAAAAGTGGGTTGGGGAGGGGGGCAAAATTTTAAAAACTAAAACTTTATATGGTAAAAAAATTATTTTTCAGAAGTTGAGGGGGGCGACTGCCACCTCCACCTCCCCGCCCCCACCCCGGCTCCATCACTGATTGTGGAGTGGCTCCAAGCTTACTTCGAGAGGCCAATGTTATGGATTAGAATCGCTTTTGAGCTATTGTTACTAAAATTTGTCACCAGCGGTGTGTTTTTCAATTATTATATGTTGAAACTATGATGTATTAGTATTAGTTATTCAATTTATACATGATAAGCTGAATAACCAATACATGTTCGCAAAATAAATACAGGATGTCCTGGAGATAGGAGATTGACGAGCAACTATAATGTTTTTCCTCATTTTCACGAATAATGTAGGTCAAGTTTAAGTTGGATTCAAATCTATTCACACTTTCGATGTGGCATAAAATACATCATAGTTAACATTATTAAAATAAAATTTTAAGTAAGTGAGAAGACCGACTCTTGATGGGTTGACTAGTTCGACCGTCCCAACACATCATGGTTAGTATTTTCCCGTAGTAACACATACACTTGTCAACACTTGAATTAAAAAGATCACAAAATTGTTGGGGAAGCATGGGGTCCAATTCCAGAGTGATCTTCACCCATATGTATAATATATACAAGTGAGATGTCCACCATCACACATGGTGGAGATTATCCCGAGAGTTGGTCTCTCGGGAGCCACTAAGTATGACCCCAAAATATGCTCATAAATTTATATATACCATTTTCATACGTCACTCATTATAAAAAAATAATAATTAATGATAAAATGTCAAGTGACAATGTAAAAGTTGTCACTAATTATAAAGTTTTAATGACAAGAATTTTCGCTTTGTCACAAAAATAAGTTTTACATGTGTAATAGTGACAAAATTTGTATAGAAGTTGTCACTCTTGATACTTAGTAACAAGAATTTGTTGTCACTGTTGACAATTAGTGACACACCTTTAGTGATAACTTAGTGACAACAATCACAATTGTCGCTCTATTTGTGTTGTCACTATATATGTGTCACCAGTGGCGGATCTAGAATTCTTGTTCAGTGGGGGCACCAGGAATTTTATCGGGGGGCGAGATTATTGTGATATAGCTATACAATATGTTAAGGGGCAAGCCCCCCGCGATACGGTACACTACATTTATGGGAGAAAATATAATAAAGAATTAGGTTCAATTATAACTTTTGACATAATTTATACTCTTATACCTCTTTTGTTATACTCAGAATTTTGGGTTTTGGGGGGGGGGGGGTGAACTCAAAGTAAAGGGAGAAAACGTGATATTTTTCGATATTGAGGGGGGGGGGGGCGAAATTCAAATATAAAAAATTTTGTAAGGTAAAAGAATAATTTTTCAAAATTGAGGGGGGCATTTAATACTTTCAAAATTGAGGGGGGCATTTAATAATTTGAGTGGGGGCATTAATGCAATTTATAAATTAAAATTAAAAAATATGTATATATTAAAAAAAATAAAAAAATTGAGTGGGGGCAGTCCCCCCCTCAACACCATGTACATCCGCCCCTGTGTGTCACCAATTATCAATAGTGACAACTTTAAAAAAACTCTTGTCACTAAATTTTTTTTTTTGTGATAAATCAAAAATTATTATCACTCATTATATATATCTAATGATAATTTTAACATTGTCATTTTCAATTTTGTCATTAATTTTATTTTTTGTTGTAGTGACTTAAAATATATTTAGACATGTAAATATTAATACCTGTAATTTTAAGATGTGTACGTACCGCCTCAACTAGCCGATACAAATAAACGCATTATAGAACTCAAGGCACATGTTTAGACGCTTAACAAACCTATTAATAAAATTGGGGTCGTGCATCTTTGCTCTTGAATTTGTAATTATTGAGCCTATATCAACAACTTTAGTATCATTGAAGGAAAGTAATTATATCATTTGTAAGTATGAATGCAAATGGGGTCGAGGTACACTTTTCTTGGTAATTGAGTTGACAATATATTCCTCCTTGGGCACACAGAATTAATTGTTTGGATTGTTCATTCTAGGCACAGAATCATTGATATATATATATATATGACCACTAAACATGTGTAAGAAGACTTCTTCACAATTTACATGCCCATATATTGACACTGCGGTGGGCTAGCTGGACAACGTAGGATTCATAAATTTATTGCATTTATTCTTTCTTGCTTCAAAATTTCAAATTACTCCTGCCTCGAAATGCATAAGTGGAATAAGGGTAGTTGGCTCTAACAAAATGTCGTCTCTATTTATTTTTTCACCTTAATTATATGCATAACAAATCAATTATTTGGATGACTCAATGGCACAATTATGTGGCCCATTTGTGGCCAACATTCTTGGAATCCCCATAATACCCCCTGTTGAGGGCATATTTACCAAACCGACCAAGAGTCCGCATATTTTTCTAATCATCACTACAAAAATTAAATATTTCAATGAAAGTATACATCTGACCCGAAGCCATGGCGTGTACAACAATCTAAACCCCATACTACATTGAGTCGCGGTAAACTCTAACAAGTCATAGTGGAAGACATTCTAATTTAACACTTTTTTACAATGATTAAAAGTAATGATTTTTCCGAACACAACATTTACCATGACTATAACTCTCGGATAATGTTTTTAGCCATGCTTGCAAATGCCTCGGATAAAGCCTAGGCAAAGTTGTGGTCATCGATTTTGACCAGGGCAAATGGGTTTTTCATTCTGGCTAATTGACACGGGCAAAAATCAAATTTATTATAGTGCCTATTTTGCATGTCTTGTTACAAGTTATTGGATGAATGACAATTATTGGGAAAAAAAATCAATAATTACCCTCGATTGTGATCATAAACTAGTGACTATACTTTGCTCGATCTTTGTTCTTTGTAAAGTTGTAGTCACAATTATCATTAATTATCACTTCGAAATAGAAAAACATGCATGTCAATAGTAAAAGCAAAAAAATAAAATAAAATTACAAAAACTTGAAAACAAAGAATATTTGGAAAAATGATAAATCTGATTGTAAGAATTCCTAATTATACAATCCAAGATGGAAAATTCGAGTCCGCTCCTGACTCGACCAAATTTATATGTAAAATAATTTACCAATTATATGACAAGTGTAATATAGCGAAACTCGAAATGCAGACCATAGAGACCATAGAAGAAGAAAATTAATTGATTAATGGTTTCTGAGTCAATTTACAATTTACAGTATTTTATCAGCATCTCTTTGGCGAACACAAGCAAGCCTGCACAACATTAATTGTAAACTCCATAAACAACAAAAATTATTGAAGATATATAAAGTCAGAATCTAAAAATGTATTTTTGAAAATAAATAAATAAACTGATTAATTAATAAAAGTAAAATATGAATGTGTACGTACGTTAAAGGAAAGCCGCGATTTTCTTCTCTTATGTGTTTCAAGAGCGGTTCTAAGCTTGGCAGCCATGTCGTGTTCCGAAGAAATCTGTCCTGGAGAATTCAGAAACACGCTTCTTTGAATTGGAGGAGACCAAATCCCGCTTTTTGAGTAATCAAAGTTGAATTCCGAGACATCACAAAATTTGGAAAGTAATCTCTCTGATACAGACCTGGATACCAATTGAATTCTCTGTGGTACTTGAGGCGAAGATGAGATTTCAGAGATAGTCATTTTGTTGATTTATTTAATTTGTTAATGAATATATATGTGTGTGTATATATATAGATATATATTGGTGGGGTATTTGAGAAGAAGGAGAGAACGACGTACGTATGTGCGTCTCTCTCTCTCTCTCTCCCTCTCTCTCTCTTATATATATATATAATGTATACAATATATATATATATATAGGGTAAAAACATTAACCTATCTGAACTTTACGAGTTTTGATAATTTTTTATATAATTTTTTTTTTACACTTTTTTATCTCAATTTTTCGGATTTTACACTTTTTTATCTATTGACATATTCCAAATAAATAAACAAACTTTGTTTTACACTTTTTTATCCGAACTTTATTTTTCTTTACACTTTTTTATCCAAACTTTATTTTTTTTACATTTTTTTATCTCATTCCGCCGAATATGTTGAAATTTCGCCGGAATATTCTACCGAATATGCCAATAGATAAAAAAGTGTAAAATCCGAAAAGTTGAGATAAAAAAGTGTGAAAAAAAAAAGTTTGTATAAAAAAGTACCAAAACTCGATAAATTCGGGTAGGTTTGTGTTTTTACCCCATGTATATATGTATGTATGTATAATGTTCTGAAAATCGAACCGGACAACGAATCGAAAAAGTAAACGGTGATCGGGTCACCGGTTCAACCGTCGGGTCAACCAGGGTCGAATCGGTTACGTCATAATTATACAATAAATAATAATTAATATACTATTAAATATATAAAATATGAAAAAATATGTATTTTCTATATATATATATATGAAAATATGAAAAAAAATATATGTATTTCTTATATTTTGAGGGGCCAATTGCATATTTTTAAATTTTAAATGGGTCAATTTCAGATTTTTAGAATTTAAAATGTTGAAT